>JAVLUX010000029.1:26505000-26932500 GCA_032164185.1 Moxostoma hubbsi | reverse complement strand
AGTTCTTCTGTCTGTTTAGACTGTCTCTATTGCATTAAGTACTGCAGTGCATCTCCTCCTCATGGACTGCACCAAATTTGCCAGTTCTTTCTGTGAGATGTTACCACACTCTTCCACCAAGGCACTTGCAAGTTCCCAGATATTTCTGGGGCGAATGGCCCTAGCCCTCTGATCAAACAGGTCTCAGACATGCTCAATGGAATTGAGATCTGGGCTCTTCGCTGGCCATGGCAGAACACTGACATTCCTGTCTTGCAGGAAATCACGCACAGAACGAGCAGTATGGCTTGTGGCATTGTCAAGCTGGAGGGTCATGTCAGGATGAGCCTGCAGGAAGGGTAACACATGAGGGAGGAGTGTTGAGATTGTCTGCAGTGACGACAAGCTCAGTACGATGATGCTGTGACCCACCACCCCAGACCATGACGGACGGACCGACCCTCCACCTCCAAATCAATCACGCTCCAGAGTACAGGCCTCGCTGTAATCCTCATTCATTCGACGATAAACATGAGTCCGACAATAACCCCCGGTGAGACAAAACCATGACTCGTCATTGAAGAGCACTTTTGTCAGTTCTGTCTGGTCCAACGAAGTTGGGCTTGTGCCCATAGGTGAATTTGTTGCTGGTGATGTCTGGTAAGGACCTGCCTTACAACAATCGAATTTAGTCCAGCCTCTCTCAGCCTATTGCGGACTGTCTGAGCACTGACGGAGGGATTGTGCGTTCCTGGTGTAACTAGGGCAGATGTTGTTGCCATCCTGTACCTGTCCCGCAGGTGTGATATTCGGATGTACCGATATGAAGGTGTTGCTACATGTGGTCTGCCATTGCGAGGAAGATCAACTGTCCTTCCTGTCTCCCTGTAGTGCTGTCTTAGGCGTCTCACTGTACGGACTTTGCAATTAATTGCCCTGGCAACATTTACAGTCATCATGACTCCATGCAGCATGCATAAGGGACGTTCACTTCTGGCACTTTTGCACTGCACGTTATGTTCGACTCGCTTTACTTTTCTGAGCTTGCTTTTCCACTGTAGTTTTTACTTACGTGACATCATCTTAAATACGACATAAACATTACTGACCATAAACAATAACACGACCGCTAGCTGTTAGCTACTAGCTCACTATGCTGCAAAAAGCAGTTGTTACATGATGATTTTACACAAGTGTAAGAGTTAAATTGGCCTGGTTGTTTTAGAAGCAAGCTTTCCAGTAGCTGGTCAACTAAATAAAGTGGAGCTTTCAAGCAGAATATAGAGTTAACATAACAAAATGTATCATCCTCCATTGTGGACTCCAACAACGCCGTGGCTGAGTCCAGGGCACTCTCCCTCCCATTGCTCACCGGTGAATTGCCATAGATATCTTCCATTTGGTCGAACCACTTCCACTTTCTGCTGTTTGAACCACTCCGGCTGTAGCGGTCCTATATGCTTCTGTAGTCACATTTAAGTTTTTTTTTAACTTTCACCTACACTGTTGGTAGCCGCAAACAGCTGAGACACTTCCTGAAATAATTTTGGTTTTGCAATGTTTCGTTCGTCGATAACGAGAGGAACATCTGCACCTCGTTTATTGACCACGGCGTGGTTTTGCACACTCATTTCTTTTTACAATCTGAAAGTCGCGTGAACAAATGATCCTGCTATCGCTATTGAAACTAGCGGGTTGATATCCCGTGTCGCAAATCCAGTGACGCTGGTAGTGGCGGTTCTCTCTGACCAATCAGTGATATGCAGGGTTTTGACATCACATTTAGTATCGGCTCGGGGTGGTACTAAAAAAAAGTACCAGGTACTATCTACAGTGAAATCCCCCCAAAAGAGAGCTGAGGCCAGTTGAGCTTCCGTGCAGTGGAAAAGCCCCATTAGATGAGCAGGAAACCCTGGCATCCTTCTTTTGGTGTTTTTCAGAGTCAGTAGAAAGGGATCTTTAGTGTCCTAAATTTTTATAACTGTGACCTCAATTGCCTACCATCTGTAAGCTGTTAGTGTTTTAATGACCATTCCACAGGTGCATGTTCATAATGGTTTATGAACAAGCATGGAAAACATTGTTTAAACCCTTTACAATAAAGATCTGTTAAGTTATTTGGATTTTTACAAAATTATCATATATATATATATATATATATATATATATCTCTCTATCATGTTACTTTTGTAAGCCTCAGATTCCATTTGTGTTTCCTCAGACGGCACCTGATGGCTGGAAGAACTCCGTTCGACACAACCTCTCACTGAACAAATGCTTTGAGAAAGTAGAGAATAAGAATGGAAACTCCTCTCGAAAGGGCTGCCTATGGGCCCTGAACCCAGCAAAGGTAGAAAAGATGCAAGAGGAACTACACAAGTGGAGACGTAAAGACCCCCTGACTGTACGAAGGAGCATGGCAAGACCAGGTGCGCAGAGGGTGCAACTGCCACTTGGCATAAATAAAGCAACGTGCAAATAATAATGATGTGAATTCTGGTAATTTGGGACATATAAACTCTTCTAAACTTTGTTTAAACAAAATGCATTTTTTTTTATTGCAAACTTATTTGCTACATTGCATTGCTCCAAACTCTTGTGTTGCTTCATACTGGTCTGACTGCATGGAAATGCATTGCATTAACTAAAATAAATAGCAAAATTAATTTAAAAAAAAACAAACAATTATGTATAGTTTTATAATTAGACATGGTGCCCTCTTTCAATAAAGAAGAAGAGGGACAAAATATACAGTATTTAGATTTTATTGAGCCATTTAAAAGAATATATACAATTGATTTTTATATTAAACTTTGCTCATTATTTCAGAGGAGTTGGAACGTCTGCTTGGGGAGAGACCGGAGAAGCTGAAACCTCTTGGTGTCCACTTTAGTTTAGCAAGCAGTCACTCATACACTCAGCCCTTAAGAGTTGGCATGCATCCGTCCTACAAGCAGCCATCTGGCAATGAGACCAGTGTCCTGCATCAGAAGCCTCTCTACAGCCATTTATCCTCTCAAACTATCCCACCACCTCCCCCATACTTATCCCAAGACCCTTTAGCTTTCTCATACTACTCTCCTGTTACACAGCTGCCCAGCGTTGGGCATCCCCCCAGGAATGGCAACCTGGGCTCCCCTTTACCAGCACACACCCCACCAAGCTACAGTACCGCCCTGCAGGCCACTCACAGTTCTGCAGGGGGCATGCAGGATATTCTACTGGAGGGAGAACTCAGTAATGATGTTGATGCATTAAATCCCAGCCTCACAGACCTACAATTACATGGTAAGATGGAGTGTACAGTGTTGAAAACTAAAGTGTGTAATTTCTGTTTGTGTCAACTAGCGTCATTAAACAGAATTGCAAAAATAATCTGTTTTCAATCCCAGAAAAACGTCTTCCAGTTTTTGCACAAAAAAATAATCCTGCCATAACTCACACCAATGATTGAACCAGTGTTGCTGTGTGTGTTGCTTTGGATAAAAGTGACTTAAGTTCTTGCGTGGTTCATGCAGTGCTCTTCATCTTTGTTTAAAGGACATCTTTGGGAAGAGCTAAGAAATGACAGCCTCACTCCAGATTCACTGGTAGTCATGGATGCATCCCTCTCCCCAACCCAAGTCAGGGACAGTGATGGGGTCTATGGCCAGTCTACTGTGGAGGTGGGGACTGAAGGTGGGGTGCAAGGCAGCGTTTCTGAGCTGTACCTCAATGGGCTCTTCACAACTGCTTTTACCAGCACAGACGGCATGCCAGGTCTCCTCTCTTCCTCAGGAAACACTCCAATCCATCTGCTATGAGGACGAAACCTCTATGTGGTGTCCCAGCAATCAGTCTTTTTCAAATCAGTCCCTTTTTCCATACTAAATGCAAATAATAAAATACAGCTAACCACATAATTGTGCATAGTTTGGATAACAAAATGTATGGCTTATAAACCTTCAAAAGAAAACCAAGAACAACAAAGACTACATTAAATACGGGTTCACTTGAAGATAAACATAGTTTACTCCAACCTTTTATGTGGTGAATTTCTGGCTAAATAAATAAATAAATTTAATAATAATAATAATACCAGAAAACGCAGTTGCAAACCACTGGAATAAAGAAAGTTAATATTTTTGAAAAGTGTGACTTTTAATGTGGTGCTTGGGTAAAAAACAAAAAAAAAAAGAGTCTTTTTCATGTCTAATTATATAATCAAATGCCACTTAATTCAAATTCTTTTGGTATTTTTTAAAATTCCAAACGTTCTGTAAGCATTTACTATGCTCTAAATCATGTAACCGTTTGTAACTTCAGATGCCCTTCAGTGTGGCCTAAACTGTCAATGCTACAATGTCTTCATTTATTACGGTGTTTTGTTTTCTTTTGTGCAAGTGTTATTGTTTAAACCCATTTCAGTGTTTTGGTTTGTAAGATTTCAATGAGTCGTTCCGGACTTGCTGTATAAATGAGTATTCAGTATACAGTTCATAGTCAGTATTGATTTCTATGTTTGCATTTGCCATGACAACCACAGGGAGGTGTGGTTGCCTCTCTTTTTCTAAAAAAAAAAAAAAAAAAAAAAAAAAAAAAAACACAACAGCGAACAACAACAAACCTTAGCATTTTTAAAAAATGGAAATAATTGCATATTACCGGTACTGTAAATTATTATTTTTCCCCTTTACTGTATATTCTCTTTTCAACTATTTTAGCATTGTTTTATGAGTTTCAATACAGAACATTTACAAATAAAGGAAATAAATTCATTAAATGATTACCAAAACATGATCTTTGGAATTGTTTATGGTCTCACTTTTGTTGAACCACATATAACAATTAACACAGAACAGATAAGCCTACCTAACAATTTTTTGACAAAAGATGCTAATAAAAATAATGTATATGAATATAAATAACTATGTTCATATAAATAACACATCATTATAGCATTAAACTACAGGTATAAGCATTCAAAAGCCAAAGTGATAAAAGTGAGGCCTCCTTTATAGAGGCCAAAGTGAAGTGACCCTGAATTCACAGTTTATTCATCTTTAGTCTGAACCTCTTAAAGATTCCAACACACTGAATCTTACAGGCTCTCTATGGCCTTGTGTCCTCTAAATGCAAAACACAGAATCAGATCATAATATGAACAAAGTCTCAAGTACTGCATGTTAAATACTTCAACTGTCAGCATATGAGGAAGCTATCAATCAATGAATAATAAGGGACAAAACACTATTGAATAATTCTGAACTAAAGTGAGATGACACTGTATGGACAATCTGCACATGGAGTCTTAAAACCTGCATGTCTATACATGAAAACATTTTCAGTTTCAGAGGAACTCCTACTGTAGGTGTCACGCTGTAGAATAATTTGGGTTTGGGTGTTGAAGAATACATAAAAAACACTGATTTTTGCTGATGTCAAGCATGCGATTAATGCACATGTGCAGGCACGCCCATCTACTCAGAGAGGGAAAAAATTTTAATGTCAATTATCAAATGTTTGCAAAATGATTTTGAAGGGAACAAAATCTGTGCACGAAATGTGCACCATCTCATAAAATATTAGAGGCCTACAAGCCATTTTCAATAGGTGTTACTACACCAGTCCATTCTGCAAATGAAGTGAAAGTCTTCTTACGGTCCACCATTGTAGGAATAATCTGCTTTATTGTGCATTACCAGCTTGTTGTCCACAAAATAAAAGCTGTCAGACTGAGTCTCAAAGGGGTGAAGGATCATTTCACGCACTATGGAGAGATGCAAGAAACAAAATATCATATATAGGCTTTTATGAAGACAACTCATGCACATCACCACACCACCACATGATGCCTTTAGGGCAAGCCATAAAATCTAAAACCAAGTAATAGTTACTAAGCGATAAAAATCAAATGTGCAGGACTGTATATTCAAATGTAATCTTTCATGTCACTTGGGATAGGAATCATAAGGAATTTAACAATACTGGTTCAGATTCCTCTTAACAATTCAGATTCCTTAACGGTTCAATTAATTATTCTTACTTATGAAGAAGAAATATTTGGAAATAAGAAATGCTATTTGTATTGCATTTATTGCCCTCTGCAGTCTGTAACCAAATGATGAGATCATTTCAGATTTGTTTTTATGGAATTCTTGCAAAAGGCTTGTTTACACAGACTTGTAAATTACTTTTCAAAAACTTTTTACAGGCATAAATCCCTTATTGCAATCCAATAACTGTAACTGGAACTTTAACTGAATATTAAATAAAAAACCTAAACCAAATATGTGCTAACATATTTCCTTATGTAAATTTTGTATTGTTTTTTATATAAAATTTCACTGATTACAACAAAACTCTTAACTACACATTGTCATATGAATAGTCAGTATCTGCACTGCCTGTTTTAAGTTTCATGAGCCTTAAGTACAACATTACATAACAACAGTTCTTGGTTAGATTTGAGCTGGATATGATGTCATAAAATCCAGAAGTGCATTTCCCATACAACAACATAACTCACTGCTTAAACACCACAGTACGATGCATTGTTGGAGAAATTAACTAGCTTGTCACGACTGTTTGCCTAAACTGTAGTAACTATGTCAAACATCACACGTACACCAAAAAGATGTTTAATGCGTGAAAGCTGCCGAAAACACAAAATTGGCGTGCACATTACCATGTCTGTAATGATAGGATTTGCGACCATTGTTGGCTAACGATGCTTTTTTGAAACGCACCCCAGGTCTGTGAGATTAATTCAGTTACCACTCCTGCAGTGTTTCTGATTTACTAACAAGAAATTGCTCTTAATATTCATTTATTAGGGATCCATTACACTGGTCGTGGTGTGTTTTGCACTGTATTTTCAAAAGAACTGGCTCATAAGAGTACTTTGTTCGAGAATCAGACTTCACTGTTTGCGCTTTATGTATCGCATTGTTGATTCAGCAGATGGGCAGTTCAGTCGCCATATAGCGCAGCAGGAAACACTGTCTGAGTACTTTAGTACAGTGCTCCATACGCATCAGCAGAAAAATGCAAAAAAATAAAATGTTTCTCCCCAATTTGGAATGACCAATTCCCAATGTGCTTTAAGTCCTCGTGGTGGCATAGTGACTCACATCAATCCGGGTGGCAGAGGATGAATCTCAGTTGCCTCCTCGTATGAGACCATCAATCCGCACATCTTATCACATGGCTTGTTGAGCACGTTACTGCAGAGACATAGCATGTGTGGAGGCTTCACGCTGTTCTCCGCGGCATCCACGGACAACTCACCACACGCCCCACCGAGAGCGAGAACTACATTATAGTAACCACGAGGAGGTTACCTCATGTGACTCTACCCTCCCTTGCAACCGGGCCAATTTGGTTGCTTAGGAGAACTGGCTGGAATCTCTCAGCACACCTGGATTCAAACTTGTGACTCCAGGGTTGGTAGTCAGCGTCTTTACTTTCTGAGCTACCCAGGCCCGTTCATGCACATTCAAGAAACGTTAACGGATCCGAAGGTCCAGTATTTAAAAAAAGTGGATGCAGTTACGAATAAGAACCGGTTCTCTGTTCAAACAACTAACAACTTAAATTTTTGTCGCTTCCACACCGTATGTCTTCAGAAGACTTGGAAAAGATAGCGCACAATTCATATGGACAATTCATTTATGGTATAATCTTTTGTCCTTTTTGGAGCTTGATTGTATGGATAAGAGCTATGGGAACATTCTGACTTATATTAAAGACAATCATATGGGTTTGGAACAACATGAGGGTGAGTGAATGATATCAGAAAGTATAAAATTTTTAAGTGAACTAATCTTTTACATCCACAACTTACTTATGTCTTCAGAAAGAGGTGGAAACTCATAGATGTGTTCGCAAGTGTTTTTACTGCTGGGGATGCAGAAGCCAAACTCAAAATCAAAGCTTTTCAGCAGCTGACCACGGAAATAGTGCCTCTCAATCATTCGGAAGTTGTTGATGGGAGCATCTCCAACAGTAAACTCCACCCTGTGGAGGTGGAAAAAGAGCTGATTTAAGGACAAATGGAAAGTTGTAGAAATGAAAGTGGCTTTATACTTATTTTAGAAGATGAGTCATAAAACATGAATGTTGGATAAACTATGCATTACAATTTATGACATGTGTTTAACCAGTCAAAAGTTTGGATGCACTTACTCATACTTTACTATTACTATTTTTCACATTTAGGTGTAATAATCACCCACAGAAGAATGGTAAATATGTAGTGGCCAAAAATGTACATATACGATTATATTTCATTTTCATATTATGTTTATTTTCAGCTATTTTCAACTATGGTCCTATGCCCATAAAGGTACTAATAAAGTATTTGTAAACAATGGATGAATTGTTTCAACTTTAGTTTGGGTACTGCAAATATGAACAATTAATTAATAATTGATTTCTAAAGATGTGTAAATTGTAAAAGCTAGCATACATACCAGAACAAACAAACAGTAATTGTGTGGCTTTTACAGACCTTGATTACTAATTAGCTGGAAATTAATGAATAATTTGTAAACATGAATAGTATGTGAAGTGGTGATAAATATAAATAATTTAAATGTAAAAATTGCATGAGCTGAATAATTTATGAAAATTTTAATGACATTTTTAACCATTCAAATGTATGTTAACAATTCTGTTAATCATTATATATATATATATATAAAACAGTTAGTTCCAGTCCTCGAATCTGATTGGATGAGGGACGTTCCATGAGCACTGATGGTCTGACACCATCAGCACTCGGACGCTTCACTGTGTGTGTATCACTCCGCTTGTGATCGTGCCATTCTAAACTAAGGGTAAGAATATGTGTCTCTTTTGGCATGTTTCTTTTAAATTTTTTTTTTTACATTGCATATGTTAACCAGCAGGTGGTGTCAAAAGATTATTTTTGTTTGTAATTTGAGCCAGTTAGGTGATGTGATGGGAATCCGCATCAGCCATTTACATACAACAGCGCTCCTTGACTGCTAACTATGCTTACTACACTACACTACTAAAGCTAGGAAATAGCTTTAAACAAACAACTCAGCATTACGGCTCATCACAGTAGAGAGGCACAGCAGACTGATTAATTACACAATGGGTGCTGTTTAAAATGGCGAGGACATTGCTGTTTCTACAGTGATCGACTCTTGCGCACGGCTACCACGAAATAGGGAGAAATACCCCCGCCTGGACGATATTTTTTAATTGAGAAAGCTGACCTTCAGAAAGCTGACAGCATCTCTACTTGGGTGTGGTTTCAGGTGATCGCACAAGCTCCGTCTCTCTCTCTCTCTCTCTCTCTCTCTCTCACACACACACACACACACACACACACACACACACACACACACACACACACACACACACACCCTTGTTTATCCAATAACTTGTTCGAAACAGCACAAGCTGTGATACTATTTCTGAAGTGACATTTTTTAATAACTAACAGAGGCTTGGATGCATCATTTGGTTTGAACCGGCAATGGCAGATTCTGATCCATCACGTAAGAAAGTAGTTCCATGCACAAATGCATTATTTATGACTGTACTCAGTTTTTCCTAATTTTTAAAAATATACTTGTTCATTGAACTGTTGTATATACACAATATCACACTCGCAATTGTGCTATATGGCCCTATATCAGCACTGCTGTGATTAGACCTACGACACTTGGCCTGTGGCCTCGTGCCTGCGGCCGAATCACAGCAGTGCTGATGAAGAGCCGTATCGCACACTTGCTCATGTGATATTGCTTAAATATAACTTTTGATATTTAGAGGCAGTTTGTTCACTCCAGTTTTTTTTAATGCATTCAATCTACATTTAGCGAGTGTGCTTGCTTTGAAAAAATCTTTAAAGTTTTTAAAGATAACAACATAAGCATTGTGCTTCCGTTTAGACTGTGTTGGAACCTGGTCCACTATGTTCGCCTAAAGTGGCACTGTTTTAATGGGTTGTGGCGTGTGCACCTCAAAAATTCCAATTTAACCTCTAAGTAAACATGTGAAGTCTCTTGGCTTTGAAAGGTCATTGCTCATTGGCTAAGACCCACTTTCCCAGCCAGGAGGCTGCCTTGAAAAAAATGCATGTATTAAAGATTAAGTCAAACAGATTGAAGAGTAATTTCAGGCTATTTTAGACTGCAATCTTAGGATCAAGTGTAATTCTGGCACTGATGCATTGAAGTCCTTACTTACGTGGCGCCAACCTGGCGTAGTCGGAGGAAAGCGGGGGTGAACTGATAACGTACGAAGCGTCCAGTGTTAGGGTCAAAGTGCTCTCTATCCTCCAAACTCTCTGTGAATCAGAAAGGGGTCTGTATTACCGAACAAGCCTTTGAAGGGCTCTTGTGAAGTGCACTGCATCTAAATGGAAATCAGGGTTTTATGGAAAAGCCTTGCATTTAAATGTGAAGCTTGTTTAGGTGGAGTGGGGATCAAAAGAGGTGCGAATTTAAAGGGATAGTTCACTCAAAAATGAAAATTCTATCATTTACTTCCCTTGTGTAGGCAGCATGTTAGTCTCAGTTACTATTCACTTTTATTGCATCTTTTTTGCATGCAATAAAAGTGCATGGTGACTAAGGCTGAAATTCTGCCAAACATCTCCTTTTGTATTCCATGGAAGAACGAAAGTCATATGGGTATGGAACAAAATGAGAGTAAATGAAGACAGAATTGTCATTTTTGGCCGAACTGTCCTTTTAAGTGGTTAGGTTTGTGACTTGCCTGCAGTAGGGGGTTTGGTGATCTCAAAAAGAACTGTGCCGGTCTCCATGTCTCGGATTTTGAACCTGGTGAAGTCAATATTGTGAATGTTCTGCTCTGGACCACAGAGATAACCTATGGGAAATAAAAAAACACAGCAATTCAGGATGTGCCCCAGTTATGACTTTCATTAATCAACATTCATAAGATAATGACATGTGAAATGAAATTTACCATGTGCATGATTCTCTCCAGATCATTTCATAATATGTAGCTAAACACATTTTCACAATGTGTATCTGTGTGTGACATAGGTAAAATACATGGCTCAGGGCTGTGCAATGCTGATGGACTACAGAGACAAAAGAGCTATTTCTGTACTCTTTGATGTGATATGGAAATTACATTGTTGATGAACACACCACACCCTGATGACATTACCTGCCTGCAGTGGCTGACACTGTTAAAGGAATAGTTCACCCAGAAATGAAAATCTGATACTTTACTCACCCTCAGGCAATCCAAGATGTATATGACCTTCTTTCTTCGTCAGAACAGGATTTAAGATTTTTAGGAATGTATCCCAAGTTTTTAGCTTCATCCAATGCAAGTAATGGACACCAATTTTTGACAGTCCAAAAAGCATATTTAGGAACCATCAAAGTAATCCACACGGCTCCAGTCTATTAAGTAATGTCTTCTGAAGTTAATCGATATGTTTGTGTGAAAAACAAATATTTGTCTTTATTTTGAACTGTGTATATATATATATATATATATATATATATATATAGATATAGTGATTTATAATTTAAAGCATTACATTTTTTTAATATGTTGCGTGAAAAGTGTGCTTCTCTTTAAAATAC
Source organism: Moxostoma hubbsi (assembly GCA_032164185.1). NCBI lineage: Eukaryota > Metazoa > Chordata > Actinopteri > Cypriniformes > Catostomidae > Moxostoma > Moxostoma hubbsi. The sequence goes on along the minus strand of JAVLUX010000029.1, from coordinate 26,920,936 downwards.
ATAATGATTTTTCTTTAAAATACATAATACCACTGGATTAGATATTTTGTTATGTAGTCCAATGACATTAATTTACACTTACTAAGAACTTTATTAGGAACACTTTTGTCCTAATTAAATGCCCAACATGGTTTTCTGCTTTGTAGCCCATCTGACTCATGGTTTGATGTGTTGTGCATTCTGAGATGCCATTCTGCTCACTACAATTATACAGAGAGGTTATCTGAATTACCAGAGCCTTTCTGTCAGCCCTGTCTGGCCATTCTCCGTTGACCTCCATCATCAACAAGACGTTTCCGTCTGGAGAACTGCCACTCACTGTATGTTTTTTGTTTTTGGCATCATTCTGAGTAAACTCTAGAGACTGTTGTGGGTGAAAATCCAAGCAGATCAGTAGTTACAGAAATACTCAAACCAGCCCGTCTGGCATCAACAATCATGCTGTGGTCGAAATCACTGAGATCACATTTTTTCCCCATTCCGATGGTTGATGTGAACATTAATTGAAGCTCCTGCCCCATATCTGCCCCAGTGTAGTTTTAAGTGTGGCTCAAGTGTACAAATAGATTTTACTCCACTGACTCTATATGTGGATTTATACAGTATGTGTGCATATTTGGCCAGTGGTTGGTGAAAATGTTTAGGCCAGTTTATTCGTAACAAACCTTTTATACGGCATCCCTGTTTACTTGTGCAAGACTACCAGTGGAGGCATTTAAGGTGCGAGCAGCAGCTGTGTCAGCCCTCCTCTCTCTGGGCTGGATTATACCTAAGAGGCTTAGCACTGTTCACCATCATATGGTGCAGATTGTGAGATGCTAAGGGGATATAGGACAACTCTAACTTTTGAAATGTCCATCACTGCTAGTATAACAAAACAAAATACAGTAAATATATTTAAGGATTATTTTTTAATGTTAATTAATTGCCATGCATAGAAGAATAAGTGCACCTACTAGAGTTTAGGTTTAGGGTTTCTTTCTGCTTTTTGCTTTCTTTTGGCACCACTATGTAGACATTTCACACACACACCCATACAAAAACAATTCCATTTTATGCCACAGGTGGCAGTGGTTTTAAATACATTAAAAATGCAATTTACACAAAATTATTTCTAGAATACACCTCTCCTATAATGTACATGTTTTCAATTAATGAGTTCAAAGTCATTTTGATGTTGTTTTTAGGACTTAAATGAAAAATGCTGCGTCACCGTGGCATCAAAGTACAGCGATTCGAGATCAGCCACCTGGTGCAGCTGGTGCAGTTTCTCCAGAGTGGCTGAACGAGCTCTAAATGATGACACAGTTTATTCACGATTAGCCAGACTCACACTGTGACAGTGGTTACATGTGTTTCATGAGTTTCATCGCAATGGCATGCTTCACATACTACTCTAACTACTGCTTTTTCAGTCTAAATATTCTGCCATTATTAAGCTGTTTATCCACCCTTAGTTTGGCGAAAACTCTCACAAATCCATGTTTTTATAACAGTACATATTTTGTATATCATGTTATACTATGTTTATTTATATTAATATCATATGTATTCATAAAATACTGCATCCTTTATCATCCCCCAACCGCAACTGGCAAATCTCGCCAAACGGTAAATCGAGATGCAGTTCAAGTAGAACACAACTATAGGTTACCATGTGACAACATATATATATATATATATATATATATAAAAGAAACAAGTTTTTACCTTAAAAAATGTTTTAAAACTCAAGAGCAGTCAAGAGCAGAGAGCCAATCATAACAGTGGGCGTTTACTGTCAAGTCTTAAAGGAGAAGCAGCACCAAAACCATGCGTTTCTGACACAGGGTCAGAATGAGGGTAGAAAATGATCATGTTTTACAAATACATGTTTTTCACAAATCACAAATACGTTTTTTTTTTTGTGGAAAAAACTTTACTAATACTATAAGTGGACATCAAGGCATTTTATGGGCCGGGGTAGCTCAGTAAGTAAAGATGCTGACTACCACTCCTGGAGTTGTGAGTTCGAATCCAAGGCGTGCTGAGTGACTCCAGCCAGGTCTCCTAAGCAGCCAAATTGGCACGGTTGCAAGGGAGTGTAGAGTCACATGGGGTAACCTTCTAGTGGTCACTATAATGTGGTTCTCGCTCTCAGTGGGGCACGTGGTGAGTTGTATGTGGATGCCACAGAGAATAGCGGGAGCCTCCACATGCGCTATATCTCCGCCGTAACGTGCTCCACAAGCCATGTGATAAGATTCACGGATTGACTGTTCTCAGACATGGAGGCAACTGAGATTCGTCCTCCACCATTAAGGTGAGTCACTATGCCACCATGAGGACTTAGAGTACATTGGGAACTGGGCATTCCAAATTGGGGAGAAAACAATATCACAGTGTACAATTTAAGTTGTGTACACTAATGTATTTTAGCAAGGAAAGTATTTTAATACCTTTTATTTGATTTTTACACCACATGACATTTTCTAAATAAATTATTTGTAGAATATCATTTTGTTTTTCAAAAATGCATTAAACCAAATTAGACACAAAGACTTGATTTCTATGAACTTGACATGTGTTTACTATATTTTTCTCATTTGTTTATCACCTCGTACAACATTATTTGCCAATGACCCAAGCACAGACAGATTTCAGCAGAAGAACTATTGACCTACTGTCTCCAAATTCACAGTCCATCAATCTGTTGTATTCCTGCATAAGTTTTCTCTAGTGTTTAGGTGCCTTATCAGTGTTGCTGCAAAGTAACATTATAGGCCTAAACCAGCAGTCCCATCCATATCCTCCAAGCTTCCTTCTAGTTAACAGATGGACATACAGGCTTTAGACAATCACTTGAGATATTTATAGCTCATCAGCTTTCTAAGTGTGCCAGGCAGAGACAGGGTAGGTAAAGTGCAAACATCTGCTGAAGACCAGTGGCTTTGAAGCATCTATATTGTATATTGTGGTTAGTTAATGAAATAATTAACTACTTGATGTCTGTTCACACAATCTCTTTCTTAAAATCATCAACAAAATAAAACTATTCTTTAACCCTGTATCTCTATACAGTACTTCTCTGAGCAATTTTTATATTGCAGCGATTCCCATGTTACCTAATAAGGATGAAAATTGTGATGATTCACAATTCCAAAAAGGCAGTTTAATGGCACTGTTCTTCAAAACTGTCACAAAGTCCATATATTAACAACAACTTTTAAAATGCATAAATTATATATTTTTTGGAATGTGTGATTTTCAAACATGTCCTGCAGATATAGACACACTAAACAGCAAGAGCCGATTTGCTGAATCAGAGTGGCATGTTAACTTGAATAGACTAGACAGATGATTTGCATTAAAGCTACTTTTACCCTTTTTCTAATCCAATCAAGCATGATTCACAAACATCAACACTTTCAGCTATCATTAAAATTGTTCAGGGGCATGTTTTGTATTTTTTGAGAGCAAAAGTGCATATAGCTATAGAGGCAGCCGAGTACTGAAAGAAGATTCCAAACAACTGTTTTGCAGTTACTGTGCAGAATGATGTAATTGTGCCAGTTTCAGAAAGTATTCAGACCTCTTAATTTTGTTCACATTTTTTTTAATGCTGCAGCCTTATGTTAAAAGGCTTTAAAGTTGTCTATCCTCCATACCCCATAATGACAAAGCAAAAATCTGATTTTTGATAACTTTTGACTATTTTTTTATACATATTTTTTTGACTGCATTGAAGTTACCCAGTAGCACAGTGGCCTCCATAATAATTAAATGGAAGAAATTTGGAACAACCAGGACTCTTCCTAGAGCTGGCTGCCCGGCCAAACTGAGCAATTGGGGGAGAAGGGCCTTGATAAGAGCAATGACCAAGAACCTGATGGTCACTGATTGAGCTCCAGAGATCAATTGTGTAGATGGGAGAAACTTGCAGAAGGACAACCATCACAGCAACACTCCACTCAGCTGGGCTTTATGGCATAGTGGCCAGACAGAATGATCTGATGAATTTAAGATTGAACTGTTTGGCCTCAATTCCAAGCGCCATGTCTGGAGGAAACCAGGCACCACTCATCATCTGCGTAATACCACCCCAATGGTGAAGCATGGTGGTGGTAGCATCATGCTGTGGGGGTGTTTTTCAGCGACAGGGACTGGGGACTAGTCAGGGTACTGGCAAAATACAGAGATATCCTTAATGAAAACCTGGTCCAGAGCCCTCAGGACCTAAGACTGGGCCGAAGGTTAACCTTTCAACAGGACAATGACACTAAGCACACAGCCAAGACAATGCAAGAGTGGCTACGGGACAAGTCTGTGAATGTCCTTGAGTGGCCCAGCCAGAGCCCTGACTTGAACCCAATCAAACATCTCTGGAGAGACCTGAAAATGACTGCCCACCGACGGTCATCTTCCAACCTAACAGATCTTGAGAGGATCTGCAGAGATGAATGGCAGAAATTCCCCAAATCCAGGTATTCAAAGCTTGTCGCATCATACCCAAAAAGACTTGAGGCTGTAATCGCAGCCAAAGGTGCTACAACTAAGTACTGAGTTAATCTGAATATTTATGCCAATGTGATATTTCAGTTTTTCTTTTTAAGAAAGTTGCAATCATGTAAAATCTGCTTTTTGATTTGTCATTATGGGGTATGGAGTGTAGATTGATGTACTTTCAATGTACTTTACCCAATCTCAAGTAATTGCCAAATCATCAGACCATCTATACCCTCATTCAACCTAACCAGCATGGAGCCACACTTCACTGCTTCTAATGCTGTCACCTAGCAACATGTCCTCTGATACAAATCCAGGATAACTACAAGCTTCAAGCACCTGTTAGTCTTAGGTGAACAAAGAGAACTGCTGCATATAACAAACACAGATTATGGTTCTTTCAGTGTCCACTTCCAATTACTCTAAACAAAGCACCGGATTGAGCAGATAATCCAGAGGAAAAAGTCTGCAACCATTTGCTAAAAGCAGCCCATCAACTTGCCCAATTAATTAATTGTATCATTAATTAGCAAGACTTACATTTTATACACATTTTCTTCACCCATACACATACTTCATGTTCTAACTTGTAGTAACAGAAGTTAAGAAAGACAAAAAAGCCATTTGTTAACTTGACCTCAATCAAGCACCTAAAGCAACCATGTATACACAAGTTCACCTTTCTGAGAATAGCTGCCTAGAACCTTAAACAAGAGCAGCTTCTATTTTTAGAGGGCTTATCTGTGCGATAAGTCAGACACCAGAAAGAAAGTAGAGTGACATCCAATTGTGATTTATCAGCATTTTTGTCAGATTCTCATCCACACATTCCTAAATATTTCATTTGTAGCCTGGAGCTTCATTTTTATTTTTAACAACAAACCACTTGTCTTTCAGAGCAATAACTAACTCACCCACAACAAGTGGTGGCAAACGTGATACATTAAAGCAGATTTGCAGAATGGACTTTCCTTGTAAATATGAGAAGCTAAGATTTGCTCTAGGATGCTTTGAAAGTTATGCGATAAGGGTGACAATAAGGCAAATGTAACGCCACTCTCTTTCAATTGTGGCAGTGCCAGCTCTGTAAGACTGTTCTCATATTTATAAACTGAACATAGTGAGAACTGATTTTCATGGGAGTATGGTTTTAGTGCCAGTTTGTTGTGAAGCAAAACATAATTTAAAACTTGCCATAACACCTTTGAATACTTCTCAGAATCTGTTGTTTCCAGGAAAGTAAATAAATCTGTATCCAAATTCCCATACTTTTAGAGTATGTACCGAATTTTATGAAGTTACTTCTCGACTGTTAATTAAATATATAGATATGCAGGTGTGCAATATAATTTCCCGGACGTACTACATCTGCAATGTTGTCCACCAACATCTGTGTTTTTTTTTTTTATACGACATACAATAAAGGTTTGGTAAAGGTGTAAATAAAGTTGCAAGCTTAAGAAAAAAAAATTATTAGCAATACTTAAATGCTTTGCAAAAGTATAATTCATGTGTAAATTCATGTAAATTTCATACTAGCACAAAGTAAATATGGTTTGTATTCTTCTGACTTCCTTTTTTCGCTCTTACACTTTTGGCACTGTTTTAGCATCTAAACATGGCCAAAAAACATTGCAAACAAGCAAAAGCGACATGCAAGCAAAGAAAGGGTGCCATGAACAGCAAAATGGATTGACCGCATAGAATCAGTCTTGTAAAAAGTCTCTGTATGTGTAAAAATTAATTATTGCAGAAGTGTAAATGACTTGTTTGTGGCAAAATATTTTCAGAAATAATCTGATAAACACTCTTCTGTCTTCCCTTTTGTTGCGATCTCACTTTTAACACGATTTTCTTACTGAAAATAGTTTTGCATGTGTGAGGGTTCAGGTGGGTCTACCTGCTTCTAATAACCAATCAAATTAGGTTTTCGTTGACCAGTTTCCTCTGACCTGATTGGTTTCACTACTTCTTCATAAGGCTCATCGTTGTTCCTCTGTATATTTCCTATTTTAAATATTAAACTGAAAGTTTTTTTTAATGTGAGAGTAAAGTTGAGCAGACACCATTTATTCATAAAAATATAAATCTCAATCTGGTGTTCAAATGTTTTTTGTTGCTGTTCATAATCTTACTTATATTTTAATTATTTTCAATTATCATTGGCATGGTAAATGGTTCGATGGATGGATGGATGGATGAGACTTGCTGGTTTCATAGACTCATTCTAGAAACAAAATTATACTGTATAAGTAAACACTATCTGTGTATCTGCTCAGAGAGTTTTGCTTTATATGGCTTACTTTATTAATTTGTTTTCTAGCATGAGTGCTATGATACCAGCTAATTTCATCTATTCATCAAAATGCCTTGCCAATGACAATTACAAGTATAATTAAAATAATGAACAGCAACAAGAAGAAACATTTAATCACCAGATTGCAGGTTTGCAATGTTTTTGACCATGTTAAGGTGCTAAAACAGTGCCAAAAGTGTTACAGCGAAAAAGGTCAGAATACAAATCAAATTTAGTTAAGAGTTAATATCAAGTTACAGATTTACAATACATAAATAACTCTTACGCAAAGCATTAATTTATTGCTAATATTTTTTTCTTACACTTGCAATAGTGTTGTCACGGTATAAAAATTTCAGTAGTCGGTACCGATACCAGTGAAATTGCACGGTTCTCTATACCAATTTCAATACCACAGAAGAAATCTGCTAATATGATAACGTGCCTTTGAACACATAAGTTTAGCTATTTTAATAATTATAGTTTAATAATTATTATTATTTTCCAGAACATGTTTTTAAGTGTAATTTAATTAACTTTTAATAGTGAAAATACAACTTTTTAACATCATTGCATTTATTTTTGCCAAACCTTGCTTGTGATAAATTATTGTTATTATTATTATTATTATTACTACTACAGAGAATATTACATTTTACTATACAGTTGTATTATTAATGTACTTTTATAAAAACATTTTATTTAATTTCTTCAATTTCTAGCATCTAACTTTTATTTTGAATCATGTTTTATTATGATATGCGTTTTTGCCTGAAGCTTAACTTTACTGAATAAACAGTTTGTGACAAGGCCCAGTGTGATCATTGAAGACTTAAGTCATGTCTGAAATCTCATCAGTTTACACTGTCCTTTTGAGCCTGACAAATGAATTGTAGGATACAGTTTTGGAGTGTTTGTATTTTAGATTACTGGTGTTTGTGTATGTTGTAATTTTGAAATGTTACGTTTTAAATTGTATTACTGTGAAGCACTTTGGTCAACTCTTGTTGTTTTACATGCTTTACAAATAAAGTTGAGTTGAGATTAAAGCGCAAATGCTGTGATTTAATTATATAAATATATAGTTTACGTGTGCTGCTTGGTTCACAGTGGATTAGTGCTCTGCTTTGACATCTCATACAACGTGAATGATTCTCAGTTTCTGTGGAGTTTCCAGTGTATGAGAGGTCGGATTTATATAATCATTTAAAGTATGCAGCTCATCCATGCTAATATTGCAGCCTTCTACAGTTTAATAAATCATATTAGGACACGTCAATTGGATTAATTGTCCATTTCAGTCTAAAATGAGTAACAGAGCATGCGTTCAAATTAAGCCTGTGAGCATTTTTAAAGCAGTTGTGTGTCAGCCATTCTGTGCACTGGTACCAGACAGAGTCGGTGCTCGGTACTACCGGTACTGCTGAAACACTGGTAACGTTACATCATTTTTATTTTAGTACCGACTTGGTACCGGTACTTTTGACTACACTAGTTTGCTACTTGATTTACACCTTTACAAAACGTTCTTTGTGCTTGTAAAAAAACAAAACTAAAATTACAAAGCTATTTGATTTGCACTTTCACAAAACGCACTCTGCGCATGCAAATCATTTAGGCACTATTTTACCTTCCTAATATGAACCACTAGGGTTACATAGACTAGTCAACTATAGCTAATGTTGTCGACACTGTCAGCCTGAAGTCGACTAGTCACTTTCCACATGATTTACAAAATGTGTTTGTTGTAAATACAGCAGGTTGGGGATTTTCGAAACGTTAAATGGGAAGGGAAGACTAATTCATATTAATGAGAAAAGCTCTACCTTATTTGTTAGAATTAGGTTTAGGGGTTTGGTTATAGGATGCAAATTACACATTGACATTCAGGAGGTCTCCGTGGTAGTGGTGTTGAGGTGTGAAGCGGTGTTCATGGACTGGTGGACGCAGACCCCTAGTAACTCATTTTGGAAACACAGACAACAAAATATACTTAGTAATACATATTATGCATCATTGTAATTTTAATATTTTATCATTCATTTAATATATGATATATAATAAATCACTTTTTTTCCCAGGTATTTCCCACTAGGTGCAACTTGAATAAAAATGTAATAATGGAAAGGTTTTAGCACTTATATCTCTATACTCTGCAAATGTTCACAAAATATATACACAGAAATTTGTGGAATTTATATTAAATCAAAATTTCCACATTTCTATTCAGGACACACTGTTTGTTTGGTGCATTCACAAGTGTCTGACTGGCAAGTTTCTAAACACTTTAGTGGTTCGGTGACATCACGAGTCACGACAAATTGAATTTGACTTGACTAATTGGCTCGACTAGTTGACTATTACAAATCAGTAGTCGTGCAACCCCTACTAAACACAACCCCAAAAACAATGTACTTAGTTGTTATTATGTTAAATTAACAATGATGAAAAACTTTCTTGGTACTTATTAAACTTACACTTGAAAAGAGTTGCCTGGCTCACATTTCTTCAATAAATATTTAGATCTGACGGCTCTTTTGCTCCTGTGGCCTTATGGATGTGTCCACACTTCAAAATTTCAGCAGATCCAGTAGGTTATGCCATTCAGGTATTATTTATCTACTGTTTCATAAATACTGTGTAAAAGAAAACTAGCAGATTTTTAAGTAACTAAAGGGAGTTTCTAACTCTATTATCAGTTGGTTTGTTGTTGTTGCTCTTTGTATGCAGTAAGTAGCTTATTGAGGTTTTGTCATGACATATCATTTAGCTATCTGTTGAAGTACTGGGCAGTTACATGCCTTTTCTTGTACGTTGCTTTGGATATGCAATAATGTTATACATTTATCTTAGTGTGGCCTAAAACACCCACATACTGTACCTATTCACTCACTGAGCACTTTAGTAGGAACACCTGTACAAATTAATATTCTAGTAGCAGCAAAGCAATGCATAAACTTACACAGATACGGGTCAGAATCTTCAGTTAATGTTCACATCAACCATCACAATAAGGGAAAAAATAGATCTCAGTGATTTCAACCATGGCATGATTGTTGGTGCCAGATGGGCTGGTTTGAGTATTTCTGTAACTGCTGATCTCCTGGCATTTTCACATTCTCTAGACTCGAGTTTACTCCAAAACATCCAGTGAGCAGCAATTTTGCAGATGGAAATGCCTGGTAGATGAAAGAGGTCAACGGAGAATGGCCAGACTGGTTCGAGCTGATAGACTGGTTACGGTAACTCCAACAACCACCCTGTACAACTACAACAGAACAATAGCATCTCAAAAAGCACAACATGAGCAACGAACAAACAAGCAATCTAGACGGAGAACAACAACCATTTTAAGTTGGAGTTGGAGTAAAAGTTATTTCAGGATTAACTTGTGCAGATGTTGGCTGTCGTAACTAACCTCAAGCCATTGCTTCATTTCACCTCCCACACCTTAAACTTTGATGGGTGAGGCACTGCCAATAGACAGTCATTGCAAATCTGTAATGTATTGGCACTATGAAGCCACAAGTTTTTTATTTGGAAATTTTTTTCAAATTTAAAACGCAAAACATCACAATATTCCCTAAAAAATATGCCGATGCAACAATAACACTGGAGACTGGAAAACGAAAACAGTCTTCCTTTAAAAATTGTGGGAAAATTCCACGTATAGGAAAAAGGGGAATACGTTCCAATGAAGACCTTCAGGGGCGTTCACACATAACATATTCTTGCGCTAAAAACGGTAAACACTGCATCATGAATGGAAAAGGATGTTCTTTATGTTCTTTTTAACTTGACAAGGCATCTACAAAACACCCTTTCCTGTGCATGACGCTAAAAAAGCAGCAAGACGCCCGTCAATTGCATGTATATGATTGACAAACCAGTGTGGAAGGATGCAAAATCTAATTCTGTTTGAGTGACCCTTTATGAAGACATTACATTCAAAATGAAGATGTTTATATTATAAATTAAGATGTTACACTGTAAGCAATTTTAGCTGGTTGTCAAAAACAACAACAGCAAAATAGCGCCCTCAACTGACAACTGTTATGAACAACAAGGTATAAAATGGCATTAAGCCTCAATAATTCGCTGCGGCTACAGTAAGTACAAGCAAAATGATTGACAGGCAGAAAGCGTCAAAGACGGACACATTTTTGTTTGCTTTTTAAATAGCCTAGAAATGTCACAGAGACAGGTGAGATATTTCACGACAATAATTTTATCAATATCTTTAAGTTAGTTGGATTATTATAGAAAATAATGTGCATACTATTCCATAAAAAAGATCGTCCACAGCACCTTTAAATTATGTATTTACACTGACACGTGAAATGAGGCGCCTCACGTCAAAACTAATCAAAACATCGACAGCACTAAACATTCCGGAGGGAAATCTGCAATTTCTCACTGGCAAAATTTGACAGTATGGAAGTCAGAGGTATTGTATGACAAAATATTTGCTTCTGCGGAGCAGCTCGTAAGCGTGCGATTGTATTCGGATCTTCTGTTTGTGGGCGAAAACTTACTGTCTGTGATCCTCTGCAGCCCAAGAACGTCCTCCGGCGTTATTATTGGGTTTTTCAACAAATCCTCTTCGGTTGTACATGGTACACCAGCGTCGCAGCCTTGCTTCACTTTCATCTCTAAATGCGCGTTAAGATATGATGCTGAGGCGTTTACTGTTCTTCGCACCCAATCTCTCTCTCTGGCAAAGGCCGTTTGTTTGCTTCCACTCTGCTGCCTGCTGCGTCCTGACTATTTAACGCAAGTTCTTACAAGGGCTACTGTTACAAGAATAGTCCATTCACCTCCCCCATCCAGTCTGTTAAGATGTAGAGTGATTTCACTCCTTCTGTTCAATGCGAATGCCGTTCACTCTATAATCTGCATACTGTCTTCTACTGAATGTATAGTGCAAGCAAATACTTCAAGTATTCGTGCAAAACCAGACTGAGAGAAGAACTGTATTAACTAAGGGCGGAAGTAAGTTGGCAGACGGTTCATTTAAGTCGCTTTTCTATTGTGGACGGTCTCATACTGTTCCTCCGTTTGTTCTCTATGTGGACGAGAAGTTGCATGTATTCGTCTGCCTCTGGAGACGAAATATGAAATGCAAATATGTGTTTTTAAGGTACAGTTCACCCAACAATCGAAACTATCTCATTATTTACTCACCCTCATGCCATCCCAGATGTGTATGACTTTCTTTCTTCTGCAGAACAAAAACAAAGATTTTTAGAAGAATGTCCAAGTGAATAGTGACCAGACCTTTGTAGCTCCAAAAATCACATAAAGGATACATAAAAGTATTCCATATTCATACTCCACTCCAGTGGATACATCTATATCTATATCTTCAGAAGAGATATGCTAAGTGAGAAACAGATCAACATTTAAGTTCTTTTTTTTTTTTTTTTTTTTTTAATTTTTTAAAAAAATTTTTTACTCTAAATCTCCACTTTCAATTTCAGATATAAAAAGTGAAATTAAAAAGGCACCACATTTGGTTTTCAGATGTAAATGTGAACGTTTATCAAATTTAACCTCTAACAAGATGGAAGAAGAGCAACAAAAATGACATTTAGCTTCTACAACCTTTTATTTTATTTGCAGCAAGTTTCTTTGTTGATGCCAGCATCCCTGATAAAGTTTAAGTGTTCTCCTCCCTCGATCAAACCTGCCATGCTGATATCATTTTGCATAATTACACTGTATGGTGAAAGCTTGTGATTTCCTTTGCACCTCCTTTGTGTTAAGTGAATGAGAGAAACTGATTCAGAGAACTGTATGTGTAGGTCTTCTGCAGCTGTTTATGTGATAGAGCTCTTCTTCTATTAAATTCGAATAAAGTCAAAGTCTATGCATGTTTAATCAGTGCTAAGAAACATGTAAGCATGTCAGTATAAGAAAGGCTGTATAAATGAAAAAATTTAACAAAACCAATGCTTAACGGGCATAAAGTTCACCCAAAAATGGAAATGTACCTAATCATTTACTCACCCTCATGCCATCCCAGATGTGTATGACCTTCTATCATCTGCTGAACAGAAATATTTTTAGAAGAATATTTCAGCTCTGTAGGTCTATTCAATGCAAGTGAATGGCCAGAACTTTGAAGCTCCAAATCACATAAAGGCAGCATAAAAGTAATCCATAAGACTCAGTGATTACATACATATTTTCAGATGCAATATGATAAGTGTGGGTGAGAAACAGATCAATATTTAAGTCCTTTTTTTTTTACTATAAATTCTCCTCCCTGCCTAGTAGTTGGTGATATGCACAAATAATTTAAATCGCCAAAAACAAAAGAAGACAAAGTGTAAGTGAATGTGGAGATTGATAGTAAAAAGGACTTAAATATTGGTCTGTTTCTCACTCACAAGGATCATATCACTTCTGAAGACATGGATTTAACCATTGGAGTCATATGAATTACTTTTAGATCTTCAAAGTTCTGGCAAACATTCACCTGCATTGTATGGACCTATAGAGCTGAAATATTTTTCTTAAAATATTTGTTCCTTTTCAGCAGAAGAAAGAAAGTCATACACATCTGGGATGGCATGAGAGTGAGTTAATGATGAGAGAATTTATAATTTTGGGGTGAACTATCCCTTTAATGAGCATCAAAGCTGCACATACTCTAATTTTTTTTTATTTCATAATTTTTAGGTGTTGGACATAAAATGTTTTTGCTCTTAAAGGCACTCAAGAAACTGAAAAGATTCTGCAACCAATGGTATGAATGTGCACACATATTATTATGCTAGTGGAGTTTATCACCACAATAGTCATTGTCTGTTCTGATTATCTCAGATGAACCTCTCGTGGTGAGAGATGATTTTACATTACATCAAACTTTCACTGCAGGACCCTTTTGTGTCCATATATCCATGCCATGTGTCATTGCCTTTGCTGTTATCTCCAAGAAACATCTGTGATGCGTCTGCATGTCCCTTACTCTACGTACAGATTAGATCTGGGGGTGATTGGACCACCATTCATTCCAGTGCTTGTAGGGTCCACACTCAAACAGGTACTGGTACCCACAATATACAGGGTACTGGTATCCAACCCACCTGGATATGGAAGTAACATACATTAAGTCTTGAGAGATCATTTAATAGCTGGATAATCATCTTCAAAATGGGCACTTTGGCAATAATAGAAGGAATGCTAAATCGCTTATGCTCCACCATTCACTTGGATGCTGGCGATTCTGTCCTGGAAGCCATAACACCACAAACCTGGAATGTCCTCATCGCAAATCTCCATTTTACGGCCATCGAAGTTCACATACTCATACAGACAGATCTTATGGTCCTTTGGGTCCTACAAGGAGAAAGCACACAGAATTGTTGTCTTTCATAGTTTCCATGGTCCTCCTTCAAAGCAATAATCAAAGTCCCTGAATTAACTGTTCATGGTTAGCAGGGTTACTTTTTAAATGTATTCCACTACAGATTACAGAATACATGCTGTAAAATGTAATTTGTAACAAATTCAATTAGATTACTCAAGGTCAGTAACATATTCTAAATACTTTGGATTACTTCTTCGGCACTGGTAGATTTTTTCACTTGTTTTGACTATAAAAACACAGTACAGTAAGACAAAATACACATGTTAAAAATACAGTCTCTGAAAAACTTAAATATCTTATGCAGTGTTGTTTCTAAAACAAGATAAATCAAATTGATCTGGTTTTAAGGATTTTTAGATATTTTTACAGGAAAACAATACAAAAATTATCATTGAGTATAAGATTTTTGCCCTAATATCAAAGGTCTTGCTAGAAAAAAAGAAATAATGTTCCAACATGAATTTTCTTGATAAAAAAAATATGATCGTGTCTGGTAACGTGTATGTAAAATGGCTAGAAATAGCATTTTAGATTAGCGTAAAGTTGAGAGTTTACACAAGATTTATTTATATTTCTTCTGCTCCAAACTTACTTCAAACTTACTTCTCTGTCTGCTCGTATGAATGGAACACATCATAAGAAAGTGTTTCACTGCTGTTCAAATGCACTTTGGATCACATCATTTATATGCATAAATGATTTCTATCTAAATATTAAATGAAACAAATGACAATAAAATGCAAAGTAATCTCTTCAGTAATCAAATTACTTTTTGAATGTAACTGTATTCTAATTACCAATTATTTATATTGTAACTGTAGTGGAATACAGTTACTTATATTTTGTATTTTAAATAGGTAATCCCGTTACATGTGTTCCGTTACACCCCAACACTGATGTTTAGTGATAAAATGTTAACACCATTCGAACTGTCCGGATAGACATGAGACGATCACAATGATAGCTGTTGGACCAAGTGTGCCAGCGAGGGTATTCGCCCCTCTCCAGCTTGAACATCTCACCACTCATGTTCTGTTGCTCATAACCTAACCAACTGCAAAGTAGTTCATAATACACAATGGTCTGTTTATTATTTCATTTATTGTACTTTATTGTTAAACAACAAACAGAAGAAATTGTGTATTTAAAACTCAGATATTATGATTAACACAGGTACAGTAAGCACACATTTGATCACAGTTGGCATGACAACAGTCCCAAACAAAGCTACTTCAGTTACACTTAGTTTGGTCTGCTTCACTAAAAGTAAGTAGACATATAGGATTTTTAATTAACTACTTATTCAGATGTAAACTCACATCTACGGTTTACGGTAACACTTTACAATAAGGTTACATTTGTTAACATTAATTAATGCATTAGGTATCACAAACTAACAATAAACAATATATGTATTTTTACAGCTTTTAGTAATCTTTGTTAATGTTAGTTAATAAAAATACAGTTGTTAATTGTTAGTTCATTTTAATTCATAGTGCATTAACAAATGTTAACACAGATAACTTTTGAAAATGTACTACTATGTTGAAATTAAAATGAACCAAGATTAATTAATACCGTAACTAATGTTGGTAACTAATGTAAAAGCTGAAGTATGTAATTTCTGCCACACAAGCGCCACAGAATGGAATTGCAAAAATAAACAATGTTTTCAAAACAGCTTTCTGAATAGGCCCCTCGTCTGCAAGTGTTCAAACCTTCAGCTAGTCCTGCCCCCAACTCCTGCCATTGGTTGAGTAATGTTGTTGGGGCAGGTCTAAGCAGGTTCCTCAAAACAAACACAGGAATTTTATAGTGCCAGAGACAGTGTTTTTTGAGAAGATTAACATATGAATGGCTTACTTATAGTTGTCTCTGCATATAGGATTTAAAAAGTATTTTAACACTGAAAAAGTTACATCATACATATCTGATCAAAGGATTTACTCATGCATATCTGCAACATATCTCAAACATATCTGATCAAAGGATTTACTCATGACAACATCTAATCAAACAAGTGCATCTTGACCTTTACCAATCTGTTTCATATATGCTTTAACATTTCCTTAATATAGTAATGAGAATTGCTTTATGCACCTGATGAAATATATTTCACCTACTCTGTGGGAACTCATTCTCGTGGCATAGTGACTCCCCATGCTTCCCTGTATGTAACATGACTGGAGCTGTTACCAAACACAGAGGTGGAGACAAAAAAATCAAGAAATTATTTTAAATTCTTTCATCTTTAATTTGATCGCTAGCCAATCTAGAAACCCCTTCCCCAAGAAGAGCTCACCAAAACATTGCAGTCAGGCGCAAAACAATGTAAGAGGAGTGCTGGCAGAGGCAGCTAGAGGCAGAGGAGTACTAGGGTTCGGTCTTTGGATGGGATATATATATATATATATATATAGAGATAGATAGATAGATAGATAGATAGATAGATAGATAGATAGATAGATAGATAGATAGATAGATAGATAGATATATCTCCCTAGCTGTACTTCTAGGGCAGAACAGGGCCAGGTTATTGGATAAAAGTGATGGCCATTTGGATTATCTATGTGACCCTGCTGATGTTGCTCATTGTTTTGTTGCAAGCTTTGGATGGATGTCTGATGTCTACCTCCATCAGCAAAAAATGTGTGGAACTCTACTCTCTTCAACTCTCTCCCTCTCATACTCATTCACACTCTGTAGCACAGCTAGTAATATGCTGACCTCAGTAGACTGGCAACAGACCTCTCCATTGAGAGAAATAGGGAGACTTGTTGTATGCAAACTATAAATAAAAAAAATTAAAAATAAAAAAGCCAACCACTTTAGTTTAAAAGGTTAGTTCACCCCAAAATAAAAAGTCTCTCATCATTTACTCACCCTCATGCTGTCCCAGATGACATTTTTTCTTCTGCAGAACAAAAACAATGATTTTTAGAAAATTGTCTGCTCTGGTGGTCCTTTCAATGCAAGTGAATGGTGACCAGACCTTTGAAGCTCCAATTATCACATAAAGGTCACAGGAAAGTAATCTTGTGGTTAATTCCATATCTTCAGAAGCAAAATGAAAGGAGTGGGTGAGAAACAGATTTAAGTAATTTTTTTTACTATAAATCTCCACTTTTACTTTCTAAAGTGGAGATTTATGGTAAAAAAGGATTAATTACTGATGAAGAAAATAACTCTGATAACTTATCAAATTTAGTATGAAACAAAGATGTTGTTATGATTCATTATTTTTAGTGTTTTTTGTGAAGCTTCAGCAGTTTTCTAGGTGTTTACAGTTATAGCCGGTCAAGTGCTCATTTAAACTGCACTGTAAAATTGCTCCTTAATCATTAAACAGCATGCACCCTCTTACCCTACATAGCCTAACTGTAAGTGCAACAGTGGAAAAAGAATAAAGACGAAAACAAACAAATCTCTTACAGTAATTAATTTAAGATTTACAGTTATGACACAGTCATGATGTGTCATGTTGTTACTTACATGAGCTCAATTTATACCTGTGGGTATAAAGGCTTAAAATACTGTTTTATTATTTACTTGAATGACAAGTCACATTTTCATTTCATTTAGTCATTCTCTTTCTATAGTAACACTGGGCCCCAACCATGCAGCCTGCTTTGCATAATCTCAAAGTGGGCAGGACATGGATGTTGAATGGATGTGCTTGTAAAGTGCTGCGTGTGTATGCATATATGAGAGACAGCATGTGTGCGAGTATGTAAAGGCAGGTGGAAATGGATAGTTTAAACACTTTGTGCCTGCCACTGCGGTGAAAACAGAAATGTCTAAGGCAGCCATGGGTTTTTAATGAAAGATGTTTGTCAGAGTGGATTTCTTAAGAGCTGTAGTTCCTTGTGTATTTAGGGGTACATTCAAGCTGTTTTAGTAGTTGCAATATATATTTTTTTCAAACATTTTAAAGAATAAACATGGAGCTAAGGATTGCAGTTGGGGTAGTGCTTTACGAAGGCTTATGGAATAAAAGCATACATGGAATCATTGTGCCTGGCATCCACTCCGCTAGCAGTTGCCAGTAGGCACGATGCCTTCCTGGCTATGGCAGATGGCATTGTGAGCTAGGTAAAGCCAAAGGCTCAGTCCAAAACAATGAGCACTGGGGCAAAGTGCTGACTCCTGCCTGCCCTGTGGCCAATCTTCCCATTCTGCCATGCTACATATAAATAGAGCCCTTAGTCGGAGGTCTGGAGACTGTTGTGTGGAGCCCCTGAACGCTTGCAGCAATTTTTTGGGTAGGTCAGGTAAGCCCTCCATGTTAGTCCTTTCATTTGCTTAGTCAAAGCGTGCTTTGCTGATCTGTAAAACTCTGGGGGAGAGGCACTTAATCACACACATATCATTGAGAACAAAACAAACATAGCAATCACATGTGCAGGCATTGACATTTCAAGAAACTAAATGTAAAACAACACACCACACATCAAAATACTTTACATAAGAATGCTTTGGGTAACAATTGTCATCAGTTCTCTTCAGTACATTTAATAAGAGGTCTGTAAAATTGCACTAATGCTTCTGGGCTAAATCTGATATTTTATGGAGTTGCTGGTATAATCTATACAATTTGTATGTTTTCATATTTGCAATATGTAAAGCTTTTAGATCTTTTGTGCATAAGCCATAAATCTGTTTTTTCTCGTCATCTAAGTAGACGTTTTTCTGCTTGGCTTTACTCTGTAATGTTTGGATTATGTACTCTACATCAGTGAGAGAATCAGTGTGATTTATTATTTTATTTGATTAATTTATTGGGGCAACAATGACATTTCAAATACATTTGTCAGCACCTTTGGTAACTAACTTGTTCCTCGGCCGCAGGCTGTTTGTTCAGTTGTCATTACATATATAGAAACATTCTTCAATTGCATATTTGCGTTCTTCAGGTCTATCAGAATTGAGATATCTTTAAGGATGGCTCTGACTAATCCCATGCCAATGGGGCCATGGAAGGCAAGTAAATACTTGATGGCTAGGGATAATGCCAACCTCAATACAAAGTGTTGAAATCTCACATTAATAAGAATGCTTTCAAATATGTCAAAGCCAACAGTTGTTTCTCTGAACATATGTAGCTCACAGTCTACGACCAGGAGAACTTCCAAGGCAAGCGCATGGAGTTCACCTCAGCCTGTCAGAACATCACGGAATGTGGCATGGACAATGTCCGCTCAGTGAAGTTGGAGTGTGGCGCGTAAGTTATACAAATACACACAAAGACATGCACATATTCCTATACCACACATAGCCTTAAAGACCCCCATGAAATGAAAATGGGAGTTTTGTGGCTTGTAATCCATGTCAATTAGCTTGGTAGGTATATGGTAGTGCACTCCTAAAAGTTCCTAAAATATCCTAAAATAAAATATACGCTTCTCTCTTTTCCTGGAAAACTGACTAAATATAGCAATGATTCAACTTGCACGACACTGATTTTTGTCTGATCAAATGCTCTCTAGAATCCCTCTCTAGAGTCCCTCTCCCTAATACCACCTGCAACCAACTAGCAAATAGCAAAACATGGTTCATGTCTTTGATGTAAACTAAAGCCTATTGGCTTTCTGAAAAAAAGGTTTGATATGTCCAACCCAAACTTCCATTTTCAATTGGAAATACGTAAACACAGGACTGAAAACGGCACTTGTCAAGTGATTTCAATGGGTCTTTAAAGGGACAAATCACCCCCAAAAAAGTTCTGTCAAAACTTTACTAACCCTCATCTCATCCCAAACCCATATAACTTTCTTATGTAGAACTCTAAAAGAGCTCTTATGCAAAATGTTAGCCTCAGACACCATTCACATTCACTGTATTTAAAATAATGCAATGAAAGTGAATGGTGACTGGGGCTATCAGTCCCTAACATCTCCTTTTGAGTTCCATTAAACAAAGCCATACAAGTTTAGAACAACATGAGAGTAAATTATGACAGGATTACCAATCCCTTTTAGCACTCTAACTCTTGAGATTATGTGTCCATTTGAACAGATGGTTGGGCTTTGAACACTCCAGCTTCTGTGGGCAGCAATTCATCTTGGAGAGAGGAGACTACCCTCGCTGGGAGTCTTGGAGTGGCAGCAATGCATACCACATCGAGAGGCTAACGTCCTTCCGCCCAATCTGCTCTGCTGTAAGTCTAAAACTGTTGATTTACAACAATGTGGTTACTGTGCAACAGTCTTTTTAAATTAATATTCTCTCTCCAAATGTTATGATCTGTGCAGAACCATAAGGAGTCCAAGATGATTGTTTTTGAGCGGGAGAACTTCATCGGACACCAGTGGGAGATAACTGATGACTACCCCTCTCTCCAGGCCATGGGCTGGCCCACAAATGAGATCGGGTCAATGCAGGTGCAAAGTGGGGCGTGAGTACCATACTTTTGTCTCTTTACACCATAGCTTCATTTGATATTACAATTCAGTACTTATATGCGAGTTGGGGAATACTGGAAATATTAATTTGGGAATTTCAATTTGCATTTGTAATGTATTTTCTTTTTTCTTACTGCCTATAGCTGGGTTTGTTACCAGTACCCTGGCTACCGTGGTTACCAGTACATCCTGGAGTGTGACCACCATGGTGGCGAGTACAAACACTACAGGGAGTGGGGATCCCATGCTCAGACATTCCAGGTGCAGTCCCTCCGCCGAGTTCAGCAGTGAGAGCAGCCTGCCCACCTCCCTTCCTCCCTACCCCAGCTCCTTCTCTTCCTCCACTCCACCTCTTTACTCTGACAACGTCAAGCCCAGCTAGACCTGACAGAGCACAGACAGAACGTCTGGTGCATTCAGCAAATGTTCACAGCACTTTCTTCTTTCTCCATGCCATCGATTGAAAGAAAAGAGCGAGAAGAAGAACTCAAGCAGACTGATTCTGTGGGTGGCACAGTGATGTGACTCAAGCTTTGCTATTCACCATTGTCATGTAGTCTGTGCAAAAGAGATCAATAAAGGGCACAAGTATATATAAAAAATAAGCACTGTGACTGTTTTCTTGATATTGAAGCTGTGACCTAAATGTAGTCACAAAATAGTACTTAGATGCAGAAAACCTAAAAATATTTACCATCTATTCCACAGCAATTTTTATCACTGTAGAATTTACAATAAATTAACATGGGATCTTCTTCAAACAGTGTAGGAAGCTTTCAGAATTTTTCTGTCATTTTTATTTTGTTTTGATAACAGTGGTGGCAAAAACTAAGCTAGTTTTTTAGTAGTATGCTTTATTACAAACTACCACAGTTCTACCTCATTTTTAAAACCAAATTAAATTGTATAAAACTTAATTTGTATAAGATTAAGTCGTTATAGCAAGTATTTGGAACGCTCTCGCTCTCATGTAAACATGCGGCTTACAAGAGCAGCTTCTATCTACATGAATGGGGAAAGACCGAAATCTCCAAAATGGTTTGTCAATATTATGATCAAAGAACATGTTTAAAATCAGCAGTGAAATCGAAAAACGCTGGAATCATATAATGTACTTCTTTACCTCAGATTATGGTTAAAAAACGCAATTTTCCCGACTTGTATAGTTAATGCGCATGCGCATTCTCAAGTTGATTGACAGGTGATGTCTGGATCTTTTACCTGTAAAGAGGGACTTCCTTTCTATATCATTTGATGGTTGGGCGTTCCAAAGAGCGCAGTGCCCATCCATTTTTTCAGACGTCTGGTTCATTTCTTTCATAGACTTTATATAAACTCCTTTATAAAAAGAGTTGTAAAGCATGAACCAAACCAACAAGCTCCGAGGTGAATCACAACATCACAAACTTTGATGCAAAACATTATTTAAATATCTTACATAAAGTCAAAGGTACAAGGCTGTGTACTTACAGTCTTTCATGAAGGCACGAACTACAATACCATGAAGCTTCGCGAATTATTTCAGTTAACAAAAAGCGATGGGAATATATAAAACTATTGATTTTAGGTTGTTTATAATAACTAAAGAAACATTTTACATTTATTACAAAATATTCTGATATGTACAAATATACAGTATAATTAATTAATTAATGATTTATTTTTAAGTATAAGTAGTTTAAGGGTGAAGGGAGACCGACTAGATTATGCCATTCATAGAGCTTCATGGGCAGTTGCTCCGAGGAACGTTTTGTGGGTTTTGTTGGTGGTTCTCTGATTGGTTGATCTTTCTCTGATGTTCCATGGGTAATGTAGTTGTTTACCATGAATTAATCAAACATGATTTTTATCAAATTTTTAAACAATAAAATTTGAAATAACATGGCTTTAACGTAAGCATATATCATCAATGAAAAACCTCAGAGCTCATGGTAGCTCTGTCTTTAAAGGTTTATAAATTATCGTCAAAAATGAATTTGTCTATGGGATAAATTAATGGGATTTTAACTTCCAGAACCAGACGGTTGAGCTTTATTTCTCTCATTAATTTTAATAGAAGTGGTCCGTCTCTGCTAAATTCTCTCTGAGATAACTCAATTAAATTGAATGGAATTTTATATGAAATTTAAATGCGTAAATCTTAAAATTATTATTATTCTTATATATATTTTTAAATTTCAAGCAATAACTCCAACTATGGTATTTTGACAGAAACGATTGTTTGCCATGGTAGTATTTTTGTAGGAGTAATATTGCGATTTTTAATGCATCCTTGTTCAGTCAAAATAAAACTAAGAGGAAGTACACATTTGCCATGTGTTCATATTACTTACATCATTAAAAAATGCTATGAGCTGTTGTTAACTACAATACAAGTCAAGTCAAGTCAAGTGGTTTTTATTGTCGTTTCAACCATATACAGTTAGTAGCCTACAGTACACAGTGAAACGAGACAACGTTCCTCCAGGACCATGGTGCTACATAAAATAACATAGGACAAACACAGAACCACATGAGACTACACAGACTAAATAAAATACCTATATAAAATACCTATATAAAGCGCACGTGCAAAAACGTGTGCAATACAGATGTTCTTTTCTGACAGGCATCTACATGTGGTGTACTATTAGAACATAGACGTAAAAAAAAAAGAAAAAAAAAAGAAAAAGAACCTAGACGTTTGTGTGTGTCTTTTTTCTTTCGTGAAACACAAAAGGAGATTTTAGGCAGAATGTTAGTTTATGTTAATTGCAGTTGCTAAGAAAGTGAATGGTGCTTGGAAACCTCATAACGAAGTGTAACTGCGCCATCTAGTGGTTGGCAGCAGTAAGAGAGTATGGAAGCCAGGAAGTAGTTGCACGCCTTTACGAAAGCGTAAACAAGTTGTCATATGGGAGAAAGTAACAGTTCACTTGTGTTCTCGTAAAATTTCTAACATCACCTGTTTGATGCTCTCAAGCGAGATGTCTTTCCTGTTGACAGTGTTGGCCGCTGGGCTCGCTGCATACTTACTGATTTATTACTGTTTGTTCAAAGGAGCCCGATTTATGAGCAACGTGACGTTAAAGGGGAAGACAGCAATTGTTACAGGTTTGATTATATTTTAAAATACTTTAATATGTTTGCTTCTATAGAAATAATATATTAGAGGACAAAAATGTCCGCGTCACAAAACTGACATAATTATATTATATATAATATTATTTTCAGGAGTTTGTTTATATAATGTTTTTTTTTTTTTTTTTTTTTTTTTTTACAAAACACACTCCGACATCCAACAGACTTTTTAGCTGCATCATTTATTCAGTTGGCCTGCAGTGCTCTATAATCCAGCCAACAGAAAATAGGAAAAAAGCATGTATTTGCTCCATTGGCTAAACATGAGAAAAATGGCACCATCTGGTGGAAAATATTAAAAAATGTAATTTTTTAAGCCAGGGCTTCGGAATGAAAGCGTAATATCATATAATTCATGATTTTATGCTTTAATGGTACTGGGATCAAATATTGCAGTTTTAATGGGTTTCAGTGGGGACATTTTTGTCCTTAAGGTCCTGTGTGTTTAACTATGTATACAGTTTATTATAGATGCATTATAGGAACTGAGGTTTAAATATCAAAATTCCCCCCAAAATACACATAAATATTGTTTCAAAGCAGTTTACAAAGATTTATTGTTTAGCTGTATTGTTTTACAACCCCAAGCAAATAAGCTAAAGGTTACAGTGAATGGCATGGAAAACCTCCATAGGAAGATACAACACAAGTAGAAACTATTCTTGAATGTTTACATTGCAACTAATGCAGTAAACAATCACAAATTTATCACAAATCTATATGCAGATTATTTAATTTTATTTCAGCAGATGTCAATAGAATAACATTTAATCTTATGATTTCCAACCAGCCTTTAGAAAGCAGAATAAAAACTGTAATAATGTCTAATTTGGTAATTATTAACATAAAAAAAATCTTCTGCAGCCACTTCTGCAGCAGACCCCATTTTCAACACCCCTGCATTAGATCATGATATGCTCGCTGTCTATTTTCAAGTGATGAATAAATGTGTATACAATAGACGATCAGTCAAAATTTTGGAGATGGCTGAATTACTGAATGTATATTTAATCTAAAATCTTATGTTAAATTCTTGAAATTAGTTGTGTAGAAAAATATCAACAGTATTTTGCCTGTGTATTAATTTCTTTACTAAACTAAAAAAAAAGCATAAGTATTCCTTTAAGACTGCTGAAAAAGCATTTATGAGGGGCCTGGTTTTCAATTAGGCCTATATTCTTTTAATAAAACTGCTTAATTGAGGACTTTAAGACATTGAAGACATTACAGCTTAATTTTCTATAAAGCTGCTTTGAAATAATGTGTATTGTGAAAAGCACTATAGGATTAAAAATAAAATGACAACTGTGCATTTTCAGTTGTTTCATGGTTTTGACATTTTTACTGTTGTTTTGGTTATTTATACAGGGTTAGAAATGTTATTTCATTAAATCTGTTATATGACTGTTATATGTATGTAGGGAGTAATACTGGCATTGGCAAAACCACAGCTTTGGATCTGGCCAAGAGAGGGGCCAGAGTGATCCTCGCCTGCCGAAACCATCAGAGAGCTGAAGCTGCAGTGTATGACATAAGAAGGGTAAACTCATGCATTGACCACACTTCCTTTATTGACTTCTTATAGAAGTCTAAAGAGTCTAATAGAAAGATCTTCTCTGCCCTGTTTCTCTCAGGAGAGCGGGAACTCTGAGGTGTTGTACATGCATTTGGATTTGGCCAGTTTGAAGTCCGTGCGCAATTTTGCTGAGACTTTTCTGAAGAGTGAGCCGAGACTTGACTTGCTCATCAATAATGCAGGTAACCAAATCTGTTGAATATCAGACAATAAGAAGATAGATCACCCCAAATTGAAAATGTTGTCATCATTTACTCACCCGCTTGTTGTTCCATACCCAAATTATTTTTATCTTCCATTTTTATCTTCATTTTTCAGTCACCATTCAAACCCTTTAAGGAATTTGACTGTATGGGGCCAAGAATATGTATGGGAAATTGTCTGTTTTATTCTTAGGTCTGATTGGATCAGGCAGAACAGAAGATGGCTTTGGCATGGCGTTTGGCGTGAACTACCTGGGTCACTTTTTGCTGACCCTGTTGCTGTTGGATCGTCTAAAGGAGACAGAGCACAGCCGTGTAGTCAACGTGTCTGCCTTGCTTCATTGGCTGGGGTCTATAGATTTCAACCTCCTCAAAACGCACAAGGATCTGGTCACGGGCCAATCATACTGGCACTCGTTCAGAGCCTACTGTCACAGCAAATTGTGTAATGTGCTTTTTACCCGAGAGCTTGCAAGCCGCTTGGAGGGGACCAATGTCACTTGCTATTGTCTGCATCCAGGTCAGTGATCCCTTGTAGTGTATAGGAAAGTGTTTTTCTATATATTCAAGTAATAGCTCTATCATCATTTACTCACCTTCATGTTATTCCAAACATATCCCGACTTTTTACCAAATAAATTTTTTTAAAGGTGATGGGCTGTCAAGCCCCGAAATGAAACAAAATCTATCATAAAAATATGATATAAGTTCTAAGAATTGGCTTACATTATAGCTTTATGTGAGGAACAGACCAAATTTTAAGTAGTTATTCTCTGAAAATCTTCAGCTATGCTGTGACTCTTAACCCCGTGTGACCCGCGTCCTTCTACGCGGATGTTGTGTGTTGGCTTCGGTATATGTAACGCGTAATATTAATTCATTTTAAACTGACTGATCTCATTTCAGAAGACTCTGGGCAGTCAGTAAAGGGTTAAAGTATGATATCTGGAGTCATGTGGCAAAACAACATGGCGCTGATCACAGGGGAATTTGTCTTTGGGAGAAACACCAACAAAACTTAATCTGGCAAGAAACCTAATTAAGTTTTTACATGAAACCTGTTTGAGTCAAACGATTAGTGTTTCTAGTTTTATCCGATATGCCATTTTTTAAATTTAAGCGATTTATCGCAAAATCGCTCACTGTTAATCAAAATGAACACTATAGTGAAATGGTAAATGGTCTGCACTTATATAGATCCTTTTTAACCTTAGCGGTATTCAAAGCACTTTACACTGCATCTCATTCACCCATTCATACACACATTCACACACGAATGAAAGAAGAGGTGCCATGCAAGGTGCAAGCGATTAGTGGACAAACCGCTCTACCACTTGAGCTACAGCCGCCCAATAGTGGACAATCGTGCTAGTTTTTCATTAGAAATCCTATATATTAAATGTGTGAAAAAATAAGATTTATATGGAGCTAGGCTGAAAATAAGCTGCATTTCAAACTGTTCTTAGACCAGTGTAGACATACAGCACACTGGGGGTCAAATCATTCAATAAATAGGGAGCAAGGAAGTATCCTATTGAAGGGAAATAGAAAATTAACACAACAGTTACACTCTGGTCTGCGGAGATTTATAAAGTATAGAACTATTGATGTCATCGACGCTTGGTCATGGGACAAGAAAGAGCCAATGTTATTTTTGTCTGTGGCAACAACATGCCATTTTTGTATTTTATATGACTCGTAGCCCATTTCAGAACTTCAGCTGAAAGGAGTCTGTTCCTCACACAAATATTCTTTTTGAAGCTTGATTGCCCTAGTCCTCATTTACTTTCATTGTATGGAAAAGAGCAGCCAGGATATAATTTAAAAAGTCCTCTTTTGTGTTCCATGGAAGAGTGAAAGTCATAGTGGTTTGGAACAGCATGGAAGTGAGTACATTTTGTATTTTCCTTTATGCATGAACTAAATCTTGTTGTGTTTCTCTAATGTCTTTTCTCCATTTTATCATCCGTACAGGTGTAATATCCACTGAGATCGGACGGAACATGGGCTTGTTGGCGAAGCTGCTTTCCGTGCCCATGTCTAAGCTGTTTTTCCTGAGTCCTGAGGAAGGTGCACAAACCACACTTTACTGTGCTTTGCAAGAGGGTCTTGAGTCTCTGAGTGGACGGTACTTCTCCTGCTGTGCTCTGCAGGCTGTTAGTAAGCTGGGACGGGATGATGCACTGGCCAAGAAGCTTTGGGAAGTGAGTGAGAGGTTGTGTGGACTTCAGTAAAGGAGCTCATGCAGGTTTGTGGAGTAATAGAACTGTAACTGAGGAAAGGAGAAACCAACAACAGCCTTATGAGTGTTAGCTGCTGAACTCTCTTTAGTGTTCTTCAGATAATTCACTCGTGGTGTTACAGGTACAGTCTATTTGAAGGGGCTCTTAAAAAATTCTGTTGCCTTATATAAACATGCTGAGGTAACAATATATGCATTGTTTGGGGAACAATTAACCACAGGGATCCTTTAATATTTTTTTAATCTGTTATGTTAATTTACATAATTAAGCACTTTAAGAATTAAATGCTTAATAAATTACTCTACACCTCTATTTGTTTTCTTGGAGGTGAAGTAGAGTTGCAATTTGTATTTACTCTCTGAGTAGAAACGTTAAAAGTGGTGATAGACCAATATATCGACCAGAGTAGACCAATAAATTGGCCAACATTTCATCATTTTTAGATTATCAGCATCTGCCAATAATCCTGTTTGGTTTTCTGATAAATGGAAGTGCTAGTTTTCTCTTGTGTCAGTTATACTTGTTAATAGTTTTCTATTTTCAGAGATTTTAAGTTTTTATTAAATCTAAGCAGTTTTAATTACCATCATTAAATTATGTATAATATGTCAGCAAGATATCTTCCATTCTGTACTCTAGATTTTATCATCTGCCATTGACAAGCTTCATCAGTCAACCTCTAGTTAAAGGAAATGCAATAAAATCTATTTAAAAGAAATTAAAATCCTCTTTTGTATAAAGGTCTTATATTAAATATCAACATCAATATATGTTTTCATAACATCAGTCTCTCCTCTCATTTTCTTGTTTTTGTTTTGAAAATAAAATTCATAATTGAAAAAGATGTCATGAATCTTCAAATTCATGCCAAAGTACAAGTAGAAAATGCATAAGGTCATCATTGGAAGCTTCTTTGCTTTATCATTAGGATGTAGTTTCTTTGTTGTTCACTGGGTGGTAGTAGCGTGCCATACTTGGCTATTTTAAACTGCTGGGTGACACAACCTGAGAAGTCTACAGAGACCTCTGTCAAGATGACAATCATTAGAATAAAGTAGGTTAGATTACACTGAGAATTGCAAAAGTAATTTCATGTAATATTAGAGTTTGATTTTCTACTGAATGAAAGTGTGCATCAGGGGCTACAGCCATTCAGTGTGGCAGGAGAACCAAAACGAGGGCTTGTTATAGACTTTTACCCATATCTACGCATCTTCAACAGAACCCATTGCGGAAAGATCCTTTACTTCACTTGGTATTTGATTGTAATGTTTTGACATTATGTCTATAGACCTCACCCTTACATCATATTCATTCTCCGGCTTAAAAGTTGGTGTATACTGTGCAAGGAAAATTTTTGTTGTTGTTCCAAACCTGTATGACTTTCTTTCCTTCCGTGGAACACAAAAGGAGATGTTAGGCAGAATGTTAGTCTCCGTCACCATTCACTTTCATTTAATTCATAATTCTTTCAGTACAATGAAAGTAATGGTCACTTGCTGTTTAACATCTCCTTTTGTGTTCCATAAAGGAACATGGGTCATATGGATCTGAAACAACATGAGGATAAATGCAAGATGACATCATTTTCAGTTTTGGGTGAACTATCCCTTTAAGGCTACAGAGTGGTGAGGGAAACGAATGACTTGATCCAATGCAGTTCTTCCATTCTCTTTTTGTGTTGCCATCACTGTGCACTTATTCAGTTGTACTCTTATCTTTTGACTAAGATCATATTCAAAAGTGCATTCCTATGGGCATGTTTCCTATCATTATTTAATAGAGGATTGAGACACTATGTTGTATTCAACTGTGTTGAATCAGAAAAGGCAGACGTCCCATGCTGGTTGGTAAAGTTTCATGATAAAGTTTGTGATCTTTGGTCCGCCTCTCCATGAAGGATGTTTCTCAGTCTCCTCCATCTCATGGTTCTCATGCACGGTGAGTCTGTAAGTACACCGTCCAGTTCGATTCATTTTGTAGAAGCAAAACACATTGATGAGTGACGACAGGTGTTTACCTTGGACGCACTCCCGAGCTCTTTGGCACAGTACTTAACGACTGGATTAGTGCATCAATTAGCAATCACTGCATGGGAGGAGTCTGATTGATCGAGAGACTGCTGCTGCTAGGCTTGGCGAGGGGCATGCTAGGGCATGTGAGGAAGCAGCTGTGTGTTTGAGTGTGCAGTGACCAACTGCTTGTGAATTAGTTCAAAGGACTAATTTCACTGCCTGATGTCAAAATAAAACCAAATGCCCCTTGTTGACTTTGTAAAAACATTACAGACATACCTGGAACTGTCAGATGATTTCTGCACCAGCCAATGTTTATTAAAGCTGAGGAGTGTACTTTTTTTTTTTTTATGTGCTAATACAACTTTAATGCACTTACAATGCAAGTGATTGGGGCATATTTTTGGGGGGGTTTAAAGGAAGAAATGTGAAGATAATAATTTTAGAAAAGCATTAACATTAATTCTATTAAAGCTCATGCATTATTAGAGCTGTTATGTTGTTTAAATTATAAATTTGAGTCATTTTAGGGTTTGTTGATTACAATATCATGGCAAGTTGTAAAATTGGCTATAACTTTACAAAGAAAAGGTTAGTAACAATTTCATCACACTAAAATCATGTTAACATGCATACTGTTTATGTGGCTGTACCTTTGAAACAGTGGGGCCCCATTCACTTCCATTGAGGAAAGTTGTAACCCAGATTGTTCCCTTTTTTTTTTTTTTTTTTAAAGAAAGGAGTGTCGAAAATGAATTTTTGTGGTAATCAGTATTGTCACAAATGCTGTCGATTGAGCTCAACTTGTATTGAGCTTGGCTTAATATGCAAAGACAACTGTAGCCATTCAAAGTTTGAGTGTCATGACCAGTCGACATACCAACAATGAGTGTGTTTACATGCACAGCTAAACACTGAAAAATAAGCTTTTGTTAAAAAAACACAACACCTTAAGAAAACCAGCTGATGAGATTTGATCAGCTTTGATCTGATCGATTCTCTGCTTTTGACATAAAAATGTAAAACACTTTGAATGATGCTGCATTCACGTACTATGGGAATGACTGAAATTATGAGATGCCAACCTGGAGAATCTAGTGGGGTCTGTTCACGTCTTCGAATATAGTAAGTTATTTGTTTGTATGGAAACATTCATGAAGACAAAATGTCTTTGTTTATGATAATGGCAAAATATTTATCTCTACATTACTTCACCTCTTTATGCTTTTGCATAATGTTTAAGAACAACGAAAGTGCTCCAGGCAACAGTGGCATAATAACATATCAAACAGAAATATGAGTTCACTACCTTCAACTGTTAAAGGAATCGTTCACCCAAAAATGAATTCACTCACCTTCATGCCTAGATGCATTTTACTTTCTTCAGCAGAACACAAATTAAGATTTTTATAAGGATATCCCAGCTCTGTAGGCACGACTGTCAAGTTGGAGATTTTATAAAATTTAGATTTAGCAACTTGTAATTACGAGTTCTAAGCAGAATTAAATGATTTTTACAGATCAGAATCTTGTAATTACGGTAATTCTGACATGAAGTGAACACCTTGAGTCGTAAGAATGCCGGTAAATCAGGCTACTGTGCAGAAACCTACATGAGTATATATATATTTCTTTACTTAAACCGTTTATGACCTTAGCCAATAAAGGAATGCTGTTTAGGGTTTTACACACACATGTTGTCGGCTTATTAAGCATTATTGTAGTAATATTGCAGATGCAACATTTTTTTGGGAAACCTGTTTTAAAACTGTTTGGTGGAGCAGAAATAACACTCTTTACCTTTCATTTTATTTCACAAGTGTTTACTTTGAATCTTCATAAGCAATCATTAACTTATCAACAATTTGAATGCATGATGTACTTAACTAATCATTAAATAAGTGAAATGTATTCTATCACTGCTCTAAATGACTGCTGTCACTGAGATTATTTCAATAGCTTGGTGTACAGCCATATTAAACAGTGTATGTTTGGTCATCTTTTGTTTCAGTACAATGGGTAGCAGGTGGTCAGGGGAGCAGCGATCTCCAGTCTGTCTGAGGGGAGCGAGAGAGACAAAGTGATGCTTGGTCTCACTTTGGAGTGAAACGTAAGGTGCGAGATGGGAGGAGGTGGTTTTGATTGTGAGGGTTGGTGACAACATTTTGGAGAGTCAGTCAAATACAGGCTGCTTGTATCATAAGCAAAGCCTTCCTGTTTTTCCTTCTCACCCTCCCTGTGCGTAAATGCCATCTGAAGGCGGTAAATAGAAGCATCCTCTGGGTCATGTTATTTCCACAAGTGCAATTAACACCCCCATCTGCTAATCTGTGATTAGCAATGTTTACAAATATGCTGCGCATGCCTGAGACTGTCAGAAAAGCAGCTCACACCTTCCTCTTGGTTCTTCTCTCTCTCTCTCTCTCTCTCTCTCTCTCTCTCTCTCTCTCTCTCTCTCATCTGTCTTCCTCTCTGCTATTGTGTTGCTGGATTTGTAATTAAGGTTTTGTGGTGGGAGGTGGCAGACGGAAACCAGACCCTTAAGAACACAGTAGGTGTTTGTGCACAAGAGCACTGTAAGATGTACAAAGAACGGGGTGTGGAATGAGACCACGCCACAAATTAGAGAGACATGTCATTTATTTTTATTTAAACGTGTCATAATTTACTCCTTGATATGATATATTTTTTCAAATGTTGACTTAGTATGCTTTACATGCATGTTTTTTTTTTTCTAATGCAATACTATTGTGTAAAAACAAGGCAGCACTGTATTGCTAATTCTGAAATATTCTTCTTTTCTGCAATGAATTGTACACCCAAAAATGAAAATTCTCATCATTTACTCACTTTCATATCTTGACTTTTTTCTTACATGGAACACAAAACATAAAGGCAAAATGTCACCATTCACTTTCATTGAATAGAAAAAAGATGCAATGAAAGTAAATGGTGACTGAGGCTAACATTCCGCCTAACAATCCTTTTGTGTTCCACAGAAGAGTCTTGCGGTCACAAAAGTCTTGCCGGTGTGTAACAACATCATAATGAGTAAATGATGACAGAATCTTTATTTTTGGATGATCTACCCCTTTGATTAAGAAATCTCAAATCATATATAGACTTTCTACATTTCCTTCTGGAAATTAATGTTTAATTTTGAAAGCGTACTCACTTTGTTGAAATTTTGTGAATTTTATTGCAATTTATAATGCTATAGAATTAGTTTGACCTAGTAGTTTGTATTATATTAAAGTTAAGAGATGCAGGGATGTGGGGTCAATACCTGTCAGATAGTATTAAAACTTTTCCAGTGATGTGTTGGTCTTAATTACCCTGTTGGTCTTTGTCTGTACCTGGAGACGGGATTGCATAAAAAAAAAAGTTAAATAAAGCTAGTTATTTCTAATTTTGGAAAAGCTTCATAAACATATATTCATTTACACCATATAGGTAAATGAGCCCATTTCCTTGTTTTAGCAATTTGCTGTAATCTAATGAAGAAATGTAGCTTGCTGTGCACAGCTCTGAAAGCATGCTGCTGGGGAAGCCAGCTTTATAAACGCTATCAATTAGGCGGATGCTACAATACTCCACAATTGTTTTACTAATTGCCAATTAGTTACCTTGGAATAAAGCACAATTTTTTGCTTTATTTTAGAGATTTATTGGGCAATCACTCATTTTCAAATGAGTACAGGACATTTGCAAAAAACATTAAAACTGTCCCGAAGGAGGAATGTGATATCTCGTGCCGTTTTCAAAAGAGGGAACAAAACTGCATGCAGCATCAATCCTTCTCTGTTTGTGTGCATATCTGTTTGTATGGAGGCGGAGATGGGTGTACAGAATCGCTGTTAATCACAATTTACTTAGTTGACACACACATAGCTGGAGTATTAATGTGCAGTATTTACTCTCATCTGTCATACTCCTGAGAATATATATAATGTATTATGAAACAGTAGGCCTTTTAATAAGGAGGTCTTGAAGAAATAATAGTTCACCCAAAAATGGAAATGATGTCATCATTTACACTTTCATGTTGTTCCACACCTGTATAACATTCTTTTTATTCTGTGGAACAGAAACAGCAAATAGAAGAATTCTAACCATGGCTGTTAAGCATAAAAGTAGTCTTTATATGATGACAGATACAGACAGGGATTGAACTGCTGATTGGAAGGGAAGATTATCAGTGAATAACAACTTTAGTCCGTTCCTTATAAATCCAATGAATGGCTTCAGAAG
The DNA here is from genome assembly GCA_032164185.1 of Moxostoma hubbsi. Classification (NCBI taxonomy): domain Eukaryota; kingdom Metazoa; phylum Chordata; class Actinopteri; order Cypriniformes; family Catostomidae; genus Moxostoma; species Moxostoma hubbsi. Next base: position 26,886,971 of record JAVLUX010000029.1, on the reverse strand, counting down.
CACATGTTGAATGAACTACTTTTGATGGTGTTTAAGAGATGCTGCGATTATGAACTTTTCTCCATTTGCGTTCCACAGACAAAATAACAGCATACAGTTTTGGAATGACATGATGGTGTAATAATAGGTAAATAATCACTTTTTTTTCTTTTCAAATGCCCAGTCAAGTGCGAATTGACCGGTTACTCAAAGACAAATAAAGAATTCCAATTATGTACACGCAACTTTGTCTGGCGAGCTTGGTGTAAACGTTAATGTTGGTGTGAAGGTAAACATGCAGCTCTTATTGATAGTTCAAAGCTCACTCTTTGTCTGAAATCTGCTGAAAATGGATGGAGAAATTCAGAGGAAGCAAGATTATTGATTGGATACTAATTGCACTCCTTGTGGGTGAGTTGAAGAAAAAAAGGCTCCTTTTTTAGGCTGGACTCCATTAGCACTCCATTCACTGTGTGAAGAATAAGAAATATTTATGACTTATTTTTCCACATTCTACGTTCCACTGTAAAGTGTTTACAAGATTTATTTTTGTTTTGAAAAGGGTGTTGTTTTTTGAGTGCTACTTCAGCATTCAAGGAGTAGTTGATGCATAATGTGTCCTTCAAAATTCTTTGTTAAAATGTACATGCTTGTGTAAACTACTACTAAAAGTTATTGCTCCATATTAAAACCCTTTTTCTTCACTAGCTCATTTTAAATGGTTCTTCGGAGTGAAAAATATATTTTTTTAAAGTACAAATATGCCATGTCACTCAATTAAAAGGATAGTTCACCCACAAAATCTGTTCTGTCATCATTTACTCACCCTCATGTTTTTCAACCCGTATGAATTTCTTTCTTCCACTAAACACAAATGATGTATTAGGAGGTATGTTTATCTTAGTCGCCATTCACTTTCAATGCACTTTATTAGGATCACCTGTACACTTATTCTTGCGATTATCTAATCAGCCAATGATGTGGCAGCAGTGCAATGCATAAAATCATGTATATAAGTGTCATGAGCATCAGTTAATCTCCTTTTGCAAGAAGAAAAAGTCATGTGGGTTTGAAACAACATGAAGGTGAGTACTTGATGACAGAATTCTTTTAAAAAAAATAAAAGCGGCATGTGTAATTATTAGAAAACATCAAAATGCTGTTTAGTATCATTCTAGATGGAGTATCAACTTTCCATGAGTATTTCACATGCACTACCCATGGACAAATATCATGACAACTGTAAAGCAAGGGGATTGGTGTTTTGACTGTGGTGCCTTTGAGCCATTTTCTCTGGGGGGATAAATCTGTTAATTAAGGAGCATGGTGAACTAACTCCTTTTGGCTCTGACAATGGCGGGAGCATGCCAAAGCATCACACACAAACAGATGTGCGAGGCAATGGGACGGAAAACAAAATCCACACCCACATCTCCTTCTCGGAGTGACGTGCAGCAAGTTGTGTCGCGTATACTTCACATGCCTCTCCACATTCTTTTTAATTTTCTGTTAATGGGTTCTAATTGCTGCAGCTGCTGTGGTCTCACAGTCTGGGTCAGTGTGTCTTGGCAGGCCTGCGAGACCACAAGGGCCTTTTATTTATGGATCTAATGTGAATCGGGGAGGACTACTTAGAATAGCTAGCAATTTATCTAATATGGTGGAAGATCCTTAGCCACATGTGACTGAGGGTTTGGGGCATGCAGTGTAGAGGGGGCGGCATTGCTGTGCCACATGGGGAACGTGCTCCCTGTTATGAATCAAGAGTGCGGTTCAGGTAGGGTTTTAATTATGGTTCCATACTTCCCTAGACTCTTCAAACACACGGGAGCTCGCAGCTGATGGAAACTGATGGTCCTTCACAGCTGGGACTCCCCCATTCTCCAAACCCCTACCTGATGAACCAGAGAGTCGCTCTTATGCAGACTAATGAAACCTTCTTCTTTTACTACAGCATCTCAAGCACAATGGCGATCAGGTGGGGTGTGCAGATTAGAATTATGGTTCATATTGATCTCTTTTTGATGCATATGCACTTCTTTTGCGCTCTTTATGGTTTTTGGGAGGGGGGGTTGATTGACTGTGCATGCAGTGGCGGTGCAAGACCAGACACTTATTTAGACATCACTTCCAACAATGGAAGACAGTGATCAACAAGTGCAGGTGAACAGAGGCTCGCTACCCTCTTGGCAAGCTTCTCTGGAGCAGGCAGCAGATGGGACAGAGTCATCAATATCGGCCGCTGACCATTGATCAGGCTTATTGATCAGGATGGGCAGTGGGGCCAGGGGAAGGAAGGGCCTGCTGGATCTCATCGGAGCAATTGTTTAGGGTCACTGACAAATTCAATTGCCTATCAGGGAGCGATCATGGAAACAAACTGTTCCTGTCGATGAAAAGGCTGTACCCTATAGTAGCTGTCACTCAGCATTACTCCCGGTTTGGGAGAGCATCAGGGGTTGTTTGTGCACATACGTTTGTTTGAGGTTAGTGGGGCACTGGAGGGCAAACTCTTGCCCCAAGACTGCCCACTGTGTCCTGTTTGTGGCCAATAACTCTCAAACTCTCTGCACAGTTGCTGTCCAATTCATACTGAAGACCAAATTGAAGATGTATTGCTATGAACATATTCCTAAAACCATAAACCTGCCTTTTTGTGACTATGAATTGATATTTGCTTTGAAATATTTGCTTGAACATTTTTTTCAAGTTGGTTACCACTAATGACAGCTAATATAATTAATTGATTGCCCACAATGGCAGACATTTAAGCTGTTTAGTGTACTTAAATGTGTATATTGGAGTTTCTCATCAGTTTGTTGTGTTAGATCTTTTTCCTCGAATGATAGCTGAAGTTTTGTGATTATACTGTACTTTAACAATGGTCTTTGAAGGTTGAGTGTAGAAAGACATACAGTATGTAGGGTACAATATTAACCTTTTGCCACACTGGCCAGTGGTGAGTGAATAGAGAAAACTTACTGGCCACGAAACAGGCCAAAACTTACTGGCCAATGTTTTTTTACATTATGATTATTATTTTTTTAAATGGATTTTTGTTGCTATGACAATGAGATTATTTAGTGGAATATTCTAAATTTGTATTGACACTAGTGTTGAATAGGTTACTCAAATTTATCTATACATTCTGAATTACTTTTCAAAAATGTTGATACAGTTACTGATTACTTATTTAAAATGAATCGCAATACTAATTAGAGATAGACCGATATATCAGTTTTACAGATTAATTTGTGACGATACTTTTTGGAACCATCAGATAAAAATAAGATGATAGTTTTCCGTTTATTTTTTATTCCTCAACAATAAACCTCATCTGGTGAAATGTTATATATATATATATATATATATATATATATATATATATATATATATATATATATATATATATACATATATATATATATATACACACACACACACACATACACAGTACTGTGCAAAAGTTTTAGGCACTTGTGAAAAATGTTGCATAGTGAGGATATCTTAAAAAATAATGAAATAAATAGATTTTGTTTGTCATTTAACATCATACAAAGTCCAGTAAGCATAAAAAAAGCTAAATCAATATTCGGTGTGACCACCTTTGCCTTTAAAACAGCCCCAATTCTCCTGGGTAGCTTCTTGGAGGATTCGCCACAGTTCTTCTATTTATTTAGGCTGTCTCAATTGCTTCTGTACCTTTATGTAATCTCAGACTGACTCGATGCTCTTTGAGAGCAATACCATCTCTTGCAGTATGCCCTGTTCTTCTATTCTAATCATTTCTATTTGCAAAATTGCTTTTGTGAAACATCTTAAGTGCTTACAAAGTCTATGGTAACTCAGAGAACTGCTCAATACAATTGTGTTGAGTAGAATAGCATCTCAGAATGCTATTCATGCTGTTTTGGCAGCACGAGGGGGACCTACACAATATTAGGCATTAACATTGTGGCTGATTGGTGTATTCTGTATATACAAAACTCTTCATCTGAATATCGTGAATATATAGGCTGTAATAAGTTTAATTAATTTGTTAAATACTTGCATATGGTGCATTGCAATGGAGCCAAGTCTCTATCGTTTTTTTTCAAATAAAACGGCCAAAGTATTTCAGGCTTGTTTATAGATAAAAGTCCAATGTTATGCACCAAATATACATTTTCTGGTTATTATTGGAATAAAAATAAAATAAAAAAAATCTTTTTTTTTTTCAAAAAAGATATTTCCACCAAGTTAAAAGGCTATTTGAAAACGCCCAGGTAGCGACAGATGTTATATTTAGTAGAAAATGTGTATGTCTTTGATTTTGCATTAGCAAGGGTCATCATTCTTAACTATTCAGTTTAGCCCATTTTGTATATGCAGTTCCTAATAATGTTACATGGTGAGTACCTGTTTTAGTTACCTACCAAAACATATGTTTTTGCTAAGTGCTTTTTATACCAACATAAAAAAAAATCCCCCTCATAGTCAACGCTTACACTTGGAAAAACTGAAAGCAAGTCAGTTCTCTGCTCTGTTTGCCCCATAACTGGAATAGACATTCAGCATGGTCATGTGACCAACTGCTAAGGCTGGCTGCTTCGTGTGACTGTTAAGAGTGTCAAACAAAACTCCTAACTGGCTTACAGGGCCCCAAGTTAAAAGACTGGCTCGGGGCACTTCGTTAACGAATTACTGAAAACAGGAGCTTCCTCCCTCCTCCCCCTCTCCACAGCAAGGTTTTTTTTTTTTTGAAGGGGTGTTTTTGATAAGGTTTGCACTCTTGTCAACAAGCTCGTATTTAATTAGTGTTGATTGTTGTTAGCATGTTCAATAGTTATTAATTAGAGCCGGGAGGGGCCCGCCACTTGATTGAATGCCCGGAGCGGTGACATCTTGTGCTGTTTCACACTCACTCATGACATGGCGTGGAGGATGATAGGACAGAAGGGTTCCTTCCAAGAAAATGAAAATGGATAGATACAAATGTGAATATATATTTATATATACAGGGTTAGGAGGGTTACTCTTGATATGTATTTCATTACAGAATACATGCTGTAAAATGTCATTTGTAACGTATTCCGTTAGATTACTCAAGGTCAGTGACGTATTCTAAATACTTTGGATTACTTCTTCAGCACTGGTAGATTTTTTCCACTTGTTTTGACTATAAAATCTCTGCCAGTACAGTAAGACAAAATGCACATGTTAAAAATACATTCTCTGAAAAACTTAAATATCTTATGCAGTGTTGTTTCAAAAACAAGATTAATCTAATTGATTCCGTTACTTCTCAACACTGTGTGTATGTATATACACAACTCTGTGTGCATGCAACTTAATTCTCAAAATCGTTGCATTTAAAATCCAATTGGCTCAAAAATCTGCATTGCATAATGCTTCTTTTTTTGTTACACAAATGGTTTATGAGCCTGTATCATCAAGTGTAGGACCCAGTCAGTCCCTAAATATCCATTTGTTTAGTGGCTAATGAAGATATTGACAGTAGCACACTGATACTGGAACCTTGCTTACAGACTCTGCAAATCTCTGCCATTCTGTGAACAGCACATTAGATCTCAGTTCTGCTTGTGACAAAATGTGGTGAAAGCTGCTGCTTAAATGTAGAAATGTTGCACAAACCTTGAGACATATGGATGAGTTTTCCTTGAAAATTATTTCTATATGTATGCATATTTCACTATAAACACACACGACAGAGATGGGCTAAAATATATCATTTTCTGTCTTTGTGCACCAGGAATTGTCTTGAGGTTCATTCTAAACTTCTGCTGTGGGGTGCATTTCCCGCTGTTCAGCTGAGCATATACCCTCATTCGAAGTCGGCGCGAGCAGCTCTGCCTATTAAAATGTAAATTCTCTCTCGGTGCAGCAGGCCCAGACTGTGGAACTCAGCGGGTGAAGAGGGTGTGTGTGAGTGTGTGTGTGTGTGTATGTGTGAGGAGAGAGAGTGTGAGTGTGTGTGCGCAGTGAGCCTATTTTCCAGCATGGTCTGCTCTCTGGATAGGCAAGATGTGACAGTACAAAAATAGATGCGTTTGTTTTCTGTTTATAAATGCCTAAATACTATTCAGATGCCTATCCATTAAAATTAAATCAAAATTAACTAGTGTGCATAATGCAGATCGATGTGGAAAAAAAATAAAGATGACAAAAACAAAACCCATCGCTTTGATAGATGGTATAAGGGAAAAAAATTCAGAAAGTGACAATGCATTTAATAAAGGGCCTTGCTGCAATAAAATACCATAAAACACAAATCATTGTTTTGATTTACACAAAAGTACATCATTGTAACCAAAGGTTATTATGTAGTATACAGTAAAAACATAAGCCATCTTAGTTACAGATACACTTCTTTTTTCAATGGTAGCTGCATTTTACATCATGTTAGAAGGTGCTGACTTTGATCAAACACTAAGAACATATATTTTGCATATAATTTACGGTAGTGCCTTGGATTCCATATACATTTTTCCTAATTTAATTTCAACACTGACACAGACAATGCTACATAAAACAGGGCCTGGCCTATCAAACCAGAGCACAGAGTTTGATAAAGTGGGAAGTGTGTACAGAGTTTAGGACTGGACAGGAGAATGTATGTATTTTGGAGGTTTGATTTACTTATTCATATCTTCTGTGAATTGAAAACGAGAATATCATATTCATTAAATTGCGTAAAATTTGCTACTCCTGGTTATGAAGTAGTCCTGTTGTTTTGATTATATAAAATTCTCCCCTGTCTTGTCAAAATAATGTCAAATTGCTGTTTGCTGTTCGCCACATCACGACTTGTAACACAATGACTTAATGTACAGAAAAGTCTTCATAGGAACAAACATGTGATTTACTAAGGCATCTGAGATTTTCTATACATATCCAGGTGGCTTTGACTTATTATGGGACTCCATGGATCTTTCTAGGGCTCCTATTATTCTCAGTTTGTAACAGGTAACATGAGGTCATTTAAAATAAGTTATTGATTTGTTCTTTCCTGCTTACTATGCGGTGGCCATCATAACTTATTATGTCAGATCTCTGAAGGTGTCTGCACACACAAATATACACAGTAAAAAATGTCCATAATTTTAACTGTAAAAGACTGCAAATATGCTACTCTGGTATTGTTAACTGGTAAATGGGCAGTTACCTTAAAATTCATGGTAAAAAATGAATATATATATATTAAAAAGGACAATACAATGTAATTTTACAGTACAATGTTGTAAAAAATTTTATTTGTTTGATTTTATCTTAGAATTAACAGTAAAAATATATATTATGTTTAACAAGAGAGTTCATGTACTTTTTATGGTAAATGATTGTTAAAATTACGGTTTAAAAAACAATAATAGGGCGTTCCCAGAATTCCCTGCGTTACCCATCAAATTTCATTATATTTTATGGGAATTGTTGTTTCTTCTTCTTATTAATATCACTTAATTACATTGGGGTGTTCTGTTTTATATTTAAGTTTATTTAATGTTTACTGCATTATTTAAATTTCTCATGCGTTACCTTGACGGTGTTTAGTGTTTGTGTGAGTGACACTGAGCGCTGTCTCTACATGTTTATTGGTCATTGTTCTTGGAAAGGCCACTACTGATGAACTTCATGTTAAAGCATTAAGTTTACAAAATTGTATAATAATATAAACTGTAATGCACCGTAAAATATACAGGCATCAAAATTTTATCCCGTAAAGCCTGTAGCATGGTTACCGTATTTTTTACTGTGAATTTCTGGCAACCACAGCTGCCAGTTTTTTACCGTAAATTTAACAGGATATTTTTTTTACATTGTATGTTATTACAGATCTTTTAAATATCAGTGGCTGGGATGTATGCGGTGAGTAAATGTTTTGATGGTATACACAATATTAAAGTGATTGTATTGACGTTTTGCACTCTTTTGCAAGAACTCTCTTTTGTTTTTTTATTATTTATTGGTTTTCACAGGATTATTTTATGCCATTTTTTAAGTTGACTTTTGAAGCTTTCAAAAGTCACTTCAAATTCATGTTTATTCTAAAGCAGTGAACATATACTCTAGTTGTGCCCCAGAACTGTTCACTAACATTTGTTTCTTGTAGATCGCACTAGGTGGAGCTGTGATCTTTTGGTAGAGGGCCACTGAGTTGTGTGTGTGTGTGTGGGTTTGTGTGAGAAAGAGAGCGGGAGAAAGAGTGGACAGGAGGGCTGGAATTACTTTTTTTTTAAATACCTGGTAGGCACTGTGCAATTGCAGAGGCATACTTGCATGACCCATTGGATAATTAGAAATAATAGAGTGTACTGTGAAAGACCCAACATTCAGAATTAATCGATTACTCTTGTAGTATTAATGTATGACTGTGATTTGTGTGAGTCCAAACCAAGAGTCACTGCAATGCATTGGAGTCCCCAATGCAAACGTACCCCCACCCCCATTTCAAAAAATAAAATGGTAACACTTTACAATGAGGTTCCATTTGTTAACATTAGTTAATGCATTAGACATCATGAGCTAGCAATGAATAGTGTGTATATATATATATATATATATATATACTACATATTTTACAACATTTATTAATCTTAGTTAATTTTAGTTAATGAAAATACAGTTGTTCATTGTTAGTTCATGTCAACTAATGTTGTTAACTAATGTTTAATTGTAATGTGTTACCACTAAAATAAACAAACATGACAATGAATTTAAAGTATTGGGGAACCAACTATGTTTCATTGCAATTAGTTACACAACATTCTATGTACACTTTGACAAGATCTCACTGAAATCATAGATACATTTTTTTTTAAAGGTGCAATACTATATTAAAATGTTTCAGAGTATTTAATTTGTTACCCTTTTCATAGTACTAGGCCTAAATACATGCTGTTGATATTTTTATAATGATGTATTTGACAACATGAGAAAATATGACTGGATGAACTCTAGTGTGTTGGAGCGAGTGGTTGTGTTTACAGATTAGCTGTATTTGATTAGATGTTGACGGTGTTGTGTGTAAATCCTGTGAAATTAGGTGTGAATGCATACAAGATACAAAAAAACAGCTTGTTTCTGTTAGTCAGTATAATCTTGTCATGGAAGCCAACAAATTTCACCAAAACCTACATTTTAATGTCTTATATTTTCCTCTGGTCCTTGTTAAAGAGTGGCAGATAAAATGTAGAGGCTCATTTCAGATGCACTGCTGTCAATTGTCTCACAATAATTGGCATTGATTTAGCAGTTAGAATCTGATTTAGTCAAGGCCCTTGTCAGTAATGTTCCTTGGGCTTTAGGTGCTGGAGATGTTTCTTAGATATTGGTGGTAATTAATAAGAAAACAAATATAGATATCAGGGAGATTGTGGTGGTATTACCTGATGTGATCTTTTTACCTGTAATCTGAATATCACAAATTACATCAGGGAGTCTTGTGATGGAAAATAAATAAAATAAAATAAAATAAAATCTTTTCTTAATAGGCTGCTTTAAAAGTACAGAATTATTCTGAAATCGTGCAGAAAGAAAACTGTGTACTAGGTCTCAGCACATTAAGCGTTTGACATCAGAATTAAACAAGCCATGCCCAGCACCGCCCAATTGCAAACTCTCTTGACCGACTTTAAAAAAAAAACATTTTGGGATGACTGAAGAGAACGAAAATTGTTTGCCCATTTTCTTTAGCGAAAAAAAGTCTTGAGTGGAGGCTAATGGCAAACACTCCATAATTTGAAAAGACTCAAATATCTTTTATGTAATTAGAGGTCATTTTAAGAAATAGCGCTGCAGCCTATTTTGATAAAGCCACCATTCAGCCTCAATTGTTGTATTCAGAACATCCAAAACTGACAAAGTGGGGCTGAATGATTTTTTTTCCCAGGACTTTGAACCCAGAGTTCAAACATAATTTTTTGCGGCTCTTCCTGAATAGTAGCCATCAAATACTGTTGTTATTGCTGATTGAAAAAGCACAAGTGCCCTCATAAAAGCATATAAAATACTCCCCTGTCCTCTCTTGCAAAAATACTGTCAAACATTTGCTGTTTGCCTCATTGCGACTTGTAACACAATGACCTAATGTACAGAAAACAGAAACAATGTGACTTTACAGGAACAAACATGTTATTTACTGAGGCAACTGAGATTTTCTATACAAATCCGGGTGGCCTTGACTTCTTCCGGGACTCCATGGATGTTTCCAGGGCTCCTATTATTCTCAGTTTGTAACAGGTAATGTTCATGAGGTCATTTAAAATAAGTTATTGATTTGTTCTTTCCTGCTTACTATGTGGTGGCCATGAAAACAAATTATGTCAGACTTCTGAAGGTGTCTGCACATTACATAGGTATGTAATTACTCTGTTCGGTCTTTTGAAGATCAGTGACTGGGATGCATGCAGTGAGTAAATGTTTTAAAAGGTATTCACAATAATAAAGTGATTGTATTAACATTTTGCACCCTGTTGCACAGACTGTCATTTGTTTTGTTTTTGTTATAGATTGATTTTCTGAGTTATTTTATGGTAAATGAATGCTTCCATCAGATATATTTTACATAAAGTGTTTTGCAGAATATTGTTCAACCTTATTTTTCTTTTGGATATGTTTCATAGTTAATATTTCAGCGAGTTTTTATTTTATTTGACAAGGAGGAAAACAAATGTCCAGACACAAAATCCATTCTTTAGCTTAACGACACACACACACACACACACACACACACACACACACACACACACACACACACACACACACACACACACACACACACACATTTGCCTCTGCAACAATGTGTTAACAATACAAGTAACAAAACGTCATTGTTTACCCAGAACCATTCACTATTATTATGTTATTTTCTCTGTAAGCAATTACACTTGTTTGGCATGCATTATTTTCAAGAGTGAGTTTAAAAGCAGTGTGAGGTGAATTTAACAATGTGCCTCCTGATAATGAGCTAAGATTTCACCAGACCTGTTTTTCCACCACTGCATGCAGAGCTCAAGGCCCTTCACTCCTTGAAATACAAAACACACACACACACACATACACACAGATGAGACTCTGGTGGGCTCACTGTGATTTATTGTGCTTTAATTTGGATGTGTCTATTGTTTGTGGCTTGCGGAGGGTTGCCTGCTGACAGTAATTTCTGCGGTTTGTGTGGATTTTGCTTGAGCTAATAGCACTCTCTTATATTTTGTATTTGGCCCCAGTACGACAGAAGGATGTACAAAATAAACAGCAGTTCCATTTACCAACTTCACTTGACGGCGCGCTGCGTATTGAGATGAACTGGGCAGCCTTCTAATGCTACATAAAGTATGGAGCCGGCAGTGGCAGAGATAGATTGTAGCAGGCAGTTACGGTGGTACGGCCTCTGATAAGAGAGCTGCCTGCTAGCCACTCAGACCCACAACTGCCTCCTATCATGATGAGGCCAGTATTGGTCTGGACAATGCTTGATTGCATTCATAGTCATTTACTAAATCCAGTGCACCCAATGTTTCCTGCCTCTTCATGCAATGTTGTGCTCACAAACTGCTTGGATTGCTTAACTTTCACCCTGTCACTTTTACAATTGGCTCTTTCTTCTTTGGATAACACCATTTTCTTTTCCTGGTCATTCTCATTTTTTGTTCAGATTTTTTTTAATTTTACTATTCTATGGATATACTTTCTATATAAAATTCCTGTGATTTCTTCAGGAAGACTTTTCCTGGTCAGAATGCTTTACATTTACATTCCTTTCCATTCTATGAGCCAATAGGCAAACAAGTTGTTTTTATAGAAATTTCTTAAACCTGTAAGTGGTTAGTGTTTAATCAAACTTAAAAAAAATTGTATTATAGTCTTCTCTGTAAAAATAGGCAAAAGTGTTGCATTGTGTGCAGAGGATATAACAGGTCTTTACACACAAACACTTAACATCATTGTGATGAGGAGGAGGGCGTGGCCAGGCCTTAACGAGTGACGCCCAGTGCTGAATCAGCCCAATCAGCCAGCAGAGGGATAAAGAGTAGCCAGGGATGCCAGTTCGAGAGAGAGGGAGATACACATGCAGCCGCTGTGTGTGTGCGCGTCAGTGTTTGTGTTGTGTTTAAGTTGTAATTAAAGTATTTTTGCTGATAACCTGGTTCCTACTTCCTACTTTCTCGATGAACAATATGCTTGTCTGCCACTATCATTTTGGATACTTAAAAAGTATCAGTTTTACCAAAAATAAAAATTCTCTCATCATTTACTCGCCCTCATGCCATCCCAGATGTGTATGACTTTCTTTTTTCTGCAGAACACAAACACATTTTTTTAGAAGAATATATCAGCTCTGTTGGTCCATACAATGCAAGTGAATGGTGACCAGACCTTTTTGTAGCTCCAAAAATCACATAAAATTAACCCCACATAAAATAAACCCAAGTGGGTAAATACATGTCTTCAGATGCGATACGATAGGTGTGGGTGAGAAACATTTCAATATTAATGTCCTTTTTTAACATAAATTCCAATTTTAACTGTCACTTTTATAAGATTTTTGGAGCTTCAAAGGTCTGGTCAACATTCACTTGAGAATTAAATTTTTTTGGTGAATTGTCCCTTTAAAGAAAATACAAACAGAAATATTCAGGACTAAATGTGTCTTTAATTATTATTATTTTTTTTTTAAATGTTACCAAAGTTTCTGTACCAAAGCTTCTATACCATTGATTATTATTTTAGATAGTAATTTCACTCCAATTTAAATTTCTGCAGTTAAATGTTAATGTGTTTTTCTATTATAACAGCTCCCATACTGCATACTGCCCTACAAAGGCAAATCGCAGTAACTATTCCAACACTGAATCTTAGAAAAAAAATACTTCAAAGCTTTTTAATTAACAAAAAGTGCACATGCTCCATTGCTTCTGAATTAGAGCATAGTTCCGTCAAACCTTTCTGCCTCAGGATTATTCATAGTCTAAGAGACCCGGTCTGACAGATTGTGGTCACAACTCAATTTTGATAATGTGCAGGTACTGCGTTTTGCCTTTGTAGGGCAGCATGTTCAAAATAAGTTCTGCTTTGAGTGCTTGGTTTGAGGAGGTCATTCATAAACCAGGTACATCTCCAGATTCTTTAACTTTTAAAAATTAAAAAATAAATGTATTTGTTAAATGGAAAGAACATACATGCACTCTCTTTGGAGAATGTTTTAATTGTAAAGCCGCAAACCTGCTCAATTCCTTTCCTCCTGCTTTGGCATAAAACGTAAGGCATAGGGGGCTGAGCATGAACATTCCTCTCTAAATTGTTTGTGATACAAATATTTCCTTTAAATTAAACGTACCTATTTTTATGGGAGCACATGTTTAACCTGTGAATCTTTTAAATGTTTGTGATTCATGGTTTGTGTTTGTGTGCATCTTCTACTACAGCAATTTGTAAAGAGACCAGAAAGGGAAAAACAGCTAACGTAATTAGGAAGCTATCACGTTCACGCCAATTGATTGTTCAAGAAAGTTGTGGAAACAGAAAAAATTTTTTTTATCTGCTTTTCAAGGTTTAGATCATCAGACTTTATACCATATTCAATTGTGGCTTGCTAAGAATTTATTGATGGTGACCAAACTGCAAAGGGCTTTCTTCAGTGGGAATAAAAGAAGCTCACCATCACTCTCTCTCCAACTTCTCTTACTGGATACTGAGCAATCAGTCAGTTCATCATATGATGAGAAATAACACACTGTCTTTGGCCTATTTGCCCGTAAGTTCTCCCTCATCTAGCATCTGTGCATACTGTATGCATGTGTGTTCATGCCTGATGCAAAGCTCATTTAAACATGACATCTCCAAATGGATGTAATGCAGTGTGCTTTTGTGTTATGGCAGAGATAGTGGCAATGAAACCATTGCTTTCTCTTTGACTAAGGGGAACTAGTCGTTAACTTCTTAAGTGTCATGTTACTGCATACAGGCAGCTTTGGTTGAAAATGGTGCTAAATTTGCAATTTGCAAAAGGAAAATTGAGATGGGAAATAATTGTTTTCTTTCTCCCTACATCTAATTTTGGATTTATATTTAGGAGTTCAGCTCTTGGACATCAATTTATGCTTATGGTGCGTTCACATACAACATGAAGCAAGCATTTTGCGCGGTGCGAATAGACACGAATGAAGCATGCATACCGCGTTGTCGCAAAAGCCTATCATCGTTGAGTGTGTCACGGACGTACTGACGTAGTAGCAGAAGTATTCTGGAAAAATGGATGTAAAAATTGTTGTAACGGTGTGTAGGCACCCGGAATTGTAAGACACAACATCATACATGTACAGACACCGGACGAAAAAAGACATCACTTGGAGCAAAGTGAGCGAGGAAGATGGACTACCTGGTAAGTTCTGAAAATATGCACGTCTACTTGATTCCAGCTATTGGTTGTTCCCCTTCTGTCACTCACTCGACGTTATGTCGATTGTAGTGACACAAGGGGTCTCTGTTCTGAGAGCCTCACGTACCTCTGAACTTGAACTTGAGAAAAGGCCAATGTCAAGTTGGCAGACAGAGTTTGCATGCCCCACCCCCGGACATACGGGTATAAAGGGAGCGGGCGAGCGAATGCGATTTTTTTTTTTTCCTTCGGAACCGAACGGTTGTGTGATCAGCAAGCTGTGTGTCACGACTGCTTCACCCAACTCTGCAAGAGAGCTTTCTGTTGGATCTAACGGTGCATTCCAGTGGCTTTCTCCTGTCTGCACGCTGTGCAGACTCTGCCCCTGTGCGCTTCGACAGCGCTTCTCTCCTAAAAGAGTTGATTTCTCTGAAAGAGTTCATTTTTCCTCTCTCTATATATATTACACATAAATGAATTTACCTTTACTTGATGGAATTATCCGTTTGCATTCATTTCTGGAATATGTACATACCAGCTTGTGAGCATTTAATTATTTCAACAATCCCCTGATCTTTTAAATCATAATCAGAAATAAGTTTATTGACATATATGCACACTCAAGGAAATCATACATATATTTGTTCAATAACAAAAGCTTCCAAGTACAAACAAAAATTGACTACTAAACTGAACAATACAATAAAAATGTGCAGATATGTGGGGACAAATCCGCTAACAACACTGTTGATTGTTAACAACAATCACACTTAAGTCAGCTTTCAAAAGAATAGTAGCAAGACAAGCCATCAGAGCTACTGGCAACTGTTCTCCACCGGACAGTGACACCAGAGGCAACATCTTCTGATATGCTGGCATTTCAGGCAGTGACGTTCAGCCTGAAACAGAAGACAGAGAAAAACATCACTGTAAGTCTAATTAATTGCCTGTTTTAGGTGTTTCATGAATATGACAATTAATTACCATACAAACTCAGTAAGTCATTAATACAAATTTAGCTTGGGTCATATAATAAAATAAGGGTATGATTTCATTTTTCAGACTTCAAAAACATAAATGACAGTCAAATATAAAAGTATAAAATTTTAAATAATTAAAATAATATTTTAATTATCAAAATATATATCTCAAGAGAGCTGTTCTTGTGATGTCCGCAGTGACCGTTACGTGAGCAAACAGGTTTTGAACATCAACCGTAACAAAATCAAATCGAAGTTCGTGGCTTTTTAATACTTCTGTGTCCAAATATGAAGGCTGCTTATTGGATCAATGCAGGTAAACGTCATATTATGTGACTACGCATCACTTTACGGAGAGTTTACGACTTACTAGTTAAGACTTGCCTTAAGAACAGGTGGAACAACCAAATTAAGTACCGACTTAGTTACAAACTAACTAGTAGATACTAAACCCTTAGTGTAAACTTTATACTCCAATTTATGTAAGACCTTACACACAGCTATTTACTTAACCTCACGTCCTTCCAAACCTGTATGACTTTTTCTGTGGAACACAAAAGATTACATTTACAAGAATGTTTTTGTCCATATAATGAAAGTTGGTGGTGGCCAAAACAAGCAATTTTGCTCACCATTTACTTTCCTTATATGGAATACAAAATACATTTTTGGGGGTTCTGCAAAAGAAAGTAATATGGATTCGGAAGGACATGAGGTTGAGTATATGATGACAGAATTTACATTTTTGGTTTGGTTTTACATTTATAACTATCTGAAACACAATGATTTTATAAGACTTGTAAAAAGTTACACTGCATGTTGCAAAAGTATCTTCATTGCAAATAAAAACAGATAGTATCATATTTTTTACTCAGCTAATGTTGTCTATTCTCTTACCTGTTAAAACAGCTCTTCAGTGAAGCCAGGCTGACAACTGTCCCTCATACAGCTTTTCCTACTTTTACAAACCAATTCCATTTTTATCAAACATTCAGTGGGATGTTTATTTAAATCCAAACTCCAAACTTACCTTATTTAATTTCTACAATATCCATGTGCTCCTTGTCAGGGCTAGACTGGGAAGAGAAATCGGGACGGGATTTTACATAGCAACTGGCCCAAAAGTTGTTGGGGGGAGAGTGTTCTCTAAGCGACGACTAATTTTAGATTATCACGGCCTAAACAGCGGCCCGCTCGGTTCTCCCGATGGGCAGTCCACCCTGATTGGCCCCAAAGTGCATCTGTCCACTGGAAAAATGCCCGGTATGCCAGATTACCAGTCCAGCCCTGCTCCTCGTCAATTCCAATTGATCACTTTAGAAATGATGCCGTGAGTTGGGCCGTATTCAGGCCTGCACTGCAAAAGTACAAATTACACACAGAGAATTAATGCAAGCCCACATTATATTCATCATATGTAACTGTTGTTGATCTGCAAGTAGATATTCAACTTGACCAAAAAAGCTACATTGGTGAGTACTGTGGTTATTTTCCTATGTTAACGTTAGCTGCATAGCTAATATTCATTTAGCCTCAGAAAATAACCACAATACATATAAACGTAAACAAAAGCTACAAAGCATAATTATGTATTCAGAATAAAAACTTTAAAGCCTGCAAAAAAATATGTTTGAAAATGTCTACTGATATCTTACCTCAGTTTCTTAAACTTGTTTCTATTGAAGTAACAATGTGCGCCGCTGAACATAATGCTGCTGCAATAAAGAGTAACATAAGGGGGGTGACTGGGGGGGGGGGGGGGGGGGGGGAAATGAGAGTCCAAATAAATAATTAATTACATATTTAGGAAGATTGTATAATGATGCAGTATATGCAGACTTAACTTTTTTTTAATGTGACTGGATAGGTAAAAATTACTCACCAAAACAGACAATTTCCCATTGAGACCCATAGGAATACAGAATGTTAGGGAATACCAAGATGGTGGCGCATTAGCTTCACTGTTGTGATGTCATGAGCAATCCAGTTATATATATATATATATAGATCAGTGGTTACGGACAATCTTGGACTTGCGAGTTCTCAACCGGACTTTACACAGACTCCTGATCAAAATGCTCACGCAGAGGTGAATTTTAACCTGCGTTCGGCATCAAGATTGGTTTGCGGCAGTAGACCTGAAGGACGTGTCGCTCGGGTTGATGCATATGAGACCGCTCTAGCACTGGCTTCAGACTCGAGTCCCAAGATGGGCATGGCGCCGTGGCACATACCATGTGTTTATCACCCCTTCCTGCCGTCAGACTTTCAACCCTTGGACAGACCTCTGCTTTCTGTGGACAGGAGTCCCCCTACAGCAGGTGTCCAGATGTGTCGTAGTCACCACTGACAACTCTCAACTGGGTTGGGGCACCGTGTGGTACAGGCACGCATCCGCTGGCTCCTGGACAGAGCCCCTCCTGCATTGACACAACAACTGCCCGAGTTGTTGGCTCTACTCCTTGCCTTGCGGAGGTTTCTTCCGCTGATTCAGGGCAAGCACGTCTTGATCCGAAGGAAGGACCTTCTTTCTCAGGGACGGGGGTCCCTGTGGCACCCGCGTCCAGACCTCTGGAATCTCCACGTCTGGCCCTTTGACAGAACGTGGAAGACCTAAGCGGCCCTCTACCAGGCAACTTTATGCCCTCAAATGGACCGCGACGGAGACGCAAACAGAGTCGGTAGAACTCGGTAATACGGAACAACCGACCTGGTGTTCCGCTTGCACCTTGCGCCCTTCACCATGCTGATCCAGTGCGCCTTCTTTCCCAGGTGAGCCAGCAAGCTCTCGCTCCCTGGATGCTCTTCCTCCCTAGCCATCTGGCTGCAGATTCGGCGGAGGAATTCGCCGCAGAACCACCACAAGTCGAGTGCTCCATGTTGGGCTTGGGCTCCACAGGCATATTTCCCACTTCAGGCAACTCCCTGTGATGTATTTTCCGTAGCACATCACCCCCAACCCCCCCCCCCCCAGTCACCCCCCCCCCCCCCCCCCACTGGCAGGACCTGCGTCTCAGCAGCCACGTAACACGGGTTAGTGCATGCCGTTTTTAAGTGGGACCCCTTGTGTCACTACAATCGACACAACGTGAGTGACAGTAGGGGAGCGTCATGGTTACTGTTGTAACGTCCATTCCCCGATGAAAGGAATGAGACGTTGTGTTCCCCTTGCCACGTCACTATCCCTACCACTGTAGTGCGCCTTAACCGTATTCTCGGCTCCTCAGTGAAACCCTGTCTGGAATTCAATCGGCGCTCCCATTATACCCGTATGTCCGGGGGCGGGTCATCTCATTCCTTCCATCGGGGAACGGAGGTTACAACAGTAACCATGACGTTCTTTACTATGAGCCGAGTCAGAAGAGAAGGGGGAATACTCACAGGTTTGCGTTACTCGCGCAAGTTTAAACA
Source organism: Moxostoma hubbsi (assembly GCA_032164185.1). Lineage (NCBI taxonomy): Eukaryota > Metazoa > Chordata > Actinopteri > Cypriniformes > Catostomidae > Moxostoma > Moxostoma hubbsi. The sequence goes on along the minus strand of JAVLUX010000029.1, from coordinate 26,868,227 downwards.
CAAATTTATTATCCAGCAGTCCAACTCACTCAAGCAAGTTGTCTTTTTTCAACTTAGTCCCTGGTCCCTCTTGGAAAGCCTAGTGTCCTGTATTGATGTGGCAAAACACTTGAGGGGGACCTCTCAAGCATTGTATGGCAAGAGAAGCACAATGATACTTAAATTAACAGCATGCAGGTTTGGAAATGAGAGCGAGTAAATAATGACAAAATATAAATGTTTGGGTGAACAATAACTTTGGATGTAAGGTTAAGCTGAAATATTTTAGGGAGTCCATTATGAGAAACTGCTAAAACCCATGAAGCATTTTCCTCCACAGTTGGCCCACCATCATCAGCCCTGAGAAACAGTGTTAAATGGATGAATGCCCAGGCACAAACATTGCTCAAAGCCTACTGTCCACTCCTGCTGGAAAAGATCTACGGTCAGGCTGAATCAAATGCAGCCATGCCATAGAGTGCTGGTCCATTAACTCCAATACCCATCTGCACCCCACAGAAACAGTTTGCTGTGACCGAGAAATAAAACAGCCACAACATAGCATGCATTTACATTCACATTCACAAACCTCCCCAATAGGTTTGTATCATGGACCAAAAGCTTTGATTCTTCACACACAGTCATAATATGCTTTCACTTTATTTACACACACAAACACATGATCCTGCATGTTCTGAGATGATACAGCCAAGCTCTGCATTTGATATGGATAAAAGGAGGGAAAACGGGCAATTTTTAGGTGTGGCTGCAAAGATGAGGGCCAAAAGGTTTAATTTTCTTATCATATTGATATTGTAAATGTATGTTATTATTGGCTTAATGCCTTTTAAAGTTGCACCACTGACTCCAGCCCCCCAGTCTTAGGCACTCAATGGGAGCCAAGTCACCGTTAATAAACAGACCATGCAATCCCAGCATATCAGGAGCACGGGTTGAGAAAGCTGCACACACTGATCCCAGCTGCGTGTTCACTGCCACCCAAATTAATCCCAAGCAATTTTTTCTGCACCACTTGTGCTACTGATAAAAAAGCCCAAGCATTCAAATAGCTGAGTCCCTGATGGCATTAAGTTCTTACAGTATTGGGCTGTAGATGGAACTGCTGTGTGTGGGGAAAAATGCTTTGCTAAGAATGGCAGGCATTTCCAGAAACTATTTAGCCAGAGACAAAATACTTGTATTAAAATTAATGGGAGAAATTAGAATGCACAACATCATAGAAAAGGTGAAAGAGCCAATACGCTTTTAGATACAGACATAGCGTGTCAGTCAACTTAAGAATGCACATAAGATGTACCAGCTGGGAAAATATTAATTTAATTTTTTTTTTTGCATGATCTAGGCTAAAGAAGTACCATTTATGATACCAATGTTGTCAGATTTTTCTTCTTATTTGAAATGCTTTGTTTAAAAATAATCTTGACCAACCATTTTGGAGATTTCAGTCTCTTTCCATTCAAGTTGATAGGAGCTGCACATTTATGCTGCTTCTTATAGCTGCCCGGGAGCGTTCTAAAGATGGCCGGTGAGTGGACTGACTTGCCTTGAAAGAGACTTTGTCCTTTCTCAACCTGGATCCAGTGGTAGACTGTGAGGGAATTTTCTGAGGATGCTGAAATGTAAACCAAACTTGATTAATCATCAAGCCCCTAAATGATTGCAGTATGTTTTATTATTATCATATCTTTTTTTCCTGTTAAAAATCCTACTGTACACAGATGATCTTGCCCTGATATTGTAAAATCATATTGATAATTAACAACACATTATAATCTTTCAGATCACCAACCAAATAGTTATCAATATTGTAAATTAACTGTCAAGTTAGGCAGCACTGTCTACAGACTACGAGCAATTATAATTGAATGGAGGGCCCCATTACATCTAACATCTACTCACCTATAAATAGAGCAGCTCCATTCTTTGCTCCTTCAATAAACTTGATGTCACACAAGCATAATTCTAAAATCTGATTGGCTGGGAAGGTTACTTCTGATAATGATTAATGCATTACTGTTATTAATGCAGTAGGAAAGTAGAAAGTACATTTAATTTAGCTTCTATAATTTTTCGGCTGCAGTTTGGACTGAAGCAAATGACGTTGCTTCATTTGAATATCCATTTTGAGTAGCCTTTATGCTCTCAGCCTCCTCTGTAATTAAGGTAGTGATGTAAACTTGCATTATACATACTGAATTTGTACATGATATGCACCTGCACATTAGCTGGTAAATTAATCAGAACAAATTTCAATCATTTACTTTAGTTTTACACTCATTTTGAATGCAGTTCCCACTCTGGCAACATTCTTGCAAAATTATATGACGTTTTTCTTACATGTATTGTGGCAGCTCGGAGGTACAAATGTCCACTGAGTGGTGCTAAAAGCAAGTAAAATATTCTCTCAAACAGATAAGGTCTATAAAGTTAATGCTCCATTGAGTTTTAAATGAACAAAACCTACCTCCCTGAACCTTAAACCTAAACATAACCGGCAACTTTTTTATCTCACAAAAATCAAATGAAACATGAAAAAAGCAAATGCTGAAACAACCACTTCATTTTGTGACGCTTCTATGAAGCTTTTACCCCATGTCAACTCGCATGCTCTTCAGGACTTGTGAGAGGGAATAAAAGTATTTGTTGTAGCGCCTCCAGTGTTGCTATCATTTCGCAAAAATACGGGTACATTGTACTGTGAGGCTATGTTCAGACTCCCGGGAAGGAAGAGGGATACGCCGTAGCGGAGTTCTCGCCACTACCCCAACGAAGCAGCCGCGGCTGCCGGGGGACGAGTAGCCCAGCCGCCTGGACGCGGAGGAACGGCCGCCGACTGCGAGGGGAGGAAGGGCTCCTAGCCGACCTCCTGGAGTGGGAGAACCGCTGCCAGGGGCGGGGGGATCCCCATCGGCTCCCCGAGAGTGCGGCGGGGCGTTCTGTCAGCCAGGGGCTGGAGGACTGCCTCGGATCCGCCTGGAGAGGCGCGGCTGCGTTCGGTAGAGGGTGGAGGAGTGGCCGAGGAACAAGCTACGGCGTATCGGAGAAACGGCGAGTAAGGTTTTTTTTTTTTTTATCTCTCTCCTCTCTCTCACTGCTGCTCTGCGTTGGCCTTTTCCCTCTTTTTTAAATTATTGTTTTTTCCATCCCTTTGCCCCCTCCCTTGTCCAGGTAGATGGGGATGACCCGCCGGTAGACCGCACAGCAGGCTTCTATCCCCCTAGGGGATGTACTCAGGCTGAAAGAACGAGGGAGGAATGTGGCACGGTGGAGGGTGGGGCCTGGTCGTGATTCAACACACCCGGTCCCGTATTAGGCTAATCAAGCCTCCGAGAGGGTTAAAGGCCGACCGCGGAAGACGGGCGTGAGAGAGAGATCGCTCATGGACCAGAGTTTCCGCTAGAAAAAAATGGTGCCGGTCAAAGTGACCGACAGAGGTTTCGTTTTACGGACATTTTGATGATATGCCGGTCAAATATCGCCTCTTAATTAGTCAAGTTGAGGAAAACTGGAGGCAGGCTATGTAACTTAAAAAATGACATAATCAGGCCGTATAGAATGCAACATGTTTATTAGCCTAACTTTCAAATAGACGGAAAAAAAACATGAACGTCCGATTGGCGTTTCACATTCATTGTTTACCAAACCAATCCCCCTTCCCCACATAACATATCTGAATAGTAGCCTATTGTTTTACTCAAGCGAACTTAATTATACACTCTCAGTATGTCTCATTTAGCTGGTAACATTTAAATTGGCCACCGTGAAATGACTCCTTGTCAAATGAACTGGAACAAACAAATGACTAGGCCTATAACATTGTCTTGCGTCATTTTAGGCTACTTTTTACGCTGTTTTGCAGTGCTGAATTGTGCAGCTGCCGACTTAAAATCAAAACTTCCCAGTGTCTCTCCACAACTTGCAATGCGCATAAGCCGTGTAACCTTGTTCTCTGCAAGGCGACTTCGCTGCTTCGTCTTGATCCGATCTGATTCTGCAGCGAGAACCCCCTCTCTGCAGGAACCAGTGTTGCCAGATTAGAAATGTCGAAGTATCGTACAAAAACCTCAAAATTATCGTTTTTTAAAAAAAATTATCGTACACAAACCAAATGCATAAAATATAGTTATTTTCCAACAATTTTATTTTCCAAATAATTTTACAGCCAATTTGAACAAGCTGTATAATACGCTCACATTAACTGGAGGAAGTCTGAATAACTTTTTTTTTTCCAAAGTGCAAAAGATATGCCGAAAAAAAGTGCACAAAAAAGAAAAAAGTGCACAATTAACACAAAAAAGATTCAAATTCGATCTCTAAGTCGCTGTCATCATCGGATGCCACATCCACTTGTGCTGTGTGCGTGTGTGTGTGTGTGTGTATACGTGCTTGAGTGCAGGCAGGCGAGAATGCAAAATGATTCGGGGTCCGAGAGAGAAGCGGTAGGATGTGTGTTTGGACGAACGACTGAAAACTCTGAAATTATCGTACATTATGAGATTTTTTTCATTATTGATCGTACATCGTACAGAGGTCAAAATTATCGTACAAATACGATAATTATCGTACATCTGGCAACACTGGCAGGAACACTTGAGACCGGGATTACACAGGCTATCTAGGCGAGCTTGGTCCACTCTGGATACATTTTAGGCTTATTCTCAAATTCAGATTGTGTTAGGGGGGCGGGATTATTAGGCAATTTTAATCGGACAATTTGACCGGAGAGATTTAATTTAGTCGGACATTTCATTTTTTTCCCCGCCAATGTCCGGTAATTACCGGACAACGGAAACCCTGTCATGGACATGTCTGCTGTCTTATGTGTTTGTATTTTGAGTTTACCATTAAAACTTTATACGTTAAGCCGGTTTCTCGCCTCTTCCTTGCCCGTGAGCATGAACTTCTTTACACAGATCTTTTCAGGCGGACTGTCCACACTATTAATCGCAAGTGATCAAATCAGATTTGCATGTTCAGACATAACCAACCTATCTGCATTGTTTGCTTTGGTAATGACGTAGGCGTACCACGTGACAATGCTTTCAATCATCACGCTCTCCATTTAAGCACCCTGTCCAGTCACGGTGCAGAACTCTTTTAATAATTTTATATTGTGATGTTCCTTGCTGCAGTCACTGATTTTTGACGCCGTTGTTGTGTGTCGCGTTAAGAGTGACTCAAAAGACCATTTGAAATCCGAAATGAGCAGCCAGAGTATCCGGACTGAGACGCATCTGAAAAAAAATCTGATTTCAATCGCATTTGAAAGCACCTCCCAATGTGGTTTGAATCAGATTCAGAAAAATCAGATTTCATGTGTTTTTTTGCTGTCCATACTGTCAAAAACTCATCTGGATATAATCTGGATATGCAAAGAAATCTGAGTTTTTAGTGAGAGTCTGAACAAGGCCTGAGACCAGGTTGCATTTTTGAGGAGACTCAGCCTCCCTTACCACCTCTGACAGACCACCACCGCCTCAATTTGTGTGAATAGTTAAATGTGTTTCTTCGGCACGTATCTGTGTAAAACTGTTGTCGAAAATAATCATTAAATGTATTTTAAAAGACATTTCCGATTCATTAGCTCTGGGTTTTCAGTTAAAAAATGAGGCTTCAACACCTCTATAATCCTTTTGCACAATTCTTTAAAGGGGTCAGGAGGTGGTGTGCTTGGAGAATAAAAGGAGATATTAACAGTCAAGTAAAATTTAATTAAACAGGTTAGCTTATATATACAGGTTTGTTGCATTGCTTATATATACAGGCTTGTTGAGTGCTGGCGAGGCATTGAGGGGAGTCTTTTGTGCTGTCGACTGAGAGTAGAATGGTCAAGGCAAGGTGTCTCCTCATAATGAATATCACAGCTGCTTTAGATATAATTATTGGTGCTTTGGATGGGATGCTGCTATGTGCAGTGCTCAGAGAGAATAAGTATAAAATCAACTTGAATTTCAAACCCGTGGGCCTATTATAACCACTGTGCTAAAGGAAATAGTCGAATGATGCCTGTTTTCCCATTTCAAAGATATGAAAGTCACCAGTGAATGCCAAGACCACAGAAAGAAATTTCTCTTGTGTGTGTGTTTTTTTTAAATGCTTTTGTTCAACAGAATGGGGCTTCTAAACATGCAACCCTTTAGCTAATTTATATCATCTCTATGTATTTATGTTTTTCCTTGAACCCCTAAGATGCTTTAGATTTTTTGTACAGTGCTGTTTTCTTCCAAGCAACTTGGATCTGGACTTTCTTTTACATATACATGTGACATTCACGGCATAGGCTTAAACGAGTCACCTTTAACACTGTTTAAGATTAGTGTTTATTTAGTAAACAGCGATTCAGATTAGAAGAGGCGAAACTCAGCTAACAAAGAAATGTGACCTTTCTGTTGTGCAGACTATGAATCACAATCGCTATGGAGGTTACAGGATATAATGATCAACACCTCAAGGATCCTCATGTAAGAACCACATCACCAAATATCTCTCCATGTCATGTTTTCTCAATAAAACCTTTAATGAAGCATTTCTGAAAGCCTGGCAATGCCTGCAATTGCTCATCCATTGTGTAACGGTTCACTCTGTGCAATGTCTCAGTCCTTGAGGCTTTGACTGTATCATTAGAAGCTCTGCATCATAGGAGTTAAGTGTCTATCTTAAACATGTACCATCCTGAAGAACCTTCAAGCTCTCACGAACAAGGCTGCAGTAAGTGATGGCCTTGAAATAAATGTAAAGAAATTGAAACTTTGGCCAGGCCTGGAAACATATGTGTTTGAGGCAGCACTGATAGCCCTCTTGAAGGAAAATAAGTCAGGCCTTTTTGAGGATAATAGTGATAGCGCATTGATTGGGACTGGAATGCTCTCCTGCAATTATTCAGATTGTAGCAACACATTCTAAAGCTAGGTTTTGGTAATTTCACCAGCCCATAATCATATAGCCAGTGTCTAACCTCATGTCATTTCTTTACTGGTTACTGAGTCCAAACACTCAAAAAGAAATGTGACACAATGGTTTTATCATAGCAATGCATTTTTTTTTTTTTTTTTTTGGTGGCTATCTCAGTAATGGACATTATTTTGTTTTTCAAAGAGAAATTCCATTGGACAAAATAATTACATAACGTTTTATGAAACAAAAATGTATGAGATTTGTTTTAAACTATCTATAGGTCATGATGTTTATATTTTATTAGCGATTGTATTTATGATCTTATTTATATTGGTATTTTTCCACAAGTTGTCGTAGGGTGATTTTTACGTCACTGCAAAAGGGGCCGGTGGAAGAAATTGAAGACGGTAATATGTTTGGATTTGGTATGATTTTTTTATCCACTTTGTTATTTTGATTATATTTTCAAATGGTTTGAAGTGTAATTTGAATTTTGAAATATTTTGGGTTAAATTTTTCATGTTGCAATAAATTAATTACATTTTTCATAATCGACCGTAGAAGTGAAGTGCATGACGATGCAATCACTGTTAATACTGGCCATGATTTGTGTGTCAGTAGATGAAAATTATTAATAATAATTACATTCTTACAAAATTTAACATAGCCTATATTCATATCCTGAACAACATTTTCTATGGGTATAAAAGGAGCATTACATTTAACAAGGACGCAGTTAATGCCACAAAATTATGTAAGTCCATATTTCTATTCTTCGAATTTATCATGAATACAGTCCATTTACACTACAAACTTCTTATGAACGTTTGAATAGCCCCGTTTTGCGGCTGGCACACTGGGAGAAGTCCCGGTTCTCCCTATGGCCAGCCTATGGCCATGTGACATTGCAATATCTGGAGAAAAGCCTCAGAATTAAATTGCCCTTGACCCAGCCCATTAGCAAACCCACTTGCACTTAGGCTCAGTGCATGCTTGCACTAAAATATCCAAACTTCATGGCCATGCCCATTGAATTTGTGCTCATGACTTATGGCATAGTGTTGCTCTTAGTGCAAGCGCTTTTATTATAGGGCCTATACTATCACTGCTAAATTTAACACACATCAATAAGTCAGTTGCATCAGTTTATTTATCTAATTAACAATATTTTATGTATTTATTTATTATATTTCTTAATTAATAACATAAATATTAGGTTATTAATTGAGACACATGCACACAAATGCACATATTCCTGTTAATTCTTTGCAAAAAGTTTATCCCTAAAGAAATAAATAATGCTTTTGAAAATGTTTTCAATTTTATTCCATTTAAATTCAAGTATATTCCCATGTGATAAAGACTCAAGTATCAGTTGCTTAAAAAAGCCATTTTATTTTACATGAAGTTCTATGTGGGGCCACCATGTTTAGATGTCACATGACCTGCTGAATACTACTTAATTTATCTTGTTAACCCCACTGTTATCAGATACCTTTACTTGTTAGATACATTAATCATGGCTGACTGTGAATAGCGCTTTTCTACAGTGGCATTGGTAATCCAAAAATATTGCTTTTGCGTGATCTGCATCCATGCCGCAAGTATCACTGAAGGCGAATAACGACAAATATTACTTAGATACGTTAAAACACAAAAAATACCACATTGCGTAACACAGCCAACAGAATCTTGTTCATGAACATCCTAAGTATGAGTTTTTATAGCATTTTTATGCTGATTATACAAGCAGTACTAGATAGTCGTGCCAAGGGGGTCAGCAGAATTAAGCAGCATTGGCAGTTCTGGTTATAGAAATCTGCATGAAAAAGCTTGCTGCGGATGCTAGGCTTTGACAGAGGAGCCCAACTGAATGACATTTACAAATTACCTTGCCGAAAGTGCTCTGTCCCCTGACCCCTGCTCCTGTGTTCTGCACCCTGTGAGATTTGCAGCATTTTGTCATATAATTATGGTAACTCCCCTGAAAATAGACACACCCCCCCCTCCCCACACCTCCTCTCTCACACACACACACAAAGCTGTATTGAATTGTAATGCGTGATGCGGTGCTGTCCGCACAGCCAGTCCTCCTGACAAGCTGGAGGGATTCAAAACCACAGCAGGGGCAGAAAATAAGTGCAGAGAGAGAAAGTGGGAGAGTTAGAAAGAGAGATAGTCTGTGTGGGTGGAGGTGAATCAAAGAGCAGGGTTGGAAGAGCAGGGATGACTTTTGATTCATGTATTTGTATGGAACTCTAATATATACAGTATGTCCCATTTTGCATTGTTTATACTATATCTGACTCCTACAGTACCTTACAAAAAAGTACTGTGGCAGTACCATGGTACAGTGATTGTATTAGATAGCAGCTGTAACGATGTGTAACTGACAACGGCAATGACGAAGACGATGTGTAGGACCCAAGTGCAGATTTATTACCAAAACGATGATAATACGAGAAACCCTATCTATACCCGTGAACATGAATTAGACACGTGGACTAATCTAGACGTAAACTTGTAACAGGAACTTGAAAATAGACTATGAACAGGACATGACATGACATGACATGACTAGGGCTCTGTTACACAAACTAACAACGATACTAGACCAGAGACAATGGAAAACATGAGGGTGCAAAATACATGGACATGGGGAAACATAAGCCAATGAACTAACAGAACTCTAAACAAGATAACAAGGCAATGAACTAAAACCAATGACAAACTAGAACTGATAACAAAGTAATCAAACAATGAACCAATGAAAACAAGACGCATGAACATGGAGGGAAAAACAGGACATCACATGACTAGGAAACATTTCAACATAAAAGTACACAAACAAAAGACAACAGGGAACGTGACATCAGCATGAATTTACTTGCAATTTATTACATTTTGGTGAAAGATTACGAAGATAAAAATGTGTTTTCTTAGAAATAACATGTACTGATGACTTATAATGCATAAGACGATATATTAATGTGTATTAAAAAATTTATTATTCTATAGCAGGCAGTCCCAGTTTTGCATTCCAGGGTTGAATTTTTGCTAGTCACAAAATCTTGGCTGCAGATCACGTATGCTTTGCTTGTTGTTCTTATTTCTTTCACTTACACTTGCACCCTACTCTCTCCTTTCCAACTGAGTTTATGCATGTGTGTATTCCTTCATGTATATGTGGCTGTCTATAATTTTTTCAACTGTGTGTCTGCGTCTTTTCTACATGCAAGAAGAAAGAAATGAAAAGGATAATCTGAATGAATGACTTTAAAGCGCTGTGGCTGTTTCATGTAGTCCTTTGGAATGAACGTAATTTGAACGCCGTTACCCGCCCAAGCATGTCTGCAGTGAAGGTCAGATGTCTGCCATGAGGAGCATGGAGAAAATTTAAAATGAGTCTTTCTCTCTTCTCTTCCATCCTTCTCCCTCTCTTCCTCCCTTTTTCTCCCTTTGTTGGGAGATAAGCCTGAGTAACCCGCACAAGTAAACATACAGTCATATAAGTATATATTGCATAGAATAAGTCTGCATGTATTAGCGATAGAATGTCCAAATCTTTCTCGTTATTGAATGAACAACACAGATAAAATATTCATGTTTCATTCATTTGACAACCGTCAGCCGACAAGAAATATTAGATAACTGATGGATATTGTGGAAAAGATACATGTAAATGATAATTGTTGGTTACAAAGCTTTGATGCACCATATAACTATTTAACTAATCTGCGTTATAGTATCTTACTGCAACATTTAAAGGAATAGGCCACCAGGAGCCATATGATATGGCACTGTGTGAGCAACAGATTGAAATCTAAGTCATTATTCACTGAAAATCTTCCTCTCTGCCATAGTTCTTAAATCTCAACTACTCATGCGCATATTCCTAAAACTGTAAACTTATAAACAAGTGAAATTCTGGTCTTTTTGTCACACAAAGGTTTCATGTGGCTTTAAAATGCAAGAACTACAATGCATGAGTCTTATGGACTACTTTTATGGTGCTATTTTTTGTTATTTCTGAAGAATTCTGATTACCAATTTTGTCGAATGGAAAAGAGCAGCGTCAACATTTTTTAAAATGTATTATTTTGTGCTCCACAGAAGAAATGTTGTATTGACATAAGGGTAAATAAATTAATGCAGAATTTTAATATTGGGGTATTCTGTTTCTTTAAAGAAAAAGTTCACCCCAAAATGACAATTCTTTCATCATTTACTCATGCCATCCCGGATGACTTTCTTCTGCTGAACACAAACGCATTTTTTTTGGAGATTATTTCAGCTCTGTAAGTCCATACAATGCAAGTGAATGGTGGCCAGAACTCTGAAACTGCAAAACGCACATAAAGGCAGCATAAAAGTAATCCATACAACTCCAGTGGTTAAATCCATGTCTTCGTGACACTGTATGAGAGGTGTGGGTGAGAAAAAAATAAATATTTTAGTTCTTTTTGACTATTAATCTACTTTCAAATAGCCCTCCTATATGCATTTATAAGAAGTTTATTGTTTTTTGCCGATTTGCATTCTTTGTACAGTTTGCCGCCTACTGGGCTATTCTGAAAATATGATATTTTTATTATTTTCCTTTGCTTTATCCCTCCCCTTTTTTCTTTCTCCTCCCTGCCCAGTAGGTAATGTTATGCATGAAGAATGCAAATCACTAAACAACAGAAGAAGAACTCTGTCCTCACATAAACATACATATGACATGCTGGTCAAAGTGGAGATTTATAGTAAAAAAGGATTTTAATATTGATCTGTTTCTAATCCACACTTATCATCTTGATTCTGAAGACATGGATTTAACCACTGGAGTCATGTGGATTCCATTTATGCTGCCTTTATTTGCCTTTTGGAGCTACAACCTTGTGGTCACTATTCACTTGCATTGTATGGACCAACAGAGCCGAGATATTCTTTAAAAAATCAGTAGAGAGAAAGTTGTACACATCTGGATGAACTTCCCTTTAAGACACTCCAGAATTTTTTTTACACTTACTGTAAAAATATGTAGACCTAAGACAAACATTGATTTTGCTTCACATATTCTGATTAGACTTTTTACAGCTAGTACATTGACGGCTGACCTGTTTGGCCACTGTCAGCCTATGGCATGTTGGTGACTACGTTCTGTTGGTAGATTGGTTTCGTTTTTCTGTCTGCTTGTGGAGGGCCAGGGAAAGTGATGAGAATACGTAGGTGTGCAGTTCCATGCCTTTAATATGCAGGGCAAGTCATTGGTGTTTATGTGTTCAATGCATCACTGTACCACTGTGGCCCTTTAAGTCCATCGAGTGCCACTTTGAATGAGGCCCCTGCACTCACACATTAAACGAGATCTGCCTGAGAGACAGAAGCTTTTTAAGTGGTGAAAGCTCTGGAATGATACAACTATTCCTTCTGTATGAATTCCCTGTCAAATTCAAGTAGATTGGCAACTGCATGATGTCTGGGCTGGTAGGGACAATGACCAACTGGTCAACTCAGATGTCACTTTCCACGAATAGGGTACAAAATAGGGTAGACATCAACAAATGAACATCGGAAGGACTTGACCCTCAAAAAATTTTGATTGTCAACTTTAGAATGTCAAACAATATATTATATAAGCAGTATAATTCTATTAATTCTATATTAAGCTTGAAATTTTTGCAACCCTGTTTTGGGTCAAACCCTGATGTTTATAATTTTATAATCTTAAAGCAATAAACATTCAATAAAAATAACATATACATCTATACTGTATATATATATATATATATATACACACAGGGTAGGGGAGTAATGGAATACATGTAATGGGATTACGTATTTAAAATACAAAATATAAGTAACTGTATTCCACTACAGTTACAATATAAATAATTGGTAATTAGAATACAGTTACATTCAAGAGATTGAAGAGATTACTTTGCATTTTATTGTAATTTGTTTCATGTAATGTTTAGAATTAAAATATTTATACATATAAAAAAATGTGATCTTAAGTGGATTTGAACAACGGTGAAACATTTTCTTATGATGTGTTACAGTCATAAGAGCAGACAGTGAAGTCAGTTTGAAGTAAGTCTGGAGCAGAAGAAATAGAAATAAATCTTGTGTAAATTGGCAGCTTTACGCTAAGCTAAAATGCTATTTCTAGCTATTTTATATGCACATGTTACCAGGCCACGATCTTATTTTTTTATTAAGAAAATTCACTTTGGATCATAATTTCCTTTTTTCTAGTAATATCTTTGATATTAGGGCAAAAATTGTATTCTTGATAATAATTATTTTATCGTTTTCTGGCAAAAATATAAAAAAATCCTTAAAATAAGATTTACATGTATCTTGTTTTAGAAACAACACTGCATAAGATATTTAGGTTCTTCAGAGAATTTATTTTTAACATGTGTATTTTGTCTTATTGTACTGTGAGATTTTATAGTCAAAACAAGTGAAAAAATCTACCAGTGCTGAAGAAGTAATCCAAAGTATTTTGAATACATTACTGACCTTGAGTAATCTAATTGAATTTGTTACAAATTACATTTTACAGCATATATTCTGTCATCTGTAGTGGAATACATTTAAAAAGTAACCTCCTCAACCCTGTATAATATATATATAAATATATAAAAGCTAGTGTTGCAAGTAACTAAATTTAGTCTAAATTAAGCTACCCCCTAGTAGGGGCTAGTTAAATGTTGGTTTATAGTTATTAAAGGGTTAGTTCACCCAAAAATAAAAATTCTCTCATCATTTACTCACCCTCATGCCATACCAGATGTGTATGGCCATCATTCTTCTGCTAAACACAAGCAAATAATTTTAGAAGAATATCTCTGCGATAGAATATCTATCTCAGAACAGCTCTGTAGGTCCTTACAATGCAAGTGAATGGTGACCAGAACTCCAAAAGCTCCGTAAAGGAGATAAAGTCAGTATAAAAGTAATCAATAAAACTCAAAGTCTTCTAAAGCAAACCAGCTGGTTTTAGGTGAGAACAGACCAAAATGTAACTCCTTTTACACTATAAATCTTGATATCTGCAGTCTCCTTGGTGATCATGATTTTGAGCTCGATTACACTTCCTATAGTGCCATCTAGCCCTTTGCACATGCGTCAAGTACTAGGAAGTGGAACCGATATTGAAATCATTATCATACCAAGAAACTGCAATGACAAGATGAACAGTAAAAAAGTAGTTAAACATTGCAACTTCTTTTATCTAGTCTCATTCAAAACCAACTGGATCACTTCAGAAGACACTGATTAAACCACTGAAATCTTATGAATTACTTTTATGCTGACTTTATATCCTTTTTGGAGCTTTTGGAGTTCTGGTCACCATTCACTTGCATTGTATATTGAGTTTTTCTTCTACAAATCTCTGTGTTAAGCAGAAAAAAGAAAGTCATACACATCTGGGATGGCATAATGGGTAAATGATGAGAGATTTTTCATTCATCAACTATACTTTTAATAAAGTTATTAATCCCATAAATTAAAGAAAAAAATATGGTTGATAATTTTTCTAACAGCAACTTGGTTAACAGGGTTGAGTGGTTGAGCTTGAAGAATAAACACAACAATATTTATAAGAATTGACCAAATGGAACTGGAATATTTACTTGCCTTCCTACCATGCTGTAGAAAGGGTCCTCATAATGTTACTTCTTAGGTGACACAAGTTTTTTTTTTTTAATGAGGAAAAAATATGTAGGAACTACATATTTAGTCATTAAAAAGTGCCACATCTTTACTGGTTTTGAGGCCTGTGTTTTTGTAGGTCTGATTTTGGAGTTTTGCGTGAGCAACATGACTGTTTTCCACTTGAACAGTTTCTTTTTGAGTGTCAGCATTTCTATGTTTGATTTTCAAGGGCAAGAACATCTAATAATGTCTAGCCTTCTGGGAACAGTATACCTCAGATTCACAGACCCAAACCACAGAAGAACATGAAGACTAGAGGATCTCGCACGAACCTTCTTTTATCTCGTAGTTGTTTAATTTTTTGCAGACATTGTTTGAATGCTTTTCGAATTCCTTGCATGGATTTATTAGTTCGTCTTTGATCTATTTCCATAGTTCTAAACAGTCGTCTTTTTTCTCGAGATGAAATACTTGAAAGCTGCTCCGCCAACGAACTCCATTATTTGTTTTTACATCAAAAGTTTCATTAGTTATTCCATTAATCGTAGCTGTGTAAAGGACCGGAGAATAATGCCGGGCTCGGAAAAGGAGCGGCAGGCTTTACCCTTCACGGCCCTGCTCTGGGGAGATCTAGGAAGGGGAAGGTGTATGGACAGGCTAGTTAAAGCCCAGGAGGGGGAATGGAGGAAAAATCTAATATGAAAATGAAAATGTAAATGCGGGGGAAGCAGCGAGCGGTTCCTCCAGCTGGCCTAATCTCACGTCCGCGGGGCTCAGATAGCGATCGCTAACAGGAGGGCTCGCGCTGGGCTCCTTTGAAATGCAGAAAGGCTCTGTGTGTAAATTGGAGCCACCACGATGGTGCCACATGATGACACGTTGAGCCGCGACCCTCTCGCCTGAACGAGGCCAAATGCGGCAAAGGTAAATCTTGCACATCAGACAATTTCATTTTCAGCACAGGAGGGATGAGCAAGTACAATGACTGGATCTTTTCAAATTGATACTACCCTCCTCAGAGGTGAATCATCATTTAGGATATTTTTTTTCTTTATAGAAGAAAGACGTTAGTTAGTCTTTTCTCAGAAATTCATTGGCCTTTCACTTGAACACTTGAGCCACATATTGCATCTGCCACAGTTCCTTCCAGAGCTCTTTGCATTTCTGATCATTTTACAAGCCTATATGGCTCCTTAAGTCTCCCGCTCCTCAACTAGTCCATGGACACTCTCTGTAATCCATTATTCCAGTGTGTGTTGTGGCTTGTGTGATGTTTTGTGCATGTATGCCACTTTGTAGCAGATCCCCTTTGAGCGACTCTATTTCATGGCTGCTCTTGTCATAACATGTGTAGCCTGTGAGCACGGCACTCATTGTATTTCACACCAGCTTACATACATCCACACACAATGGCCTGTCTTTTAGCAACAGTGGTGAAACTTGCCTAAGTTTCCTATTCATGGAAACTTCCCCTCATCCCTCCCCGTTCTGCTTAGAAAAACATAATCGTCTGCCTCAGCATTTCAGAATTCACTGATGAAGTCTCTAAACTGTTAGCTGCCACTGGACATTTCTAGAGCCAGTGGCATGAATTGTCAAATAGTATACAGTATGACCTCTTAGATGAAAGGATGATTGTGTTCTTGTGAGGGTCAAAGGAATGAGAATTTATTATTATTTTTTACAATTTGTATTATGTACAATTCAACACTACAGTACATTATTTTAATTATTACAAATAACAAGTAAAAAGTATGCTGTTGAATGATGTAAAAAAATTATAAATAACATAAAAAATAGATTTTGGAGCGCAATGTGGTGGAAGGGACTCATTCTTCTTTTGTTGATCACAGAAGGTGCTCTTTGGTTGGATTTAATTGAATATAAAAAATGGAGTGACTATTTGCACTAGTGTAAATAGTACCTGCCACACAGCATGGCTATTTGCACCCAAGTTGTCTAAACTGTTTGGATGGGCTTTTGTCATGTGAATTATCCGGGTTCGATTCCCCCTTGGCCACATTCACACTGCAGTAGAATATGGTAGTCAGTTTTGTTTTGAATGTTTAATACGGTTGTGTTCACACACAAGTCGGTTATTTACAAGTGTGACAACCACATTGCCCCTATACTATAAATATAAAATTAGGAATGCAAATACTATCAGTGGCGGCCCGTGCATTTTAAGTCTAGGCCTTCAGTGTGATTCATGCCATTAAGAAAATATAGTTTCACAATGAAAAAGACACCATATGCCTATCATACATTACGTGGCAGTCAACTAATACTTACTGACATTTTAAAAACACGTTCACGCACGAAAGCCAGAACCAAGGAGGTCTAATATGAAGAAAAAACGATCTAATGATATTTGCGATTTAAATGTTGCTTGCAATACATTTTGTTTCGTAAGGGTACACAGTTACTTTTCAAAACTTAATCTGACACTGGCAGCCTAATTTACACTTAGAACATTTACATTTGCGCATTTGGCAGATGCTTTTATCCAGAGTGACTTGCAAATGACAGTGCACTTATTATAGGGACAATCCCCCCAGAGGCAACCTGGAGTTAATTGCCTTGCCCAAGGACACAATGGTGGTGGCTGTGGGGATCGAACCAGCGACCTTCTGATTAACAGTTATGTGCTTTAGCCCACTACGCCAACACTACTTAGTAAACCACTTAGAAAACTCCTGATTGGCACAAATTGGCACTTACCAATTTACTTGAGGTAAAAATCAGTCCTCCTTTCCTGATGAACTAATCAATCGCACAAACATGCAGAACATCTCAGGTTTTTAAATCCATAAAAACATAATATATATTAGGGCTGTCAATTTAACACGTTAATTCAGTGCGATTAATTTGACAAAAAAATAACACGTAAAAAAAAATCAACGCACTTAATCGCTCTATAAAAAGAAAGAATCCTGAGAAATGCAAGCTTGTAGTACCACCTGTTTACTCCAGAGGGCAGTAAGTGAAATTTCAGCTGTATGAGCAACGTGTAGTTTATACAGTGAAGAAAACACTTCAGTAGGCAGAACAACACAAACATGCGTTAGGTTCTTGCATTCAAAACAAGTGAAGGAGCGCAAATGCGAACTAAGGGATCTCAAGATGTGTTTAAAGATTGAGTATTAAACTATATTTAACTTGACACAGTGACCTAAACATTTTATTTTTATGATGCAACGCACCCGAGACACCACACAAGAATATCTGACGCAGGTGTAAATTGACGGGCTCACCTGTGAGGGATTAAACAAGCCCTCATAATAAATCTCGAACTGATTGACAAATTCACTTGTGAAATGGATTCCTGTGAACTGTATGCCAATGATTGACTTATGATCAATAATATGGTAGTAAACTATACATTGTAGTGTTGTCAGAAATACCGGTACTCCAGTACCAAGTCGGTACTCAAACAATAAAATTTTTACGATACCAGAATTTCTGAAGGTACCGGGGTACCGAGTACTGGGTCTACCTGGTTCCCATTCAGAGTCAGGAACTTTCGAATGCAAACAACAAGCAAAAGATGATGACAAGAAAAGTAGCTGCTACTGCGTAGTCACTTAATCTTGTTGAAAAGAAAAGTGGAAAAAGCCAGGTTTGGATATTCTTTGGATTTGAGGCTGATGAAAGGGGAAATAGATCAGCAAAAACCTATTTGTAAACGCTGCTTTCACAATTTTCTGACGAAAGGAGGAAACACATCAAAATTAATAAAGCACCTGAAATACAGACACCCGGATTTATTCAAGCAAATAAAGCAGGTGAGTTTAAAAGCATATTATCATTTGCATTAGGGTTGAAATGTTTAGTCGACATTATCAACAACGTCGAAAATAAAAAAATTGTCGAGAAAAATTTTCGTTGTCTAATAGTCGTTTGTTCTCATTTTACGTAACATGAAATCACATTAAACTGTAATGATGAAGCGTGAGAGCAGCACTGCAGTTCACGCCTGACGGAGGAGAGGAAGAATTACACAGATCACAGTCCAGATGCACTCTAAACTTTCACAGCTTCATCTTATGTAGATCCCAAAGTATTAGGGAATTATTAAAAAAATTCAGAAGCACTCTCGTTGTGGAATAAGCGGTGCCGGAGCTCTTTAAAGGAAACATGTGTTACATCTTAAATGCAGTTATGTATAATGCGTTATAGCTTTATTAAAATTCAAATAATACAGAAGCAGCTCATGTAATAACTATAAACTCAGAAACTGGCATTTCTGTGTGGTCGGTGCCTCTTCTATGAGTTGCGTGAATCTCACGATCTAAGGGCTAGAAATTGAAACTGCACCAAGCTAAGAGAGACTCTGCCACGGGACGCTCATCCTTCGAGTGCACACGCATGGTGCAGCTAGATTAGAACGTGATTGCTTGTGACTTATTTAATCAAAATATATGTCACTGTGCATTTCTTAAGAAAATTACCAATATGCAGCTTTATTAATATGAGAGCACTTTGCACTTTAGTTTGGAAATTGTTTTTATTCATTCTATTGTATGCTTGTTTTTAGTACTTGGAAAAACTTAAAGTAAAAGTTGCAAAAGTTGAAGCAAATCTTGTTCAAAAATACTTTTAAGCGTACATTGTACAGTTTTGTTATAATTCAAAAATAATATATTTAACTTAGTGTTGTTCAATGGTATATTATTGTTCTTAGTTCTGCTTTTAATGTTTTGTTAACTTAGTTAATAAAAGAGTGTTGTTCAGTAACCTGTTTTTGTGTTTTTCTTTGGTACCACAAATGGTATCGAGTACCGTGAAAATTCACTGGTATTGGTACTGACTACTGAAATTTTGGTACCATGACAACACTAATACATTGTATTCTAAAGCCGCTTTTTGTATTGTCTTATCGATGATTAACTCTTCTGCTACAAGAATGTTATGCATTTAATTATCTGAATATCTTTTATATATATATGTCACAAGAAATGACACTTTGCTACAATGTAAAGTAGTGAGTGTACAGCTTGTATAACAGTGTAAATGTGCTGTCCCCTCAAAATATCTCAACACACAGCCATTAATGTCTAAACTGCTGGCAACAAAAGTGAGTGTACCCCTAAGTGAAAATGTCCAAATTGGGCCCAAAGTGTCAATATTTTGTGTGGAAACCATTATTTTCCAGCACTGCTTTAACCCTCTTGGGCACGGAGTTCACCAGAGCTTCACAGGTTACCACTGGAGTCCTCTTCCACTCCTCCATGACGACATCACAGAGGTTGTGGATGTTAGAGACCTTGTGCTCCTCCACCTTTCGTTTGATGATGCCCCACAGATGCTCAATAGGGTTTAGGTCTGGAGACATGCTTGGCCAGTCCATCACCTTCACCCTCAGCTTCTTTAGCAAGGCAGTGGTCGTCTTGGAGGTGTGTTTGGGTTTGTTATCATGTTGGAATACTGCCCTGCGGCCCAGTCTCCAAAGGGAGGGGATCATGCTCTGCTTCAGTATGTCACAGTACATGTTGGCATTCATGGTTCCTTCAATGAACTGTAGCTCCCCAGTGCCGGCAGCACTCATGCAGCCCCAGACCATGACACTCCCACCACCATGCTTGACTTTAGGCAAGACACACTTGTCTTTGTACTCCTCACCTGGTTTCCGCCACACACGCTTGACACTATCATCAGACCACAGGACATGGTTCCAGTAATCCATGTCCTTAGTCTGCTTGTTTTCAGCAAACTGTTTGCGGGCTTTCTTGTGCATCATCTTTAGAAGAGGCTTCCTTCTGGGACGACAGCCATGCAGACCAATTTGATTCAGTGTGCGGCATATGGTCTGAGCACTGACAGGCTGACCCCCCCACCCCTTCAACATCTGCAGCAATGCTGGCAGCACTCATACGTCTATTTCCCGAAGACAACCTCAGGATATGATGCTGAGCACATGCACTCAACTTCTTTGGTCGACCATGGCGAGGCCTGTTCTGAGTGGAACCTGTCCTGTTAAACTGCTGTATGGTCTTTTACACCGTGCTGCAGCTCAGTGTCAGGGTCTTGGTAATCTTCTTATAGCATAGGCCATCTTTATGTAGAGCAACAATTCTTTTTTTCAGATCCTCAGAGAGTTCTTTGCCATGAGGTGCCATGTCGAACTTCCAGTGACCAGTATGAGGGAGTGTGAGAGCGATGACACCAAATTTAACACACCTGCTCCCCATTCACACCTGAAACCTTGTAACACTAATGAGTCACATGACACTGGGGAGGGAAAATGGCTAATTGGGCCCAATTTGGACATTTCACTTAGGGGTGTACTCACTTTTGTTGCCAGCAGTTTAGACATTAATGGCTGTGTGTTGAGTTATTTTGAGGGGACAGCAAATTTACACTGTTATACAAGCTGTACACTCACTACTTTAAATTGTAGCAAAGTGTCATTTCTTCAGTGCTGTCACATGAAAAGATATAATTAATGTTGATGATTTATTTATTTGTGTATTTGACAGAGATAATGCTTACCAACTTTGTTACTGTACATATAAGGGAGACCGGGGCCAGTTGTCACAAGGTCCACAGATGTTTGTTTTCTCTAGAAGTGGTTTGTTGGTTGATTTCAAAACCATCTTAAATTAGGATACATTTTGTGAATTCTATCCTCAAACCTAAAATATTTATAATTTTTTTTTTGTTTTTGTAATAGCTGTTAGGTAAACAATTGAACACAATAAAATCACTGTAGCCTACATTCAGTCAAGGATCAACAACTATTATATCATACTGTATTTTGAAGGTACATTTTGATTGAAAGATTTAAATATGTTCTTAGGACAAGGGTATTGTTTTATTTTTATAAATGTCAGATCCAGGCAATTTGTCACATTTTTATTGGGGCAGGTATTCACATGTGTGTTTAACGCCATAAATGTATGCAGTTTATCAAGTACAATATTTGCTGTCCAGAACAATTTTCTTTTTTGTATGTCACCTTTTGTTGTTGTTTTGTAATTCAATATATTTTGGGTTTAATTTTTTTTTGGAGCCAATACTTTAAGGTATGTGGCTATACAGAAATAGCTTTCAAAATAAACCTACCCTGAGAAATATTCACTGAAGTAAAAAGTGTGACAACTACCCCTGGTCTCCCTTAATTTATGCATCAAATGCTTTGTACATACAGTATAATCTGTATGTCAGTAGACAATTCATTAGTTAATTTGTAGCCTTGTCCTTGAAAAGAAAAGGGACAGAGAGAAACTATGTATAACAACCAGAATAAAATTATTTTTTTTTTTTACATTTAATATAACCCATGACACAAAATCTCTTGTTTGCCATTCCTGTTTGCCTCACTCCTTATCAAAGTCTATTAGCACTTGACACACAAAGTGCAAGAATGATTCCAACTATGTCATCGTATTTTGATGACAAGCCGTAGTCCAGCCTGTGTTAATGATTCTTT
This sequence comes from Moxostoma hubbsi, assembly GCA_032164185.1. NCBI lineage: Eukaryota > Metazoa > Chordata > Actinopteri > Cypriniformes > Catostomidae > Moxostoma > Moxostoma hubbsi. Next base: position 26,846,248 of record JAVLUX010000029.1, on the reverse strand, counting down.
TCTCATTGGCCACACTGCCATCACATTAATAAGAGCTGTGTGGAGGGAGGTGGCCATGGTCGTCCAGGCCAACCCCTACTCTCTTCCCAGTCGCCATGGCATCCGTGATGGAAAGTGACACCGTGATTGTGTGTGGAGCTCCGCCATGCTCAGATGAGGGTGTCACTTCTGCCTAGTCTGATTGCCACTTTAGTGGTGCTACACAGAGGAGTTAAATTGAGGCAGAAAAGGTCAGAAGCCAGTGGTCATCTGCTCTCCTCTCTCCCAAATTACTTGTCCACTTGGAAGGGAATGAAAACAGACAGGGCCGGCTTGGCTGCCAAGTGGAGATGATCCTGGAGCACCCAGAGAGGAATGCAAAAGAGTGGAGAGGGTGGGGGGTGTTTAGGGGAGAGGTGCAAGCTGAGTTAAAGAGAGAGATAAAATGACAGGCTAAGAGATAGAGAGATAGAGAGTGAATGAGACTAGAGAGGGAGAGAGAGATAGAGATGGAGAGAGGTGGGTGGATGTACTGCGACAGAGCGAGAAAGGGCACCTGTGAAGGTCAAACTGAACTGAGGTGTGGATGGTTGTGACTAGATAGTGAAAATAATCTGTCATTACCTCTTCTCGAAAAGACTTTGTATGCAGAGCATGATGGTGATTAGTTAATCTTTTCAGCTCAAGTTCTGCTCTTAAAGGGATAGTTCATCCCAAATATACAGTATATTATGTTGTTCCATGTTGTTCCAAACCTGTATGACTTTCTTCTGTCGAACACAAGAGGAAAAATTCTGAATAATGTTGACACTGCACTTTTTTTCATCCAATAAAAGTGAATGGTGACTGAGAATGACTGTCATTAACATTCTTCCTTACATTTCCATTTGCGTTCCACTAAAGAGAAAATCATACTAGTTTGAAACCTTTAAAGGGATAGTTTGTGCCAAAATGGAAATTCTGTCATTATTTAATCACCCTAATGTTGCACCAAACCTGTATGACTTACTTTCTTCCATGGAACACAAAAGGAGAAATGTAAAAGGATTTCACACTGCTTTTTTGCCATATAATGACAGTGAATAGTCACTTTAGGTCACTGCAACTGTGGCAATTCATCTGCTAATACAGTTCCGGGACAGTGGAAAGCCACTGGGAAAAAAATAAAAGACAGTGTTATAATGGACCTGCATGGAATCTGATGGGCACAATACGTGGATTTGTGTTGCCATGATTGTTTCCCAGAAAATGACCTTAATAAAATTTTGCATTTGAAGAAGTGGGAATATTTGATGAAACCATGATGGCTGTTTGGTGTAGACAAACTGCCAAACACAGCAAACAATCAGTTCCTTCAAATCTTCAGTGATTCAGACTTGGTTGCTGAGTTGCGATCAAGATAGCAGATAGACCAGCACGCCTTTGTGGTCTCTGTAGACCAGATTGAATCTCCTGGAATCTCTCAGAGAAACAAAACACAGCGCAGAGTGAATTTGCTCCAAATCTCTTAGGACTAAGTGAGATGTGTCTATAGATCTTTAAATCAAAACATTAAATTGCATTCATGGACAACATATCTAAGTTAAACATGATGCACCTTGAAAAAGACTAATAGTAAACAGAAAAATAGTACTACGGATAAAAAATAAACATTCTTTATCGAATATTTAATTACGTCACAGAAATAAAGATGGTACATATCTTTTTTTAGCTTTTGTGCATGTATGTTCTTGTTGTGATTATGTGAATACATACAGTGTGTGACATACAGACAAGCCAAGTAAAAGGGAACACCTGCATTCATATATGTGTGTGTTTGAGTGTGAGAATGGCCATCTTTGTACACGAGTGTGTTTGTGTGGTCTCTAAACCACCGAGATGGAGAATAAATATTTACCATCTGTGTTCTCCCCCCCTCCTCCGCAGATTCCAGCGTGTTTTATCGGCTCTGGAGTTCAGCCATGGGCTTTTTTAATTTTCTGCTTTTGTGTTTTTAGCCGAGATTGACAGCCCGCTCGCTCCCTGGAGCATTGTTCTATTAATCTGTTTAATATGCTACAGAAACACTTGAGCGCAGGAACAGGCAGCCTGGTAATGGAATCGCAGCAGGTAAAGCAGACTCGGCCATCCGATGGCAGCACAGGGCATCGTCCATATTACGCAGCGGCTCTGTGCAGGCGTGGCATCATTCCGAGCATTGAAGGGGGTGTGCCACCCACCCCCTGCAGTGACCCTCTGCAGAGACAGACATATGGACAGATGGAGCAACTGAGGGGGCCCTTCCCGGAGAACTGCCACCTTCTGCGCACTCTCACATTCTGAAAAGACTCCTTTTAATACTGCACGTCCTGCCTCCTCTCGGCTTGGGGACGAAGCACCTTTTTCTCTTTGTTCAGCAGTACCTAATGACCCACTTTCAGTTGAGAGGAATACTGTGTGTGGAATGGCATCAACTTATTTGCAGGACTGTTGAGTTGATAGCACAGCACTTAGCACAATCAACACTATTGCATTTTTACCAAATTGGGTTTGGGTTTATGTTATCGGAGTCCATGAGTGCTAGTTTGCACAACAAAAACTCCCAAACTTTCCAGCACATTGCCACTTATAGGCCATTGTGCAATTTTGGCCTAGAGATAAGAACTAGTTGTCTGGCATGGAGATTTATACAACAAATTAAAGGGTGATTTTGGGTTGTTTCTTACCAAAACCTACCGTATGCCTTCAGTAGACTTGGAACATGATGCATAACTTGCCTGGACTACTTCTATGAAACTTTTGGGTCCTTTTTAAACCCTTTTTGTTCCACTTGCGAAAGAAAATGTTGCAGGTTTGGAACATCATCAGGGTGAGTACATTTTGATAGAACTGTAATTTTTGGGTGAGCTATTCCTTTATTACTTTTTAAATATATTCAAATTTTGATAGATTTCACCCTGAAAATCAGAGCAAAAATGCCAAACAAGTTTGGAGATTCCATCTGGGCCTAATCATAAGTCTATCATGATGAGCCATGTATGTAATGGATGTTTTATTTTCATGCCATACTATATCGTAACAATGAAACTCTGACATTGAAAACTGTCATTAGCTGGAGGCCCCTGCTATCAGAAAACCTCTCAGTGTTCCTTTCTCTACCAAGTACAGATTAAAACCACTTAAACCCTCTGCGGCCCCCGCGAGCCCGAGCACTATGATTTATACAGAGCTGATGACATTAAATTTAATACTGCTGTCTTTAACCCAGACTCCAAATTTTAATCAGGTAATCAGAACATGGACTCATCTTTAATCCCATCTTCCATCTCCTTAAATGCAGAGGACTTTGTTTTTGAGCCCTGTCTCCGGGGAGTGGGTGGAAGCGCTGCTGTGTATTTTGACAGTATTTGTCAGTGCGCTCAGTTAATATGTCAGGCCATATCTCCTCCCCTAACTGAATGTGTATCAGTGGAATAAGGAGTGAGCCAAGACGAAATGAACCTCTAATGAAATGAGATCCCGGGGTAGCCGGAGCAGTGTGAAGTGCGGGCCTCAGATCAAAGAGAGCCACTGGTAATTAGAATACATGCTGAAGAGGAAGACGGTGAGGAAAATCAGCATTTTGCTGGAAAATTACCTGTTGAGCTGTTAAATAAATGAGAACTGTCTGGGGAGTGACGGGCCCCAGCTTCACTAAGCCAGACATTGGGAGCCACTCTCATCTCCCTGAGGCGATGCTCTATTCGCAAATATCTACTGCGCTCTGTCTGGATCTAATCGGAAGTTTTGTAACTTCTGCCTCGAGATGAAGTTTTTATACTTTTCTTTTATAAAAGGGATAGTTCACCCAAAAATGACAATTCTGTCATTTTTTTCTCACCCTCATGTCATTCCAAACCCTTATGTCTGTTATATTTTTCATGAAATACAATTTTTTTTAATGAATTGTTACAGAGCACACAATGACAATTCGAACATGAATAAATGGAACAGAATACAGGCATCTCGGGATGTGTTTTAAGAAGTTGAAATTCTTTTTAATTTGACTTGACATCTAAAAAATGTGCTGCAACGTTCAAACACATCTGTCTAGCGCATTTTTTCACTGAAAAACAATAGAAATCAGTTCAGGTGAATGTAAAAATGTGGAAAGAAATAACAGCATAGATGTTTGGAACAACATATGGGTGAGTAAAGTAATCCTTTTTTTTAACAGTGCAGCAGTACTTATTTATTCACTGATGTTGATTAACAATATTCAATACACTATATACTGCATATAACTATATATCCTCACACAACCCCACATACACATGCACTGTATTTTGGCTTCGCTATACGCAATGCATAACTTTATTACATTTAAACCAGTTGATTTCAGTTCAGAAGACACTGTGCTGTCAGTAAAGATTTAAACTTTCAACATACGGAGACATGTGACAAAACAGCATGGGGCAGATCACAGCAAAGTAAGTCTTTTGGAGAAACACCAACAAAACTATTTGTTAAGAAACCTCATTAAGTTTTTACATTTTAACCAGTCTCTAGTTTCATCCGATATGCCATTTAAACAATATAAGCGATTTATTTGAAACGCCACACTGCTCAACACAATGTACACAAGTATGTATGTTAGTGCATTTTTTCCTTAGAAATCGTATATTTACTGTGTAATAATCACATTTAGAATCAATGAGTTCATCCAAAAGCTGAAAATGTTGCTTTTAGAGGATTTATATGGAGTTAGGATGAAAATAAAGTGCAATTCGAACTGTTTTGAGACCAGTGAAGACAGACAGCACACTGGAGGTTAAGTCATTCACTAAATAGGGGGCATAAGGGGGCATCCTATTGCTTTCCTATGCAGCTAAGTGCATTCACTCCTAAAATCTGAACAAAAGTTCAGTTTCAGGCTGCAGATGATTTTTGGACCACTCAACATGTTTGGCAGACATGGGACAATGGTATTCAGTTCTTAGATTCAGAATTGATATTGTATAGTTTTAATTTAACATGGTTGGCAGTTATTGGATGATGCTGGCTATTACTTTGAATCAGAATTATTAATGCTAATTTCTGATGTAATGTCTGTAACATCTCAAAAACAAGAAAAAAAAACATAGATGGGAACACTCATAATACACATAATAAACAATTTGATAAAAAAATACTCTACATATTCCTGTGTTTTCTTGACTCTATGGTGCTGCAGTATTGGAGGGAAAATGGTTGCTCTTGTGAATTGACTTGTGCCTGCCTCCTGGGCTCTGCGCTGTCTGCTGTAGTGGGCTAGGCGACACAGTAAATGTCACTGATCGTCAAGCGTTTGTGCAATGGCTTCCCTTGCCAGAGAAAGTGCCGAGGTGGCAGATCCCGCCTTTGATTTAGACACTAAAGGCAGCAGAACAGCAAAGCACTGAAGCATGAAGGTAAATTCTCATAATTCACTGCTGAAAGGTTAGCCAGTGGCTGCCTCCTTTTTGGTGTGGGTAACTAACAAATGTCACCTGATTGAAATAAGTACACCTGCCTATAGGGCTTTGGTGCCTTTACTTTGAAACTGATATTTATTTACAGAATTTCTTTTTTTTTTTCTTTTTTTTTGTGGGGTGGATTAAATTTAGGCTTACGCCAGAGGGATGCTTACTAAGAGAGTTGATCCAGAGTCCTTTTATCTTCTTAGCACACAAGCTAAGGAGTTTTGTCATTGGACACACTAATGCCAGGTTAATAATCTGCTTTGGTTATTAACAATTTTTTTAAATTATCAAAGGTTGCAGCGGGAGAGGTATTGTGATGTTATTTCGATTCTGCCCCTTGCACCCTGCTGAAAAGAATTGCTGGTCACCAGCTGTGTTTTGGGTGCTGGTCCTCCAGCATGGGAGGCAGGTGTGCTGGGTTCCCTATCAGACATTTAAACTATTTTAACCAGCTTATTCAGAAAGACCATACTGGTCAACCAGCTTCACCAGCGAGGTTTTGCTGGTGAAAAGCATAGCAATGCTAGTCCACCAGCTAGACGAGCACCGAACCAGCTCTAGCCAACATAAACCAGCCTAGAGCAGCATGGATATTTCCTGCTGGTTAAGCTGGTCTTTTAGCAAGGCAGTTGAACAAAAAGAAAGAAAAAGAACATAGACAGATAGTTGACGTATCAATTTTTAATTAACCTCAAGATTTTAGGTTTAAGGGATAGATAACCCAAAAATGTAAATGTTCTCCACTTACTCACCCTCATGTCATCCCAGATACGCATGACTTTCTTATTTCTGCAGAAATCAAAAAAAGTTTTTAGAAGAATATTTCAGCTCTGTTGGCCCATACAATGCAAGTGAATGGTGACCAGACCTTTGAAGCTAAAATAAAATCACATATATTCCACATAAAAGTAATCCATAAAACTCCAGTGGTAAATCCATATCTTCTGAAGTGATATGATTGGTGTGGGTGAGAAACAGTTCAATATTTGATTTTCAAAATGTGAAAGTAGAGATTTATAGTAAAAAAGGACTGATGTTTCTCATGTTATCATATCGCGTAGGACCAACAGAGCTGAGATATTTTTCTAAACATTCTGTAGAAGACAGAAAGTCATACACATCTGGGATGGCATGAAGGTGAGTAAATGATGAGAGAAATGATGCAAAATTCCATTGGCACAGATGGCATAGGTGGACATTGAGTGTGTGTAAAAGCAGGAAAAATATAACTGTCAAGCAGCCTTTTTTAATGCTGCACTTTATACTCTCTGAGACTTAAAAATAGTTTGTGAGTTAAAAAGAAACTCACTGCTAAAATGACTTCCTTGTCTGTTGCGAATACTCAGTGTAACTGTGTAGTGTATGAATCATCACCCACATAGAGGTCACTTCCAAACCAAAGCAAATTTCTATTGGTCAACACAACAAACACACCCGTCAAAGTTCACCAAACTTGATGTCACGAGATGTAGAGAGAGAGATGAGAACGCAAAAGCTGATGACAATAACAGAGTCTATATTAATTTGTCAGCAGAACAAAAAAAATAGCAGAAAAGAATGAAGACTCTTGTGATCTTAAAGGGATGCGTGAGGACACACACACATGCACACACACACGCACTCACACACACATAGTGGGACTGAGAACCACTGGAGGACTTGCCAACGAGAGAGTTACCATCCAAGGAGATGAGTGATGAGTCGTGTATAATCCAGCTCCTGTGAGAAGAGGTGCACGTTGGCTGATCCACGTGGTCTGAGGGAATACAGAGGAGGCACAAACTGGACTGGCAACACAGGGAGAGAGAGAACAGTTAGCACTAGAAGGATCCAAGAGTCATGGCAATACAATGCCAACAGAGTAGTAATCTAAGATCGGCAAAACATGCAGCAAAAGTAATTAAAATAAATGTATGCAACAGCAAATGTTCCAAAAGCCTGGATGAATCTGCAACAGTTATTTTCAAGAGAAAATCCAGTGTCAGACTGAGCAAACAGAGGGTATAAATAGACCTAGAGAAAATCAGCAACAAGTGAGCAGGGTGTGGTAATTACTTGTGACAGGGTGGAGGGCGGGACAGGGTGTGTATAATCACGACCCGGCTCCGCCCTATCACAGTACTGTATAAACAAGTAGGAGTGGGATACAACAAGGATAGTATGAACATAAACAAAGCCATGTTCCCAAACACACAACAAAGACAAGCATACAAACACACAGAGCTCAGCCAGATCAGTCCAGCCACTGGGAGTCTGTCACATGAAATTCACGATTGTGCAAATTCCCATTGAGATGACTGTATTTCGCTCGTGTTTTTGGCAATGACCTCTGTGTATGCGGTGCTTCGTACACAGCTACACTGAATTTAAAAAATGGACAGGGATATAATTTTAGCAGTGAGTTTCTTTTTATCTTTTAAAAGAGGCTGCTTGACAATTCTATTTTTGCTGGTTTCAAATGTGCTAAAGATCCGTCCATGCCATTTTCACCCATGGAAATTTACTGTGCAAATATATGTGACTGTGCCTTTAAGTTAAAAACAAGACTCAAAACAGTTATACATTGTAAACATAATTGAATAAGCCACATTTCAAGCTGCACACCTGTGACAGCACAACACATGCTGTACATACCATTGGCCTTGTGTTTGGTAGCGCTCTTCTATAGTGAATGAGTCTATAGTGGTCTGATGGGGGCTTTGTAGAATCCAGCTGTCAGTGGTGAGTGTTGGACTGCTGTTCTGACATGGCTGTTGGTATATTTACAGCAGTACTGGGGCCAAAGCTTCATCAATCTCAGAGTGAAGAGAAAGGGGCCAAGGTAAAAGCTCTTTCCCCAAGTATCTGCTGACCTGCAAATCTGCCTCTGAAAATGCAACCCCCACAGAATCCAGGGACAGGTGGCCAGGAATGGATGAAGGGGGATTGCTCACAAGTGTTTGAGGTATCAAACTGATCAACATTTTCCAGACTGCCATGATGCTTGGCGTTCTGTTTCATGTCTCATTTCAAATTAAGCACAATTGCCACTTGATGTTGAGAAACTGTGTATACACCATGGTGCCAGTCTAGTCATGAATTTTCCTTTACAAAATACAATATCAATCACAACAATAAAATGTGGCCAGTATAAATGGCAGTAGTTTATTTTTAAATAGTATCTGTCTATTTAACTGCTTAATGGTAGTTTGCTGACAGAATGTTTTGGTAGAGGCTTCTGTTTTGTCTTAAAGTGATTGTTCATACACAAATTGCAATTTTGTCATCATGTACTCACCCTCATGTGGTTCATAACCACATGAGGGTTAGGAACCATAGGATGTTTGTCTCAGTCACCAATCACTTTCATTGCATCTCTTTCCCATACAACGAAAGTGAATGGTGACTAAGGTTAACATTTTGACTAAAATAACCTTTTGTGTTCCATTGAAGGTAAGAAAGTCATAAGGGTTTAGAACAACACAAGAACAAATAAATGAAGATAGAGTTTTCATATTTGGGTGAAATATATCTTTAAAGCTGTTAATAATTATTATTTCCCATAAATACCAGGGTGAAAGGGACAACATTATTTTAAGCTATTTCTAAAAGTTATAATGGCTGCTACACCTCTGATTTGTAAATACGATGTTGGTTTAATTATGTAAATACAGCATAATGACTGTTGTTTTGTAGTGTCATAGAGGATTTCAGTTATCATTATGAGTTAATAACACAAGTATTTCTCATTTCTTGACATCACATACTCAATTACATGCACATATACACTCACAAACACACTCACATTAAAGACAGCAGGCGGTGTTGTGCACATGCAGGGCCAGTGAGGTGAGAGGTTCAATCCTTGATTGGTGGCATGCTCTAGAGCCAGCCACTGTTGCCCCAGGTGAGGTAAATCCTACCAGGCTGACAGAAAATTACAGCAGGGATGTGGAACAGCCCTGACTCCCCACAGGCCCTTAGTGTGCTATCCAGCCTTGTCTCTGCAGCCAGGGTGAACCCACATGTGCGCGCAAACACACACACACACAATAAATGTGTGATAACCATGGCGTTCATGCTCATGGTATACAAACAAACAACGCCAGGTGAGAACAGTCTCCCACACCGTGCAGTGAACTACACACTCAAACATCTGTGATACTGAGAGACTAGAACTCACCTCTCAAGTGGCGTCCACTAAAAGAAAGACACACAACACACTGTTTTTGGATATTTGTTAGGTGAACTCAGTCATTTTTTTTCTTATTAAAAATGTTATGTTGAGATCATATGACCAGCCAAATATACACGCTTAATCTTGTTAGCCCCCCTATTATCGGACATTTTTGCTAACAGAATAAATTATTCTGGTCTCATAAAATCATGTTAACCTGGTCTCATAGAATCATGCAGTGGTGTAGTAGTGTCTGAAGAGGTGGGCATACTGTACATTTTTGAAAGACCCCCATTAAATTTGGGGTGGAGCATCAAAAACTAGCAGGGGTTATTTTCACAAAGTTTAATTGCATAAGTTAAATGTGTGTGTGTTTGTGTGTGTGTGTGTGTGTGTGTGTATATATATATATATATATATATATATATATATATATATATATATATATATATATATATGTTGTAAATATATATATATTTACAACAGTTTGTTCTGGTCCTCGAATCTGATTGGACTAGAGACGGTCCATGAGCACTGATGGTCTGACACCATCAGCACTCGGATGCTTCACTGTGTGTATCACTCTGCTTGTGTTCGTGCTGTTCTAAACTAAAGTATAAGAGCAGTGCATATGTGTTAAGAGCTAATGTAGGCTATGTGTCTCTTTTGACATGTTTCTTTAAAAAATGTTTTTACATTACATATGTTAGCCAGCAGGTGGTGGCAAAAGATGTGTGTAATATGAGCCAGTTGGTGACATTAAGTAACCTATATAGTTAACATATAATTTACATACAACAGCGCTCCGTGATTGCTCGTATTACTACTACATTACTAAAGCTAGGAAATAGCTATAAACGACTTTAAACAAACAACTTCATCATTAAGGCTTGTGGGGTGTTGACCAGAAAAAACTATTTATTGACCCTTTTTTTCTCTTTGCATATATAGTATATGTATATTGAGCAAATGCACATACAAAGGAGAAAAACAAACTGCAATAGAGTTGCCAAAACCTTTGACCATCTTCAGGACTCACTAGTAAGACAAAGACACCATATTTTTAACCCAAGGATCAAACCATTTGACCCTCCCAGGGGAAAAAATCATAAACACAACACAACACAACACAAGATAAATACATACATACATAAACAAACTCTTAACAATTTACATTAAAACATAAAATAATTATCAACATAAATACAGAAAATAACACATACATTATAAACTACCACATCTAACATTAACAATACATATACTATAAACAGTGATCACTCCTCAACAGAAGGCATAGTTGACCTAGTCCTACATTACCCATAATTCCATGATTACTGATTGATAATCCTTGATTATAAAACAGGAAACAGAAAGTCTGCACATTCTCTTAAAACCCACTCCCGGAACCATGCTGCAGTCATGAACCCAGAGAGAGGTAAAAAGAAAATCAAACAAACTACAAATGAATAAAGCAAAGAACAAGTCTTGTTGTATTTCTTTCTTGCCTAATGTGCACCCTTAGACAACAAAAAGACAACAAGTGCATATAATCCAATTTATAACTTGTGGGACTCGAAGGCAGCCCGTCACATCATCACAAGGCTCATCACAACTGAGAGACAAAACAGACTGATTGATTACAGAACTCAAGGTGCACAGAACTCAAGGTGCTTACCTCTTACTAGAGAAAGCTGATCATCAGAAAGCTGACAATATCTCTGCTTGGTTGTGGCAACAGGTGAACGCATGCATGCACGCAAGCATGCTCACACACACACACACACACACACACACACACACACACACACACACGCGCACACACCAATCCATCAATCCATCCTTGATTATCCGATAACTTGTTAGTAACAGCACAAGCCATGTTACTATATCTGAAGTGACATTTTTGAATTACTAATGAAGGCTTGGACTCATTTGTTTTGAACCAGTAAGAAAGTAGTTCCATGCACAAATGTGTTTTCATGACCGTACTCAATTTTTCCTAATTTTGTAAAATGTACTTGTTCATTGAAATGTTGTATATAAGAAATATCACACTCGCAAGGAGTGTGATATGGGGAAGTTACCATAATTTGCACTGTTTTGTTTTTTATTTCCCTGCTAAAAGTGTGTGTGTGTAAAGGATTTAAGGGAAAGGAGGAGGTGAGAACCTGCTTGACAGTATAAATAATATTTTAATCATTAACTTAAAACAAAGGACAAACACACACACATGACGGACATGTCGTAAATGATCTCTCTCTCATCGCACCACCGTCTGCCATCGGCCTTGATCCCTCTCGGAGGCTTGATTAGCCTGATACGGGACCGGGTGTGTATCATCACGACCCGGCCCCGCCCTCCACCCTGCCACAGTGTGATATTGCGTGTGATAAAAAAAAATTATATATATATATTTATATATATATATATATATATATATATATATATGATATATATATTTTAAGCAATATCACACAAGCTAGAGTGTGATATGGCCCTACATCAGCACTGCTGTGATTACCTATGCCACTCGGCCTGCAGCCTAATTCCAGCGGCCGAATCACAGCAGTAGCTCTACTGATTGCTCTACTGATGGAACAATGCACTGGTACGAGTCCCGCAGAGCACATGAACTGCGAAGAGTCGTCACGTTTGCAAAAGTGTGATAGAAATGACGAAATTACATGGTTACTTTAGCAATTGCGTTTTTCTTGTGATATTTTGCTTTTTATGACACTATTGTTTAGGTATAAGTTTAGTGTAGGGAGGTAGGCTTATGAATGTGCTGTCTTTGTTTATATCACTGGTGCTTTACAGGGAATGGACAATATCATAACTGGAGAAGAAACACAGAATTAAATTGGACTTGACCCAGCCCATTAACACTTTGCATGTGCAATTTCGCCAAACCCACTTGCACCTTGATGTAGCTTATGCTTGCACAAAAATACCAAAACAAATTGACTTTGCCCTTATGATTTATGGCTTAGCGTTGAACTTAGCCCTCTTAAAATTGGGACCCTCATCTCTTTGGGAGAAACTTTTACTCAAGTTTAGCACCACACATCCTCCACACATTTCACCTTGGAACTGCTGCTATATGTGTAATGAACCATGTAATATCATTTAGAAAAAATTTCACCACAGTCATATAATTTTCATGAGATCAGGCTGCTAGAATGGTTACAGAATTCTATTGTTCCCCGTATGTCGTATGAATGAAGCGACACTAGGGGACTTCTTTGAAGGCCTCCGTTACCTTTGAACTTGAGAAAAGGCCAATGAGAGATTTGCATGTCCCTCCCACGGACATATGGGTATAAATGGAAGGAATCATGCATCTGTCAATTCAGATTTCTCCTCAGAAGTCACTTACTGTTCCACTAATCTCTTTAGAGTGTATGCTGTTGGATCTACTGCGCATATAGCGGCTTTCTCCTTCTCTGCACGGAAGTGCAGCTTTGCCCCTGGGCGCTTCGACAGCGCTTCTAAAATATAATATTTTTTCTGTAAAAGAGTTCAATTTCCTCACAATCTCACAATCCTCACAATCTGATTATCAGGTTCCCTAGAGGCGCCCTCAGGTTGAACCCTCCCAGTCCATGCCTGTTCCCTTCATGGGATCTCTCCGTGGTCCTTGTAGACCTTCAGAGACCCCCCCTTCGAGCTGCTAAAATCAGTCGAGCTCAATGTCCTCTCCTTGAAGATGGAACTCCTGATCACGCTCGCTTCCATCAAGAGGGTTGGGGACCTACAAGCATTCTCTGTCAGCAACACTTGTCTGGAGTTCGGTCCTGCAGATACCCATGTTGTCCAAAGACAGCAATCTCGCTACGTGGCCAAGGTTCCTACGACCCCCTTCAGGGACCAAGTAGTGAACCTGAATGCTCTGCCCCGGGAGGAGGCAGACCCAGCCTTTTTGTTGCTGTGCCAGGTACGTGCTTTGCGTACCTATGTGGACCGCACACAGAGCTTTAGATGTTCTGAGAAGCTCTTTGTCTGCTTTGGCAGAAAGCGGAAAGGGAACATGGTCTCCAAACAGAGGCTTTCCCACTGGGTTGTTGATGCCATCGCATTGGCCTATCACAGCCAGGCCGTTCCCACCCCTTACGGGTTCGAGCACACATGAAAAGAAGTGTCGCATCCTTGTGGGCACTGGCCAAAGGCACCTCCCTAGCAGACATATGCAGAGCAGCAGGCTGGGCAACACCCAATACCTTTACAAGATTTTACAATCTCAAGGTTGAGTCGGTCTCGTCCCGTGTTTTGTCAGGTTTGAGCTGGTAGAACTCAGTAACGCGGAACAACTGACCAGGTGTACTGCTTGCACCTAGCTCCTTTCCCCTCCACTGAGGCTAACATGTGTGCTCTTTCCCACATGTGGCCTGGAAACCCATGCAATGTATTCCGCCACTCTTTAACTCCCCCCAGCCTGGGCAGGTGGTGGTCTCTGCAGGGTCTTCTCCCCCTGAAAGAATAAGAGTTGGAACGTCTTCCCTGATGCGTGTGATAGCGTTAAGATGGCCCCAGCCGCTTTTAACTCTATGCGAGAAATATATATAGAGAAAAGGTGCTCCCATGCTTGGCACGTCACTTTGTTCTCCGCTTCAGGGTGCCGGGAACCCAAAAATGTATGACTATTTTTATTGGGCGTAGGGGAAGGGCAAGTGCAGTCTGACACAGCCTTTCGCCTTGGCCCGCCACTTGCCAAGCACCTGCATCATCAGCGCATGTACATGGTTCAGTGCATGGCGCGATTGAATAGGGACCCCTAGTGTCGCGCCATTCGACACAACGTCGGAGTGAGCGACAGACGAGGAACGTCTAGGTTACTGTTGTAACCTTCGTTCCCTGATGGAGGGAATGAGACGTTGTGTTCCCCCCGGCCACGATGCTGAACCGAGCCACTATTATGGCCAAACCTTATTCTTGGCTCCTCAGTGCAAAACCTGAATGGACAGACGCACGATTCCCTCTGTTTATACCCGTATGTCCGGGGGAGGGACATGCAAATTCTGTCTGCCAATTTCTCATTGGCCTTTTCTCAAGTTCAGAATAAGTCCCCTAGTGTTGCTTCATTCGACACAACGTCTCGTTCCCTCAATCAGGGAAAGGAGGTTACAACAGTAACCTAGACGTTTTTGCATGATGCTGCACCCACGCCACCAGGTGTCAGTATATTAATCCAAGACAACTGCTAAATCTCCCAGTGCAACATAAACAAAAAAATGAATAAAAATAAAATAAAAATAAAAATACTGAGTGTACTTTTTAATGGCATATTCCGGGTACTCCATACAAGCATACAATGGTTGTGCCATACACATCCATTGTAAGTGCATAGCTGTCAATACCTTATTTTGTGAGTCAAATTTTCCTTTTGTTAAGCTGTCAATAGAACTTGTCTTGTATTTAACATGTAATATTCCTTTAATATTGATCTTATCTTACAGTTGAGTAAGCTATCAAACGTACATGTTGAATTGTGCAAGCAGCATCAGAGAAAGACAATAGGAAAAAAAAAAACCTGGTCCTGTTAACATTCTTTTCCCATTTCCCCTTTCATCTCGTCACCCATTCCTCCCTCCCTCCTCTCATTTTCCCTGTCCTCTGTCCTACACACAGGGGACATTAATCCAGAAATCTGCATATGTGCAGCACGCCTCGGGAGCCGGAGCTGTCCAGACATGCCGGCATGTGATTTCACATTGTTTTGAGCAAATTGCAGATTCTGATGATGGGAATTTAATTCCCACCGAGTGTGGAGGTGGAGGGGGGAGGTGACGCGGGAACCGATACCGTGGCAGCAGCCGTCCTGTGGCATGGCAGTGAGTGTGCCTTCATGGTGCCACTCATGCACACACTTCCACGCACACACTAGCATACATCCAGGGAGGGGGCATCCTAATACACCAAATTGCTGATACACATGTAAGCAAATGTCCTCTCAAATTACTCTCTCTCTTCTGGCCCAAACTTGCAATGAGGCTGGCCATTTAAGAAAGCTAGGGAGGTGATTTTGTCTTTCCTCTTAAAAGGGCCATAATTGGCATTGCATGCTGAATTACATGAAAAGGAGGCCCACCCCTGGCAGGGCTCACACCACCTCCATATGCCTGTATTTTTGTCATGTTCAAATTTAGCTGTTTAAGGCCAGTTGTGGTGTGCAATCAGTGGCTCCCTCAGTTTTATTTCTGATGAAACTGGACTTTGTGCTAAGAATGTTTGCATTTTCCTGTAAATTACTGTGATTATTGGTGTCTAGAATGCGCCATTGTCCTCCATTTATGGTAGGCATGCGTACATATGGGACTAGGAGAAGAGATAGCTAATTTGGTTTAGCTTTTGAAAATGATGTCTTTTTGACTGTATAGACACTGCACGGTATGTAAGTGATCCATCTAGACAATTAGCAGCGTGATTCAGACTGCGGCACTGTGGAAAAAGCCACCAGCTGTGTGCATCATACCAATCATATGCTAAACACATTGGAGAAGCAAGCTCTTTTTAAACACATCTCAGCATGTGTTTCTTTACTGTCAGTATGCCTGAACAACTATTTCATCGCAAGCAGATTATTAGCAACATTTTACCAATAAAAGCATTTCATATAGCTACAATTTTTGTCTTTATGCTAATGTGTTAATGCTAATATGCATAATTGGCTCCTTTGGTAAATTTAGTGGTTATATTAAGGAGGAAAGGTACTTAAGGTCTGACTATGGTTATTGTTATTTATATTTATTATTTTTCATTTTCTGTTCCTGTGGCACTAGCAAAACCAAGGTCATAAGTTAGATTTCAAGGGAACATGCTAATTAAATCTATATAGATCTATATAGATCTATATAGCCTATCCTTGATTTTGATAAAAACGTCAACCAAATACATATATATAAAATTGTTATCTGCGATCATTACTCACCCTAATGATGTTATAATTCAGTATGACTTTCTTTCTTCCAAGAAGCAAAAAAAGGAGTTGACAGAAGGAGAATAACTGCCTCAGTTACCATTCACTTTGTCATTATATGGATAAAATATACATAAGTAAATGGTGACTGAGGCTGTCAGTCCCTAAGGTTCTGCCTAACATCTCCTTTTGTGTTCCACAGAAGAAAAAAAGTAGGACGGGTTTTTGAAAAACATTAGGGTAAATAAGAGTAATGCATTTCTTTTATGAATGCCTTTTCTTAGCAAAAGAAGTGGTGTACAATGTATACAGCATTAAGTCATTTAACATCATTAGGACTAGAGTGATTTGGGTTTACATGTCTGCAACAACCATAACATGACAATACATTTTGAGTATATTTTCACAGTCTAAAAATAAAGGCTAAAATGAATTAAAACCTTAACCATAGGCTAATAAAGATAAATAAAAAAATGAGAAAATGGAGGTAGCCAGAAAGAGAGGGTGGGCGAAGTTATCAGGCAGAGTGTGTGAGCTAGCCAGATGATAATGTGGCATGACACTTCTGAAATGAGACACTGGTTGCCATGGCAAAGAGGCAGGAGGGACAGTCTCTCAAGAGGCCCAAATAAAACAAGCTGTAAATGATGTTTGATTAGAATTTAGATCATGTAATCGTTCGGGACAGGCCTTTTGTCAGCTGCTTTAAAGCCCAGGCTTTTGCAATTCTTCACAGAACTGCAGTGGAAAAAAATATATATTTCCCTCTTTCCATATTTTATGTTCCTTTGTTTCTCATTATCTTACCTGTTTAACACACAGTAATGATACACTGAAATCTTCTCCAGTATTACATTTATAATAAAGTAAAATGTTAGTAACATTAGTGAACATTGTTGGAATATAAAAACACGAAATGTGCTTTAAAAACATCTTATGCCGTCTTGCTGTATGGGGACCTGGAGGATTTTGCTTACTGGCAGGTATGTGGACAGTCTGGCAAGTTTCTCTCGAGCTCTCTAGTGCATTTTGAAGACGAAGAGATGAGTTTTTGCCTTATAGGTTTACAGTAGGGGTGTGCAGTGGAGCCATTATCTGTATCGGTTCATATGACAAAATTATGTATCTATTTTGAATAGAGAGTCTTCAAACAGAAGTGCATCAAAACTAAGTGAAATGCCCAATTTTAAGTATTACTCTTACAGTTTCTATTAATTAAATATGCCTTGTAGTATGCCTTTTCATAACAGCCTGATAATTCTAAAAAAAAATCCTTACCAGATGAAGCTGAATTTGTTGGCTACATTAACTGTGGAATATGTTGTGATTTCTCTGCTGCATGAAACAGTATTTTCATTTGTCTGGGCATGTATAACAACATTGTTCTGAAGGCAGGAAGTGTCAAGTGTTTGCAGTGAATAATACAAATTTAAATATTAAAATAAATTAAAATCAATATATCTTACAAACAGTTGAAAGTCCCAGAAGTCTCAGGAATTTATAGGATAGGACACCATTATTGTAACGTGTGCAGGCAATGACAGGCAGACGATGATGTGAAGAACCCAAGTGCAGTTTATTTATAAACATGAAATCCAAAAACATGGACTTGATAAAATTACATTAACAATACTGGATAAAGGCAAACATGAATGTTTAAATACATGGACAAGGGTAACAAGACAACCAATGAACAGACAGAACTATAAAAAGATAACAGTAATAAACTTAAACCAATGAAAAACTAGAACTGATATCAAGTTAAGACAATAAACCAATGAAAGACACATGAACATGGAGGGAAACAAGATATCACATGACAACAGATCGGGAACTAGACTTCCAAAATAAAATGAACCAAAACATGAACAAACAAATTAAATTTGACAATTTAGTTAAATATTCATGATAATACATTTATATAGCACCAGAGTTCAAGAACACCACATTTTCAAATTTATCAAATAAAAAAAAAAAAAATATATATATACCTAATAGATGGAACTCCATGGAGCATTTTAACGTTCTTCCCAGAATAAAGTCTTATAGATAATTTCCTTAACCACTGATGTGGGTATAAATGTGGTCAACTTTAAAAGATGGATAGATGAGCTCCAACGTGAAATCATCAGTTGTAGGTGTAGGCTAGTTATAAATAAAAATAAAAATTAATCGCATGTAAATCATGTGATACAATAACAAAGATGTTTCAATAAGTGGAAAGTGTATATTATGTTGCATATTAATTTTACACTTGATAAGATCTAGATGCAAACAATTAACAGAGACCACAAACAGAGTCGAGACCAGGGTCACCAGTGGCTGAACAGGATCATCGACGGTACAGGGGACTGGACAGACTTGTCATCGAAGACCAAGGAATTGGACCACATGGAACTGGACAGGCTCTTCGTCCACAGCCACAGCGAACTGGACTGTCTCTTTGTCCACAGCAAACTGGACAGTATCTTCGTCAACACACAGCGAACTGGCTCGATGACCAGTTAGTTGGAACAGGACAGGCTGTGCGGTGGCCTCCATGGCCTGGGAGTGCTGGCAGCGACTGGGGAACGGCCTCCGTGGCAGGGAGTGCTGGCAGAGACTGGAGAACGGCCTCCGTGGCCGAGAGCGCTGGCAGCGACTGGGGAACGGCCTTCTTGGCCGGGAGCGCTGGCAGCGACTGGGGAGCTAGGGCCCTTCTCTTACAGACACCTGGAAGCACTGCTGCGGGAACGACCACCGCCTACTGGACGGGCTCCTCTGCCCCAGCTTCCTCCTCCTGCGGCAACACAAACTCTAGGAAGAGCCAGAGGATAGACAGGGCACAGGCTGAGACGGGTTTTTGGATTTGTTGTTCCATCTCTGCAAGCCAAACGATGTGGTCTGACAAATCCCAGTAGGGCCCAAAAAAAAAAAAAACAGCCTGACAGGGAGAGATGTTTTACATGGGTCTCATTATAATACGTGATACTGAGAGAAGGACCCAAATGCAGGAAGGCAGAATAGGGCTTTTATTGAATAAACAAAATACAAATCAAAATGCTCACATGGGATAGGAATAAACAACCAAAAACAAAATAGAAACTAGATTGACTGAAACAGGAAAGGCAGGAAAAAAGGAACAGACCAGAACATGATAACGGAGTTGCAACACATCAAAACAATCCAACCAAGACAGAACAACACAGGAGAGGATATATATATGAGCTTGTAATTTGAGGCAGGTGCCACTGGTGATGAGCTGGTTGGAGAAACAATCAGTCGTCTATGCAGATGCATGCCACTTGCTTTGATGTTTTGCTATCTATGTAATGACATTCATTCATTTTAAAGTGTGACTTTACGTGTCCAAATACTTTTTGGGGTCACTTTATGTAATACATATGGCATGAGATCGTCATGCAAAATCTTCATGTACCAACAGTATAAAAAATGGGATTCTCTCAATGATCTTAAAGTAATTCTCAAAATTATTTAACAAACAAAGATACAAACCAGTCCATGAAATTTCCCCTCATGTCTTCTGAGGGTTTAACTACTATGTTCCCCTTCACCCCACCCTCTCCGCCAGCCCGGGGAGTAATGAACTGCTTACCAAGCCTGAACTAATCAAGTCTGACTGCTCTCTGTCATTGTCAATTACACAACAGCTTTTGCCAGTGAGAAGGCAAACGGAGACTTATACTATAGCTACAAATTGAAAAGTAATGTGTGGAAAGGATGAGGTTTGGAAACAAACTCCCATTGCAAGGCTGGCTTTTGTTCAGAACAGGTTTCTTTTTGCTGAACGTTCAAATTTGTATCAATTTTACTGAGTCTGTTCGTAGGACTGGGTGGGATATTGATACACTAGTAGTAAGTTTTGGGAACACAAGGGAATTTATTAAGCTTATTTATTTAAGATTATTATTGTCTTTACATTTATGATTGTCTTTAGTTGTTAGTCTGCAAGCTATTAGTAATTTTTCATCTGTATTGATGGATGCTTGCATGATGGCAAATGGAGCCGTTGGAGAGGGTAAATGTTAGGATTTGGGGAGGTGGTTAAATAAGATTTTTTGATCACTTTGTTATTTTATTGCTTTTTTAGTTTAAAGTGCAATTTGAATTTAGAAATATATTTTGTTTATGTTTTCAATTAGTTAAGCATGAAAGCAAAATCAATAAAGCAAAAAAAAAAAAAAATTTCCCTCGGAAAGACCCTCGGAAGGGGGGTTGACGATGTAATTGGATATCATGATATTTTTTAAGGTAATTATCACAAAGAATATTTTTTACATATCGCCCAGCCCTACTGGTCAGTTTGCGAGACCAGCTGGCAGACCAGCTAAACCAACTGGCAACCACTTTTGCCAGGCTAAGGGGGTCATTTTAAACAAGCTAAGACCAGCAATCCATCTTAGATTGGTTTCAGCTGTTTTTTCAGTAGGGTTTTATTACATGTTTACATTAACTATGTGTACAGGAGCAATAATTGGTATTTAGTGGACTCCGGTGTGTAAATATGTAAACTTGTGGAGACACGAGTTTGTCCCAGCTGTGTGTCTACCTTTCCCACTATGTTTGGCTAATCAATGGCAGACATCATCAGTAATCACATCAGTGCAGCTTGGTGACATTGTTTGCCAGGCTCTCGACACACACGCGTCATTTCAGCATTGGACTGTGACCTTTCTGACTTCTGCAAGTAGAAAAGTGTACAATGAAGCTTTCAAAACATTTAGTGTACTGATCAGGAAAGCCAAGTGATTTTTATATGATCTTTAAGATTAGCAAAAGAGAAAGATATTTACTGTTTATACATTTATGACTGATCAAGGAATGTATCAAAGCAGATATTATGTTACTAATATAACAATTTAGTTATAAAAATGACTAAGCTTGATACAATACAATACAGTATTAGATTGCACGTAGATCTCCAGATGAGTGAAGCTATTGTGGACTCTTTTATCTTGTTCTACCCAATGGTGCTGTCACTCAGACCTTTGTGTTCAGGGATTACAAAACAGGTGGTCAATGATCAGACACATCAGATAATAAAATATGCTGCTGGATTGTTTGCACTAGAGCTCATAGTTTCATATTAATTTACAATGTATATGTGTGTATGTATGTGTCCTTGGCATAAGTAAGAGTGATTTCATGCATATCTGGAGGGTGCCCGTCCATGAAATCCTACAGTAGGTGATGAATACCTGCAATATCCATTACAACTGTCCTGAGAGTAAAGCACATCTCCCTTTCAGCCCGCTTCCAGCCACGTTATTTAAAGTAATTAACCTTAATTTGCCGAAAAGACAGAAATCTTTATTAGACCGTTGCCACTAAACCAGACCCAGAGCCCACCGAAGTCCATCTCCCTCGGCTCCAAATGGGGTCTCTATTTAATCAAAATTCATCCATCAGATTTCAATGTTGAATCATCCTTTAATTGGAAGTTACAATCCTGGTTAATAGTCCTATAATTTGTACGCTCTAATAGTGGCACCGCTGGGAGCCGCTCTATTTTCAGTGGCTGTGCACATTTGCATGGAGCCAGAGAAAACTTTTTTCCCACCACTGTCTGCCTGTCTCCCTCTCCATCACCACAACCACTCCACCATCCTCCTGCCCATCTCCATACCAGCCACCTGAGGCAGCAACACCATCACAACAGGAGCTTGAAAATTTGGTACGATTGTCAAATCACACCCACCGACACCTGCTGCACACATGCACATATCTGACTGTTTCATTCGTTATTATTACTATTTTTTTTAAAAAGTAATAATTTTTTACTATTATGTTAAATTGTTGAAAGCAGCTACTCTTTCCTAGATTACATCTTTGCACAATCTGGGCATTCTTTCAACCAACTGTTTAAAATAAACCATTCACTTTTATTCAACATTGGTAACTCCAGTCCATTTTAGTGAATACGTTAATTTGGACAGTTCAAGTAAATGGGCTAGTTCACATAAATTACTCACTAGTTCACTAAAGCCTCTGCACATCTTTAAATGGACTTTTCCTTCTTTTTATGAAGCCAAATATTTGGTAATTGATCCTGTTTTATTTAACCTCCTTAGACCCTGTATCCACATGAGTGGACATTGCATTTTGGCTTTGCTATAGGCAATGCATAATTCAATTTATACTGACTGATCTCAGTTCAGGAGATGCTAGGCTGCCATTAAAGGGTTAAACTTTCAATGCATTGAGTCATGTGACAAAACAACATGGCGACGACCACAGCGGAGTTTGTCTTTGGGAGAAACGGCAATAAGACTACATCTGGTTAGAAACTTAATTAAATACTCTATTGACTGTTGAGTAAATAGAGTAGTCTCTAGTTTCAACCGATATGCCATTTTAATAAATTGATCAATTAATCACGAAATGACATGCTGTTAAACACAATGACCACATATGTGGACTATAGGCTAATTTTCCTTAAAATATCCTATATTCACTGTGCATTATCATATTAAGAATCAATGGATGCATCAGAAAGCTGGAAAATGCTGCATTCAGAGACTTTATATGGAGTTAGGTTGAACATAAGCTCCATTTCAAACTGTTCTGAGACCAGTGCACTGGAGGTTTAGCCATTCCCTAATTGGGGAGCAAGAGAACATCATATAGCTTTCATTTGCAGCCAAGTGCTTTCACTCCAACATCTGGCCAGATGGTCTGTGTCAGACTGCAGATGATGTTTAGACCACTCAGATTTGGCAGATAATAGACAGTGTTAATCAGTACATAGATTCAGAATTGTTCATGCTAAATTTTATTTTGACATGGTTGGCAGTGATTGGATGATGCTGGCCATTAATTTTAATCAGAATGATTTATATTAATTTCTGCTGTAATGTCTGTAACATCTCAAAAACATGAATAACCAACACTCCTGAAAACAATATGCAATTTAAAAATAAATAAATAAATGTAGTATATATACATATATATGCGCACATACTGACGGCCAAAAGTTTGGAATTTTGCTGTTTTGGAAGGAAATTGGTACTTTAATTCAAGTGGCATTCAACTGATCACAAAGTATAGTCAGGACATTAATGATGTAAAAAACAGAACCATCACAATTTGAAAATGTTCTATTTCAATCTAATCCAGAGAGGCCCCATGTCCATCATCCATCACTCCAACACCTTATCCTTGAGTAATCATGATGAATTGCTAATTTGGTTCAAGATATATATATTTTTTATTTCACAACTTAGTCCCACTGTCCACATATGTATACATACATTTTTAAGGACTCTATTTGGTATATATATATATATATATATATATATATATATATATATATATAGATTGTTTCTTTCTTAGGGGCTACTAGTTACATATCAAAAAGGAGAATGTAAAATGCTCACACCAGTCAAGTCTCAGTCAAATTTGGTGTTTCCAACTTGTATTAGTTTTTAGTATAGATTTATACTGTGTGATCAATTTAATTGTCACCCTAATTAAATATATATCTATCAAGTAATATTACTTAGCTCTGCAATCAGAACTGCTAAATGTAAAAAAAATATCCATCTTTAAATAGCTTTAATGCAGTTAGTAGGTAGTTAGAAGTTTTGTTAGTATCTTGTGGTGTACTTAAATACTTTTTTAAAAAGTGTATCTTGATTATAGTTTAACAATTTTAAGTTAGCTTGAAGCTTGGGAAGCTACAGTTTCAATGTAGCCTCCATAACACTGCAGATTTCAAGGATTTAAGCACAAACCTTTGGATAAAAATTTCTGTAAGATGCTATTTGTGCTGTCAGAGGTTAAGTTCAATATGTTGTAAACAGTGTAGGCGATAAAGCAATTAATTAGACTATAGAGGTCTGCTGAGTATACAGAATTTCATAAGGGAAACTTTTAAGGGAGCCTTGCTTTTTTTTTTTTTTTTTTCATGCCAAAGGTCACTCTTTATCCTGAATCAAAACTCCTACTTATTGCTTATCACAAATATTGCAGTCCAGGTTTGTGTTACAAAGCAAAACATTTCAACTGCAGGAGTTCGACAGTGGAAAGTACAACATGTGTATACAAGCCCATACATTCCTTATGGGTGAATTGACATTGGACCCTTTATAGGCCCTGCATTTTGGGTTGAATCATTGCATAGAGCAAGGCAAAGGAACAGAAGACTTTAAGAATAGAGAAGCCCCACAATGAACTGTGAGGTCAAGACCAAATTCAATGTCTGGAGGTCAGGACATGGTGCTACATCCATTGTTACAAGACAAGGGGTCTGTGCAGAGGATTTTTTAAAAGGGTGTCTTAATGCCTTCCTGAGACTACTGTATGTCTTTAAAAAAAATAATTCACTGGCAGTTTTTTTTTCTTCTCAGGAGGCAACACATGAGAATTTTATTTTTCTTGCTAGCTAATAATTAGCATGTGGTACCAACCTTGGCCACAAGGTGCCACAATCAGTAAGCTTGAAATCTTATGCTTAAAAGGTGACAGAATGTCTGTGGTACTTTATCTCTTGATTTATAGATTTGTAGTTATATTATAATACAATAACAAGAATGCTTTGCAAATATAAATCAAGAAAATAAAACATATAATGTAAGATAGTCTTCTAATACATAAAATCCCACATTTAAATTAATATACCTCAGTGTTTCTATGGCATTTGTTGTATTGTGTGAACATGGGAGTTATTTCTAATTGTTTGATGACTCTCACCACTGGGAATATCGAGGGTGCTATTGATATTGTTCTTTTTTAAATTGTTGGCCTATGTAAACATGCACTAGATGGTCATCTTTGACCATTGTGACTCCTCTCACTGTGTTGAACTCCTGATTGATTTCACAACAAATGCCATATGGAACATATTTTTTTTACTCATAATCATTACTAATAGATTTAACTCTATTGAACACTCATTATTATCATAGTGCTGTTGCTGGCATTTTATAGAAGCAGTAAGTCACTTCAAGAAATGTTCCAGGTTCAATACAAGTTGAGCTCAATCGAAAGCATTTGTGGCATAATGCTGATTGCCACAAAAATGAATTTTTACTTGTTCTTCCATTTCTTTAAAAATAGCAAAAATCAAGGTTACAGTGAGGCACTTACAATGGAAGTGAATAGGGGCCAATTTTTTTTAAACTTTAAAATACTCACTTTTTCAAAATTATAACCACAAGACATAAAGGATATGTGTGTAAACATTTTAATGTGTTAAAGTCACTTACTAACCTTTTCTGTGTAAGGTTATAGCCATATTTTACAACTTCTTTACCATGATGATGTATTGTGAACAAACCCCAAAATGACTGTAAAAATTTAAAATTTAGAGCTCAAATAATACACAAGTTTTAACAGAAGAATTAATGCAAGTGATTTTATAAAAGCTTCACATTTCTGTTTAAACCCTCCAAAAATTGCCCATGTTTGCTTTTATTATCCCCATTCACTTCCATTGTAAGTGCCTCATTGTTACCTTGATTTTTGCTTCTTTTTTTTTTTTTTAAAGAAAATAGGAAAGGGTCGAAATACATTTTTGTGGTAAGCAACATTATGCCACAAATGCTGCCGATTGTGCTTAACTTGTATTGAACCCGTAACATTCATTTAAGTCTGTACCTTATAGTGACTTTACCAAAGGTAGAGAGTTTAAGGTACTAATAGTTTAAGAAACATCCCTTAGATAAGGTAAAATTACTTATTGCTTTATTGATTAATGCATGCATTATTGCAAAGAAACAAAATCAGAATTTTATTCCAAGCTCCAGGAGGGTTGTATGTTTTAGAAGTCTTCCTTACATGCTGACATGTTGACTGCAGTAGCTCCCACGTTGCTTGGATGTGTTGACAAAAGCATTTGCAAGCAGATGCATGGGTGTTAGTGTATGGAAACATATGACAAAGTGTTTGAATGTCAGAATGTACGTGTGTGTGTGCGTGCATGTGTACATTTGTGTGTGTGTGTTTTCTCCTTCAGTATGTGTGCAAAGCCCCACTATACTCTGCTGCTGTAGGGTAATCTTTTACAGTAGGCAGAAGAAGGCAGTGGAGGGTGGAAATGAGCTTTTCAGTCTCTCTCCTTCCCGTATTCCCCCTCAGCCGCACTTTTGTAACCAGCACCCTCCTTGCCTTCCACCTCTATTCTTTCAGCTCTCTCACCTCCATTGTTTTGCTCCCTCTCTCCCTCCGCGTACATTCAGGGCACTATCTGTGACTGTGAAATCAGGCCGTGCGCCGTCACCTTCCACACGGCACTATTTAAAGCAAACTGGTTGCTTGCCTGGCTTTACTTTCATTTGTCTCTGCATTTCTACAAAAGTTTAGCTTTTTCTTTCTTCTGTCAGGTCTTCTTTCGCCAGTGACCTAGGTTTGCCCTCTAGGGGCCGAGACAAATCACTGCAGTGGCTCCAGTACCCTCATCGAAAGTGTGCTGAGGCGTTGGCTCCAGGAGTGAGGGCACAATGGGCCGCCTCTGACTCCCTCCTCACAAGCCTCATTCAGCTCCCCACATATTAGAATAGTTCACAGTGTGCCCCTGCTTTCCAGGTGATAATGAAAGGCGTTCCAAAGAATGCTTTCAGCACAGCGGTTCCTCTTCAGTGCCCCTCACAAAGTAGCGCACATTCGGGTATGAATATACCTCAGTGTGAGCAGTGCCTTTCGTGAAATTCAATTTCCCCGGTATGTTTCTTTAAGTGGACTGAAGGTCTATCAGGAAAACAATCAGTGCTGTTACGTCTCTCTCAGGGGTGCCATCACATGCCACAAAGTAATATTGCAAAATTTTTACACTTTTCTTTAAATTATTATTATTTTTTTTTTTTGCAAGCAACATAAAATCATATATTAATATAGGCAATTGAATGGTTCAGGTTTTTTTTTTTTTTCTTTTTTGAGGGGATTATAAAAGTGACTGTCTGCTGTGTCATCACTTAACTTACTTGTTTTGACATTTACTTCATCTAACTAAAACTATTTACTAACTTGTTCAAACTCTCACTGCTGGGTGATGAGGTACCAGCTGTATTCTTTTGCTGCTCATGTCTGTTTACAAAAATACCAATTACTCATATTTAGTTACTATCATGGACTGAACATATTCACTCTCAACGTTTAATTCTAATTTTAGAATTAGTTATAGATTTTAATCCTCACTTATCTTACTTGTTTTGAAAATGTACTTCATCTAACTTACTAACCTCGGGCTCCAGACTAAAAAAATTACTTATGAGGCATTGGCTCCTAAATGGAAACATTATGGAGCCAAATGGCTGTTTTTAGTTGCCAAAACACAGTGTGAAAGTGACAATGTGAAAGAAGTTTATTTGAAATCTTTGCAAATTTATTAAAAATAAAAAAATGAAAAAAATCACATGTACATAAGTATTCACAGCCTTTGCCATGACACTCAAAATTGAGCTCAGGCACATCCTGTTTCCACTGATCATCCTTAAGATGTTTCTACAACTTGATTGGAGTCAACTTGTGGTAAATTCAGTTGATTGGACATGAAAGGCACACACGTCTATATAAGGTCCCACAGTTAACATTGCATGTCAGAGCACAAACCAAGCCATGAAGTCCAAGGAATTGTTTGTAGACCTCCGAGACAGGATTGTATTGAGGCACAGATCTGGGGAAGGTTACAGAAAAAATTCTACAACATTGAAGGTCCCAATGAGCACAGTGGCCTCCATCATCCATAAATGGAAGAAGTTTGGAACCACCAGGACTCTTCCTAGAACTGGCCGCTGGCCAAACTGAGTGATCGGGGGAGAAGGGCCTTAGTCAGGGAGGTGAACAAGAAGCCGATTTTCACTCTGACAGAGCTCCAGCATTTCTCTGTGGACAGAGGAGAAACTTTCAGAAGAACAACCATCTCAGCAGCACTCCACCAATCAGGCCTGTGTGGTAGAGTGGCAAGGCAGAAGCCACTCCTCATTAAAAAGGCACATGACAGTTTGCCAAAGGGCACCTGAAGGACTCTCAGACCATGAGAAACAAAATTCTCTGGTCTGATGAAACAAATATTTTACTCTTTGGCCTGAATGGCAAGCATAATTTCTGGAGGAAACCAGGCACCGCACATCAACTTGCCAATACCATCCCTACAGTGAAGCATGGTGGTGGCAGCATCATGCTGTGAGGATGTTTTTCAGCGACAGGAACTGGGAGACTAGTCAGGATCGAGGGAAAGATGAATGCAGCAATGTTCAGAGACAACCTTGATGAAAACCTGCTCCAGAGCGCTCTGGAACTCAGACTGGGGCGGAGGTTCGTCTTCCAACAGGACAACGACCCAAAGCACACAGCCAAGGTAACAAAGGAGTGGCTATGGGACAACTCTGTGAATGTCCTTGAGTGTCCCAGCAAGATCCCAGACTTGAACCCGATTGAACATCTCTGAAGAGATCTGAAAATGGCTGTGCACCGACACTCCCCAACCAACCTGATGGAGCTTGAGAGGTCCTGAAAAGAAGAATGGGAGAAACTGCCCAAAAATAGGTGTGCCAAGATTATAGCATCATACACAAAAAGACTTGAGGCTATTATCAAGAATATGATTTTTGCCCTAATATCAATGGTCTTACTAGAAAAAGAAATTGTGATCCAACGTGAATTTTCTTGATAAAAAAATATGATCGTGCCTGGTAACAGGTACATGTAAAATGGCTAGAAATAGCATTTTGGCTTAGCGTAAAACTGACAATTTTTATGGACAAGTTTTATTTCTATTTGTTCTGCTCCAAACTTACTTCAAACTTACTTCTCTGTCTGCTCATATGAATGTAACACTTCATAAGAAAGTGTTTCACCGCTGTTAAAATATACTTTGGATCGCATCATTTATATGTATAAATGTTTTCCATCTGAATGGTCTAAATATACACACACACACACAAATATATATATATATATATATATATATATATATATATATATATATATATATATATATATTAGGGATGTCAATCGATTACAATTTTTAATGAAATTAATTACATGGTGTCCCGATTAATAAATCGCGATTAATCGCATATACAAATATTTGCTGAGAAAGCCCATCATATAACAATAATTCAATATTTAATGATTATACATATTTATATCAATATATAATTATACATAGTTAATTTTAAATATTTAAAAAGTACATATATATATATATATATATATATAATATTCAGATAATTAATATGCATTACATTCCTGTAGCAGAAGAGTTAATCATTGATAAGACCATAAGACCAAAGAGGCTTTAGAATACAATGTATTGTTTACTACCATATTATTGATCATAAATCATTGGCATACAGTTCACAGCAATCCATTTCACAAGTGAATTTGTCAATCAGTTCGAGATTTATTATGAGGGCTTGTTTAAGGACCCAGTCAATTTACACCTACGTCAGACATGCTTGTGTAGTGTCTCGGGTGCGTTTGTCATAAAAAAAATGTTTAGATCACTGTGTCAAGTTAAATATAGTTTATATATTTATAATAATAATAATAATAATATAAATAATAATATTTATAATATTCCCTTAGCCCCGCTAAGGGAAGTGGGCATCAGCATACTCAACTATTTCAACTACTGGCTCATCCTAGCCCACAGAGTTACTGTGCGCCTACAGCGACCAGGTGCTCAGGCACCTCAGCCGTCTAGGAATTCAGGTCAAATGGGGAAAAGAGCAAGCTCATCCCGGTTCAGAGCATCTCTTTACTCGGCACAGAGTTAGACTCAGTCTCAATGACAGTGTGCCTCACCAACAAGCGCGCACACAGGTGCTGAAATGCCCTTGTTTAAGGTAGGGACAGCGGTTCCTCTAAAAAAAAATCCAGAGGCTCCTGGGGCATATTGCATCCTCAGCTGCAGTCACGCCACTGGTGTTGATGCATATGAGACCACTTCAGCACTGGCTTCAGACTCGAGTCCCGAGATGGGCATGGCGCCGCGGCACATACCGTGTGTTCATCACCCCTCATGCCTTTGCATGCTTTGCGTACCTATGTGGACCGCATGCAAAGCTTTTGATGTTCTGAGCAGCTCTTTGTCTGCTTTGGTGGACAGCGGAAAGGGAACGTTGTCTCCAAACAGAGGCTAGCCCACTGGGTTGTCGACGCCATCACTTTGGCCTATCAGTCCCAGGCCATGCCCACCCCCTTGCGGGTTCGAGCACACTTGACGAGAAGTGTGGCATCCTCGTGGGCACTGGCCAACGGCACCTCCCTAGCAGACATCTGCATAGCGGTGTGCCGGGCAACACCCAATACCTTTACAAGATTCTGTAATCTCAGGGTTGAGTCGGTTTCGTCCCGTATTCTCTCAGGTACAAGCATGTACAACTCGGTAAAGGCACAGCTAGCGCGGCCTGCTCCCATGCTTGGCACGTCACTTGTTCCCTCCCTTCTGGGATGCCGGGAACTTAAAAAAGTTTATGACGTTTTTATGGGGTGTTGGGGAAGGGTACGTGCAGTTTGATGCAGCCTGCTGCTTTGGCACGCAACTGTCTGCCCGCACCTGCATCAGCAGCTTATGTACACGGTTCAGCGCATGGCGTGATTGAATAGGGACCCCTAGTGTCTCTTCAATCAACACAACGTCGAGTGAGCAACTGACAGGGAATATCTAGGTTACTGTTGTACCCTCCGTTCCCTGATAGAGGGAACGAGGCGTTGTGTCCCCCCGGCCACAATGCTGTACCGAGCCAGTGTAACGGCCGAACCTTATTCTTGGGTCCTCAGTGCAAAACCTGAATGGACAGATACACGATTTCCTGCTTTTATACCTGTGTGTCTGGGGGAGGGACATGCAAATACTGTCTGCCAATTTCTCATTGGCCTTTCCTCAAGTTCTGAGGTAACCAAGGACTTCAAGAAAGACCCCTAGTGTCGGTTCATTCGACACAACGTCTCGTTCCCTCCATCAGGAATACCTAGACGTTATCTACGTATATGTCATGATATAATACATTTTTTTATGGAAAGTGATTACATTTCTGAAAGAATCAATTTTTATAAAAAAAATAAAATGTCCAGAGTAATGGTAGAAAATTCATATCCACATGTTCAATGAAAT
Organism: Moxostoma hubbsi; assembly: GCA_032164185.1. Lineage (NCBI taxonomy): Eukaryota > Metazoa > Chordata > Actinopteri > Cypriniformes > Catostomidae > Moxostoma > Moxostoma hubbsi. The sequence goes on along the minus strand of JAVLUX010000029.1, from coordinate 26,814,683 downwards.
TTCTTAAATAAAATATTGTTTTTAATAATTAGTTAGCAAGCTCTTTGGTTCAATATTTACAGAACAAATTGAAATATATCAAGGTCTGTTTTTATTTTTACATTTCAGTCTGTTTTCATTTTCAGCATCTTTAGGTGTCTTCACTCTCCCCACGTTGTCTGGCAGGAAAAGTGCACATTTAAATGAAAAACTTACAATGGCTACAAATGCACATTCCCTAGCAAACAGCAGCACTTTGCTTCACAGCAATAGTAAGGATACACAATAATTTATTGTATTTCTGTTCATATATCAATGTAATCTGTATCGCCCACCTCAGGTCAATTAAAATGGCTTATTATCTTTTAGCCTCCCACATCCCTTAACAAACCTTTTGAGGAAATAAACCATGCTCTTTTGAGCTGCATGTGCACGCTTCATAGAGCTTTGGAAATGGCTCACAGGAACCTAGCTAGCATCATCCACTCCTGCATAGAAAAAAACTCAAAAGTTAATCAACAGCCATCATTTGCCAAGCTAGCAAGCAAATTAAACATACAAGAAATTTACACAATTTTGACAAATTTTCGCTGGTTATCAAGTTAAATGTAAGTATGTTGGCTATTACAATCAGCCATGCTATACACAGTTACATTTAAATGTTAGTCTTTTAAAATAATACAACCTTAAAATAAAATAGCAAATGTCTAAATCTATAATATGCTATAAACAAATAATAAATATGTATATATAAATACTGTATATAAATAGAAAAGTGCAATTGAGAAGAATGATCACAAGTGGACTTCTGAACCCCACTATAGATCTAAATATAGATTGAATTTATGTTTTTAGAATTACTTTGTTATTATTGTAACATTTCTAATATATCTCTACACAAGTGAAAACTGCTTGACTAGTGAAAAGAATCTTTTCACTTATGACACTGTGGGCTGCTTTTTTTTACTCTGAGTAGCTCAATTTCTCTCTCTGTCTGCTGTCACCAGGCCCTCTTCCATCTTTTCATTTGCTTTCATCAGTTGCTCTCTTGCTCTGTCCAACCCTCTCTCTGTCCATCCCTCCCACACTCTGTCTCCGGTCTGAGAGTGCTGACAGGGCTGGCAAAGACAGAGTGCGGATGTCCAGTTTAAAAAGTGACCACGCTGTCCTGCAGCTGCACAGCTGGGGAGCTGCAAATCTATCATGGCCAACTGCAGCCTGCTAGCTAAACAGACATGCAGCTAATACCTACTCTTAGGAAGGAAAAAGAGTGAAATAAAGCATTAATGGAAAATGTGAGAGTTACAGAATAATGTAAAGCTATATCTACTCTTAAATAAGAGACATATTTAGTTTTGGTCCTTTATTAACAGGTTACAGCATTCACATTGCACACATAAGCAGCGCGGTGCTACATAGGAGAAGAGTGCCGTGCATAGTACACATAAAGGAAAATACATAATAAATGCACTGAAACTTATTTATCAACATGACCTTTTGCAATATAAGATTTATAAAGTACATTAACTAGAGAGAACTACTTCAGCATAATCTCACACAGGAAATCGAGATGTTGCTACTGAATGTTCCGGTACCCTTACATAGACCCCATTCTGCCGAGTTCTGCCATCTCCCTTCAGATATTTTTACATTGATTTTACTGTGTTTACCTTTTACCTGTTATTATTATTCAGTATAGAATATATTCAGTATAGAGCCGTTGCTCTGTTACACTAGAAAAGCTTGCATAGTGCAAGCCTGTTGTTGTAGTTACACTGCTGCTTCACTTACACACTGCTTTCACTTGTGGTGTGAAAGAGGCCTGATATGAAAGGCATATCTGCATATTTGGCAGGACCAGAGAAGGAAACACAGTCTTGAGGATTATGCGAAAGCAAAAGGAATGGAGATGTGTGTGTGGTGTGGGTTAGAGAGGGGCTGTGGCTGCCTTGTGTCAGGGACAGAGGGGGGGCATTAATCATTATTGGCGCACACCTCCGTCCGTGCCGCACCTTGACGGCCCTTCCACCCCTGACATAAATCATAATTCCTCCACAATAGATCCCCTCTCCAGCATGCTGCAGAAAAGTCTGCTACTCTTATTGATTTTCCCTTTTCTCCCTCTGCCTTCCCTATCAGCACCTGCACCCCCCTCCCCCCTGTCAGCCATCACCTCTTCCAAGTCATTAGGAAGCATAACTGATGTGATATTCATAGAATACTAAATAAACTTTACAAGAACACGCCGTTGCATGTTCAACCCCTCCTCCCCCACCCCACCTTTTGATGCATGAGAAGCAAGTGTGGTAAAAACAAAACTAATGATATAAAAATTACAACCCGTGCTCTGTGCTATTACACCTCTATTGATTTGTTTTTGAGGTGCACCTAGGCTTATAAAAGTTGCTGGAGGAGATTAGAGAGAGGGGTTTCAAAGAGAGAACAGAGACAGAGAGAAAGCTAGAAAGAAGGAAAGGACATGAAGTGAATATGCTTTGTGCACATATGTGGGCCAGAATTGTTGTAAGTGAGAGCTTTTGTTGTGTGTGTGAATCCAAATTGCCTATTGTTGTTTTTAATCACAAAATGGCTCATTGATCTGTGCACCTTGACCTTGAAATGACCTCTGTGAATAACTTCACATAGAAAGATTATAAGTATTCATATACACTCACAGAACACTTTATTTGGAACACTATGGTCATAATAAAGTGCCTGACGTCTGCTGTTGTTGCCCATCCGCCTCAAGGTTCAACGTTTTTGTGAATTCTGAGATGCTATTATGCTCACTACAATTATACAGAGTGGCAGAGGTGGGAGCAAGTCTCACATGTTCAAGTCAAAAGCAAGTCTCAAGTCTTAACCATCAAGTCTCTAGTCAAGTCTGAAGTGCAGTGCAGACAAATCAACTAAGTCAAGTCAAGTCAGTGACTCGCCTCAAGCAAGTCAAGTCAAGTCCTGATGAGTTTCAAGTCAAGTCGAGTCAAGCCACAGTACTAAAATAAAGTTTAATTTTTGAAATAAATATAAATTTTTGCTCTAAAAGATGAACTTATATAAATATCTTAACTTAACAGTACATGTATAACAGTAATGTGTTATACTATCTATCTATCTATCTATCTATCTATCTATCTATCTATCTATCTATCTATCTATCTATCTATCTATCTATATATATATATATATAGTAAATTGCATTAATGAACATTTTTATCGTGGACACTTAAAAACACTGTGAATACATCTAGATACCTTATTATCCTAATTTTATAATTTTTAGAATTAACCTGTTAAAATATTTAAAACTGCGTAAACATGCGGTCAGATTTTCACATTGATCTAACAAATGGCAGACGGGCTGAATGAAAATGCAAATTCACTCTCTGACAGTAGGTGGCGCTTATGCAGCAGAAATATAGCTGTTACCCTGATAATGCCTGTACACAAAGCAGCCCTGCGCTTATAAACAATAATTTATTAGGCATTATACGGAAGTAAGATGAAAAGAAAATGCCATCGAAACTTTTCTGAACACAGTCAGTTCCCTTCAGAGAGAAATTTATATAAAATAGTTATAAAGGTATTGCATTCAAGGGCATAAGTTAAAGACTTCAGAAGTCATAATCACTATGAGAGCACTTGGATTTCATCATGAGTCATTCTGTATATTTTATACAACTTGTCATGTTTTAAATAAAGTGTTGTGACTGCAAATCTGCCTGTTATGTTTTTATATTGCCAACAAATGGTTATGGTATATTGTTGACTGTTGAGAAGGTTTAGAAAAGGCACACATACATTAATTGTCACACATACAAAAGGCACACATACAAAAAATTGGTAATTGTCGGGTCATTTCAAACTTGTCAAAACATGAGATTAATCTTGAATCATTTTAATTTACTGACAACCCTCAAACATTTGAACAGTAATTTTACATATTAATCTTTCTGGATAATGAAATGATTGACTTGCCTTTCCTTGTGGTTTTTTAAATGTCTGATCAAATTAAGGTTGTGGTGGTTGTATTGGAAATTGTTTTTGTGCATCTGGCAAATCTTTTTTATTCACATGGACCAATTCGAAATCTTTATATCCAAAGGAGATTATTTTGGGATCTCGACAATCATCTTTCATTTTGGCACGTTTTGAGCACAGCGTTAACTGCGCAGATGCAGATCAGTAATGCTGGCGGGCTTACATTTTTGCATATTAATTAATTGATGTTGCAATATTTTTTAAGGGCATTTCATTACTGTTCATAATAAGTTATTGAAAATAATAATAATAAAAAGTAATTGTCGAGTCATGCAGTTCAAGTCAAGTCAAGTCTCGATTCGCTGGTTCTCAAGTCAAAGTCAAGTCAAATAATTTTCTTCATTTAGTCAAGCAAGTCACAAGTCCTTAAATTTGTGACTCGAGTCAGACTTGAGTCAAGTCATGTAACTCGCGTCCCCCACCTCTGCAGAATGTTTATATGAGATACTGTAGCCTTTCTGTCAAACCAGGCTGCCCATTCTCTGTTGACTTCTCATCAACAAGGCATTTCTGTCCGCAGAACTCCCACTCACTCAATGTTTTTTGTTTTTGGCACCATTCTGATCAAACTCTAGAGACTGTTTTGTGTGAATATCCTAGGTGATCAGTAGTTACATAAATACTCAAAGCAGCTCACCTGGCACCAACAATCATGCCACGGTCAAAATCACACAGATAATTTTTTCCCCCTATTCTGATGGTTGATGTGAACATTAACTGAAGCTCTTGACCTGTATCTGAATGATTTAATGCACTGCTGCAACATGTTTGGCTGATTAGATAAACACATGAATAAGTTGGTATACTGGTGTTCCTAATAAAGTGCTAAGTGAGTGTATCTTTCACAAATATTTGCGATCAATAATATAAATAACACTCTTTTTGTGAGGGAAAGTGGAGACATTTAAGGAAACAGTGGGGACACATGATCAGCACACGATGCCAGCCAGATTCAAACCTGCATTTCCCACATGAGCATGACAGCACAATGTGTCAGAGCATGTGTTAACTGCTAGGCCACATATCTGACATTTCAGCATGCCATTAAATCTTGCACACTGTTGTATGTTCTAGCCCTTTAAAGTATACTTTTTTACATGATCGGACATGTTTGGCAAGTGCGCACTACGGCTGCTCAGTCAACTCAAGGAGCATGTGCAAGCGACGCACACAGAGGAAAAACTGTGTGTCAAAAAAACTGGGTTGAATGTGGACAGTCTATGTGTACTGTACTGATGATGAAATTTACATCATGCACATTGTGCTCAAGACTTAGAGACTTGAGCATTTAGGCTCCTATACAACTGGTGTACATTCAAGGTGTCGAGGTCCCTCCAATTCCTCTTTTCCTTCCCGTTTTCCTTTCTGATCCAGGTCAGAGTTGCCATCATTTCTCTGCAGGCTGGATCCACGCATATGTTGCAAGCACTTGACATGGGAGCAATTCAGGCGGTGTGGGCTGAGGCCTGGCCGGGATTAAAGCCTGGGTGGAGGGATATTGATGTGAAGTGGAGGGGACAAGGGCACTCCTGTCCAATTACTCTGTACCTAGTCTCCGCCATCCGGCCGCAAAACAACAGAAGAGGAAAGGATTAATTGCCTTGGACTCTGCCCCCACTACAGGCCCAATTATGGAAACATATTGGATCCCAGTGTTGCCACAGACACTGCTGTGCTGGGATATTGTGTGAAATTTCGAACCGTTTCCAGAGGTCAGGACGAGTGGACTGATACAGCGGATGAAAAAAGAGTGGTTGTGGGTATGTGTGTGACAATGAGTGTGTGTTAGCTTGCGTGCTATCTTGGTTAGCAGGTTGTTGATGTGACCTGTTATCGGTGTAGGAGATGAGACTTCCTGGCAGGAGGCAAAACAAACATCTGAACTGCTTTTTCCAACTGTGGTTGGCTGATTTTGTTTTCTATTGTTGTTTAGTGATTTATATACATTTATTTTTAGATTTTGATCAATCTTTTTTTACTACATCCCTAACAGCAGTTGTTCTCAACCTGGTCCTTGAAGCCCCCCAGACACTCCCAATTTTGCATTTCGCCCATACTGACACACCCAATTTAAGTCTTGGGCTGTTTCTCAATGTGTGTTCTTTTATGTTCTTATGTTCTCGTGGACTCGTTCTACGATATCATCCACTGCTGAAGTTCGATTACTTCAAAAAGTTTGATTACTTTTAATCCTCAAGAACGCAAGTACAAAGAGAGCATGAAATTACCCGAATGTGTCCTTGATATCGAGGATGCATCAGATGGTGACTTGTGGGCAAGTACTCGGTACTATGGTGGCAGACAAAGGACATTTATCTTTTGTTTTGTTTTTTCCTCAAGAGTTTCCTACTGTAAGCTCGTGAAAGTCTGACGGCTCGTTAGAGTTGTCATACTCTGACAACATTTGCTGTTTTTTTTGAGCATCATTTTAATACAGTAATAAACACAGAGAAAACAAGTGTTTACAGACTTTATTCTTTTAAACGCAATAGATACATTCTACGCCCAAGGTAGCTTGGCAAGACTGGTCCTCATAAGAACACAAGAATGTTCTCTGCGTTAGAATTGAGAAACACCCTTGGAGTCTCCACTAACAAGCTGATGAGATAAATCAGGTGTGTTTGATTATGGAGACCAAAATATGTTGTGTTGAGAAGCCTACAGGACAGGTTGGAGAACCACTCATAGGGCCTCCTTTTTACACACAGTGACCTTAAAAAGTATTTGGACACTTTTGGACATATGACTTAAACACTTAAAATGCATAAATGCTGCTTTAGATAACACAATATCAAATAAAGTGGCATCTACATATAAATGATGCTTGACCTTTTCTCCAAACTTACTTTTATTTTTGTCCCGATCTGATTTTTAGTGGATGCATGAAGTTAGTTCCCCTCAAGTTCACACAGTGTCCTAGTATAGTAACTACAGGTGTAATTCATCACATTAACTCTGATATGATCCACTAATGTTTGACATTCAGAATTTGCCCCAATAGTTTTGTCTTAATTGTAACAGTTTTTTTTATCATTTGGAACCATACTGACTTCTTGTGAAATATTAAGCTTGATACGTGTCCTTTGCTATATATCTTTTAATTAAATGTCACTTGGTATAATAATTTGTTATATTATTTATAAAGTGTGGACAGCCAAGCTGAAGACCCACAGAGGTGCGCAGTTATGTCAGTGCTCTCATTCCTGCAGGAGACTTTGGAGGGGAGGCTGTCCCTCTCCACCATGAAGGTGTATGTAGCTGCTATCGCGGCCCACCACGACACAGTAGACGGCAAGTCTTTGGGTAAGCATGACATAATTATCCAGAGGTTAAATCCCTCCCGGCCAAGCCTGTTCCCCTCCTGGGATCTCTCAGTGGTCCTCTCAGTCGGACACCCTGAAGACGGCCCTCCTGATTGCGCTCGCCTCCATCAAGAGGGTCGGCGACCTGCAAGCATTCTCTGTCAGCAACACCTGCCTGGAGTTCGGTCTGGCAGACACTCATGTGATCCTAAGACCACGACCGGGCTACGTGCCCAAGGTTCCTACCACCCACTTCAGAGACCAGGTAGTGAACCTGCAAGTGCTGCCCCGGGAGGAGGCAGGCCCAGCCCCTTCATTTCTGTGTCCGGTACGTGCTTTGCGTATCTACTTGGACCGCACGCATAGCTTTAGACGTTCTGAGCAGCTCTTTGTGTGCTTTGGTGGACAGCGGAAAGGGAACGCTGGGAAGGCTTTCCCACTGGGTAGTTGACGCCATTACATTGGCCTATCACACCCAGGCCATACCACCCCCCCCCCCCCAAGTGGGTCCGAGCACACTCAACAAGAAGTGTTGTGTCCTCATGGGCACTGGCCAGGGGTACCTCCCTAGCAGATATATGCAGAGCAGAGGGTTGGGCAACACCCAATACCTTTGTGAGATTTTACAGAGAGATCTCAGGGTTGATTCAGTTTCGTCCCGTGTTTTCTCAGGTCCAAGCCGGTAGAACTCGGTAACATTTTGACAAACTGACCGGGTGGATCGCTTGCACCTAGCGCACTTTCCCTCTGCTGAGGTAAAATCGTGTGCTCTTATCCCAGGTGATCCCACTAACTCAGCTGTTGGGGGTAAAGAACAGAAGGCTCTGATGATTTTATGGGGCGTTGGGGAAGGGTACGTGCAGTCTGACACAGCCGGTCACTTTGGCACGTAAAATACCAGCCTGCTCCTACGTCAGCAGTACACGTACTCGGCTCAGTGCATGGCGTGATTTAAATTGGACCCCTAGTGTCGCTTCTTCTACACAACGTCGAAGCGAGCGACATACAGGGAACGTCTAGGTTATGGATGTAACTCCCGGCCACGTCACTAAACCGAGCCACTGTTGCTGCCAAACCATTATCAGCTCCTCAGAAAAATCCTGAATGAAATAGATGCATTTCCACTCCTTTATACCCGCATGTCAAATTTATCATTGGACTTTTCTCATAGATCAGAGATGCAAAAGGCACTGAAGTGAGACCCCTAGTGTCGCTTCTTCGACACATCGTCTCGTTCTCTCCATCAGGGAACAGAGGTTATATCCGTAACCTAGACGATTTCTTTAGAAAAAATGCTAAAGTACACTGTTTTTTTCTGAAAGTATAACCCTTTAATGACAGCACAGAGTCTCCTGAACTGAGATTAGTCAGTTTAAATACATTTAAATTATGCGTTGTATATAGAGAAGCCAAAATACAACATACACAAGGTTAATCATTTATACATTTTTGCATCTATATGATAATTATCATCCATCTCATCATTAATTAATTAATGAATTCATTCATTCATTCATTCATTCATTCATTCATTCATTCATTCATTCATTCATTCGTTCAATCAGTGGTGTTTGCTCTATATTCAAAATAATATCTCACACAACCAATAACTTTTACTCTTAATGATGCAGATAAACACTTGCTTACTTACCTTTCCTTTCATCCATATCGATGGTAAAAGAAGGCATTTCTTATTTCTATTTTAAATCGAAGTAAATGAAACCATTATAGTATTTTCTAATCATGTAATGCTGTACTTTATCTCTCATTGTGAAGTCACTGTTGCCCCACAAATGGAGACCACATTGAGCGCAGTTTACCTGGCATGTTGACTGATGCGGACTATTTGAATCCTGAATTAAACTGTCTCTTGATAAATCCGAAATGTCCTTTCCTGTTTCAGGGCAATACGAATCCAATGAAACCCCGGCACGGCTCAAATAAAGCCATACATCCAACTCCGGAACTGCTGGATGTGAGCTAGGTAAGAAAAAATTACTGCAGCATAAGAAAGTCATTGCAGAAGTGAGAGAAAGAGAGCGATAGAGGCCAGCAGAAGATGAAGAAGGGGAAGCAATGCACGGGCTGTGGTGCAGTAGGCCTGTCCTTTAGCGTGCAGATATAAATATTGCAGGGATGAGATCCATGTGTCGCCTCCATGCCTTCAGCTCATAGAACAGACAGGTCAAGCCCAGAGTAAATTAGGTGGTGCTCCCCAGGCCCAATTTCCCCCGAGAGCTCCATTCTAGAACCACTCAAATCAAGCAGGCTGCCCGACTTTCAAATAGAAATCATGAAACTCCACCACTGTGGTCAGCAGGCCTCTCAACAGAGTAAAATGAAATTTAGTGAACTTTTCTGTTTATCTGGCACAGACATTGCTTATTGTCTTTTTCTACTCTATAGAGCTGTTGAGTCAAGACATCAGTTTTTTTTGGCTAATTTGCCATGTGTTCCCTCAGGTATTTCTAATGGGGGTTTAAGCTCCAATTTAAGCGTAATCAACAACATTTGTGGCATATTATGAGTGTACAAAAATAGATTTTGACTTGGTCCTCCTTTTCTTTAAAAAAAGAAGAAAAAGTAATAATCTGGATTACAATGATTCACTTACAATAGAAGTGAATGGGGCTAATCTTAAAGCATTAAAATATTCACTAAATATAGTCACAAGACGAAAACAATATGTGTAATATTGTTTACTGTGATCAAATAAGTGATACAATCACCTTTCACCTTCTTACCTTTTCTGTGAAAAGTTATAACCAATTGATCAACTTCATTGCCATGATGATGTAATTTCTACAAACCCTAATATGACTGTAAAAATGACAATTTTAACCATTTTAAAGCTCTTATATACACAAGTTTTAACAGAAAAAGTAATGCAAAAATAAAAGTGATTTTATAAAATTATAAGCTTCACATTTCTGCCTTTAAACACTCAAAAAATTGGCCCCATTCACTTCCATTGTAAGTGCCTCACTGTGACCTAGATTTTTTTTAAAGAAAAGGAGGGACAAGTCAAAATAATTTTTTTTGTGTTAATCAACTTTATGCCACAAATGCTGTTGATTGAGCTTAACTTGTATTGAACCCGGAATATTCCTTTAAAGAGACTTTCCTGTTTTGTTCTATAACATAAATGACACACAGTTATACCTTCAACATGAATTTTGAAATCGCGGTGTGCTTTTAAAACACAAGTTGCTAACAAGTTGCTACATAAGGACTACAACTACCACAAAGATATGAGCTTGCGCTTGAAGAACTGGACAACCTTAGTCCTTATATAGCAATATGTGAGCAACTTACATTTTAAAAGCATACAACGGCTTCAAGATTCACTTTGATATATGACTATGTGTAATTTATGTTGTAGAACAAAATTTAAAGGTCGCTCAAGTAATTTCAAAGGAATAGTTTTCCCAAAATTCAGAGATTCTGTCATTATTTGGTCATCCTCATGTTCCAAACCCATATGACTTTCATTCTTCTGCTGAGCACAAATTTAAGTTATTATTCACTCTCATTTCAGATCAAATCTTTGCAAACACATGTATAAAGCACACAAATACAATATGGCAAAAAATCGATAACAAACCCCTAGTTCTTGCAAACATCATGACAAAAGAGCCAATGAGGTTTGATGTTACTGACGTGTCGCCATATTGAGTTTACAGTGATTTTATTTGATTTGAGAGTGAAAAACAAATACAATTTCAGCCTGTACATCATACAAAGTAATCATATGCCTTCAAAAGACTTGAATATGACACACAAGTTTCATAAACTACTTTTATGACACGTTTGGGTGCTTTTTCATCTTTAAAGTGGGATATTTTCAACTGTTGTATGGAAACATTCATAAAAATATCTCCTTTTGTGTTCTGCAGAAGAAAGAAAGTCATATGAGTTTGAAACGACATGTGGGTGAGTAAATAATGTCAGCAATTTTGGGTGAACTATTCCTTTAACCACAGACCTTCTTTTATAAATTTGTATAAATCAAAAACATTATTTAAAAACCCCATTGGAACCGATGGCTCAAAAATGCCAATTCTCTTCTGGGTTCAAATCAAACAACTCTATCAAGTTGCAATGAGTCTTTGTGCCTCACATATTAACTCGTATTAAAACTTTATCATTGGGGTCTTAAGAACTGATGTTTGTGCCCCTGCAGAGCTATGAGGTGTGTGGATGATGGCTGCTGTTCAGGCACGCTCCCAGCATTCCACAGCTGCGGTGACTAAGCACCCTCGCCTCGCACCCGTGCCCTTCTCCGTGCATACCCTAATGTGAATAATGTTTCTTCTCAAACTCCTCTGTTATAAATGGAGTGCCACTCTGCACAATGGCAAAGTCAGGGCTCGTATTGATTAACTCTCGTCATCGACTCCCACTCCCACTCCCACTTCCATGATTTATGATTGTCTGTTATTTTTGCATTAGCAATCAAATTCATTTTGTCTTTCCTGACTAGGGTCTGGCTGAGCAAACAGTAAACATATTTAGTTTGCACGGCAGTGCTCCCAGTACAGGACCATTAAACATGCTACTCTCATAGAGCATCCCAAAGGTCCCTCAAGGGCCCCTCAGAGGACAAAGTAGTACAGAAGGTGTGTTTATATTCCTGTGAAGTCTTAATTTTTCATACTTTGAACAAATATTGTGATTGTTATCTTGCCTTTAGTTACATTATAATAGCACATATAAAACTTATAGAATGATAATGAAATGTAAAATAATTTTCTTGGTGATATTGTTTATAGTTTTTCTATCCGAAAATAGAAATCATGTTATTTTCTTTTTCATAAGAGAATTGATTATTAACGATACCATATAAAACCTAAAGATAAACCTGTAAGATCCAAGGTAGTTAATCAATGGTATATAATTATGTTAAAGACATCAGTCCACAATATCTCAGCTTAATTAAAAAAAAATCTTGTTCTTGGTGAAGAACTTAACTATCCATGATCCCAATGGGGAAAATCCACCAATCTGTGAATCGGAAAACAAACTGCAACAAAAGTGCTTTTCAGCGACTACCTTCTGTCATGATGCACTGTGAATGACACAATTGAGTCATCTCCCTACATTCTCAATCTATTTATATATTTATATATGTACCTCAATATTTTCCCAATAAAATATAATATATTGTTTTTATACTTAAGAGTCAACAACTGTAGATCAATAGTTTTATATTTCTAACATCGTTCTTAATTCAAATTCAAAATTTTAGTTGATTGATTTGTTTAATGGCTTAGGACTCTTTTATAAAGTACTTGGTCCCTATGGTAATAGTGAATGAAAAAAAAAAATAAAAAATGCACCCTGACCCAGGACTGTTGAAAAAGTGGGCAGGCACTGTTGTGTACTATTGACATTTAGATTCTGTTTTCATATGCTCTCCTGATTTGTGCAATTAATTTTAAGCAGAACCCACATATTTATAAATTTTTTCCAAAATCATGAGCTATTCTCAAGCATGTCAGTCTCAAATATTCCTATTTATTTTTAATACAGAAGACTGCAATGTTCATCTTATCAGATATTCCCCCATATTAAGTAAAGGTTTGTGTTAAGCTTTAGTTCAATGAGCAGCTATCACCGAAAACAATACAATATTATAGTATATTATACTCAGTGGCGGCTGCTGGTCTTTCAAAGAGGGGAAGCTCATTTTTGGCCTACATTATAAACTTGTCCATTTATTTAAAAGCAAATTCTGCCCTACGTTCCTTTTCGAGAAAATGATTGCAATGATATCAAGAAATAGGTTGCAGCAGTTTGTCTTTCGACTACACTTGAGAAATCCACGATGGGACTGAGCACGAATAGCTTCAGCGACTTCTTATAGTACAGATTCGCTGTCAGTCAAAAGGAGATGCAGTCTTTCAACAGATCCTCCAGTCATTACGCGGAAGCCCGGAGTCCGGGCCAGCCCACTCCTCATTCACCCCAGAGACGCTGAGCGTCCGTGGGAGGGACATAATCACAGCATTTATCCAATGACTGTCTAGTTCGGAGCACTGAAAAAAACTGTTCAAAGCAGCCCCATTGAAGTCAATGGACGCTCGGCTTCAACAGGGAAATGCGCTGTGACGCTACGGGAATGTATGAGAATGAAATCGAGTCAGCCGGCCTGCCATATGTAGCTGATTCTGAACGAACTCGTTTTTTGAGATGAACATGTTCTAACGCATTTTTAGTCAATAAATTGTTTACACAATAGTACATATTTGACCATTATTTTTTTGACATTATAGGGGAAGCCGAGCTTCCCTTGCAGTCTTAAAGAAATCCCCACTGATTATACTTATATTATACTATAAAAATATTCTAGTGCATAATTGTTAAATTAGTCTACATGCGATTCTTTGGTTAGGCTAAAAAAATAGTGCCAGACTGGTACTGGTATATGATTTTTAGACTTGAAGCTAGACTTAAAACACACTTTTACACCTACAAACTTCATGCAGTATACAGGGGCTTATATGGGCTGAAGCCCAGGGGCCTACAACTCCCATAGGACCTAGCGGGAGGAGCGCGTTGAAACGCTTTCTGTTGGAGACACGATTAAAGGTGTCTGTGTAGTGCTTGTTAAATGCACAGCAGTTCCTTCCACCCCCCCCCCCAATTCAACAACTTCAAGGGGGCCTCAGTGGACCAGCGCCTCAGTGGACCAGCACCACAAACCCAAAGCCAACCCCCAACCTGCTCAACAACTTAAAGGGGGCCTCAGCAGACCAGCGAGACTATGGCCCCAGAGGTACCTTAAAGCATCCCTGTCTGTATCAAATTTCCACAAATTTGCATTATATTGGACATCTGTAAACACTTCCTTAATTTATCAGGATTGAGAAATATGGAATGGAGAAAACACTTTTAAAAAAGAAGTAGGCTTGTTTCTATAAAGAAGAAAAAAGTAATGGACAGGGAGACGCCTACAGTTCAGATATCTATGGTTTGTCTGTCTATTTATGATTCAGGCTTTGAAAATAAATGGGAGATGACTGGATGGCTACGATCAACTATCAGTTTAAACACAGTGTCCACTGCTGTAAATTTGGAAGACTGCCTATTTCCTTCAAACCAGATCTGAAAAATGTCAAGGTACACAGTGATAAGTAATAGTAACCTCTTTTCTTCGGTGCCTTTTTCCTGCTGGCCGCCTGGCTCTTTAGCCTGTGGCTTGAAACGATAATAACAGCCGTGAGTGAGAGGTGTCCGGGTGAAGGAGGGTTCTTTCTTGTAATGGCGTGAGGCTGTCTGCACCCGCGTACCCTCTGCTTTGGCTTCATTGAGATTCCATTAGGAACGTAGGAGAGCGCTTGCCCCCCGGTTTGGGTGACACTCGCACAGGATCACGACAAATTGGCTCTGTCAGAGTGGACAATTTTGAGATGAGAAGTAAATTAAACGTGTAATCACGGAAGGAGGCACTTCGGAATGTTCTGGGCTCTGTGCAGCCATCAGGGAAATCCATGTCATAGCCTTCTATCTCTAAACCTTCTTGCTTTTTGTTTCTCTTCATTCTCTTCAAAGTCTGTGTAGGAGCTGGTGTCAGTAGCAAAAGCAGATGGAGTATACACTTGAACCCCAGTAATGGCTTTGGATTGTGTTTGGAACACTCCAGAAGTCTCCTCTTTGCTGACATTTGATTTCATTGACAAGAACTGGATAAAGGTACACTGAGTTACAACAACTGAACAATATCCAGCAAAAAAGAAAAAGGAAAAAGCCTCAAATATCAAATGTTATTGCAGCATTGCCTTGTGCTTACAAGATATCCGTTATTGTAGTGCCACACAAACCTACTTGGATGTGGTGTTGTTCTTCTGTTTTGTCCGTGTGATTTCAAGGCCAGATCCTATAATCAATGCCTGAGTGCCAGCTTTAGCTCACTTAAGTGGCACAGTGCTGAGTGTGTTTAAGGTGAGGGGAGGAAGCAGCCAGAAATGTTGTGGACTGCTGAAAAATTAAGTCTGGTTGGTGTAATTCAGCAGCACACTGATAGCATCAGGCTTCTGTTGGCGGTATCAGGCAGGTATTACCACCCACCGACTGTAATCACAAATGAAGCCAGCAGTGAGTTTATAACGCGCTAAATGATGCAGTCCACTCCAGATAAACACGACCTAAATAAACGATTTGGGTGGTAATTGCACTCTGCCAGGGCACCGTTAATAGAGTCAACTCGGCTGATGAGAGGGTTAACTTCTTTTCCGAAGGAGCCTCTCACTGGCTCATTGCACTTTCATTTCTACGGAGATCTCACCATTCCCCTGGTTATCAGTGTACTTAAAAAGAAAACCTAATTAGACCAAAAAGGCCCTTTTTTCTTTTTCTCTAATTAGGTCCTTAACATAATTAGCAGGTAATGTTAATAACCGTCTTTTAAACTCTATTAAAAGGCTGTTTGAGAGTAAATGGTTGAGGAGGGTGTCCTGTGTGGAGCCACGGGTCCCTCGGTGGGCGAAAGCTGGAGACCATAGAGGCATGCTGGGACTTCAGTTCATTAGGGTTGGAGTGCCACTGTATTATAGCTCGGGCCCCACAGGAGCCCCCTCATCATCAGACTGCATGCCCAGGGCATTAATATCACCACCCCTCCTTTCCATTTCCTGGGCAACACCAGATCTTCATCAGGGCGGTCTGCAAAACAATGGTTGATTGAAAGGGAAGCCGACGTTTAAGCAACATTAACAATATAGTCGTTTCTGCAGTATAAATGAGAATTAGAATCCACCAGGGGGCATTGTGTCTTCAGTAATGTTCTTACAAATTACCATAGAAAGGACTGGGACCATTGTCATTAATGTGACTCCAGTGAAATATTTATATGGGTTTTGGGAAGTGCTCTAGGTTCCGGTGAGTGGTCTGTTGGCTTCAGCGAGGAGGAGGAGGATGAGGAAGGAGCCGCTGTCGACCAGAAGAGCCCAGTCCTCGTCTTTAATTAAGTATCTGAAACATCAATTTAAATGTAAATATCGGTGGTGCTGCTCCACTCATGCGTAAATTAGAGCGTTGGCCCGGCACATTGCTCTCTCTCTCTCCCAACTCCCCGCTCACTTACACTGACATCTGCTCACATCTGCTGGGCCCCGGGCTCACACACACACACACACACACACACACACACACACACACACACGCACACACACGCACACATGCACAATTAAAATTGGACTAATTCTTGAGCAAATCTAAGCAGATTTGCATTCACAAATGTTGCATAAAATATACCATGCAATCCCTGGGGGGAGACTGAAGTCATATGGATTACTTATGATTCCTTTATGTGATTTTTGAAGTTGCAAAGGTCTGGTCACCATTTACTTTTATTGTAAGGACATACAGAGCTGAAATATTCTTCTAAAATCTTTGTTTGTGTTCTGCTGAAGAAAGAAAATCATGCATGTGGGATTGCATAAGGGTGAGTAAATTGTGATAGAATTTGATGCAATTCTAAATAACTAGATTTTGTGTGTACAGAACTGTGTTAATCATTCAGCAGAGGAGGGACAGTTTTATGTGGATATTTAATGTATTATATGTCCATAGACTTTTACTATGCAATGGTTTTTACTAGTTCAATGGTCCTGCAGTGTGACATACATTTTTAAATATTCCAGAGATTCTCACTATGTCGTCTTTAAAGCTGCATGCATATTAATTATATACATAAAAAAATAAAATAGTTTTAGATATACCTAGATGGTTTTGCTTTAGGTCCCAGGTTTTACATTAAACATTTTTTATTGTGCTAAAAATACATTTATTAATATGACTAATACTACTGAAAGGCAGTTGTTCCACAATATCCAAAATTATTAAAATGACATAGGCTGAATAAGAAAATTTACAATTTTGTAAATGTAAAAACAACAACAGAAGAGCAATTTACCGGTCTAACAAGTGAACCTATATTTAATGTATTCTGAGTCATATCTTGTGTAGGTTTGTTAATGGTTGTTGACAATGAAGGCATACCATGTAAACTAACCATTTTGGCATCTGCCTTATTTGGCTAACTTCTACCGTCTTACAGAAGACTTTCTGTCAAAATTCCATAGAGTGTGATTGGATGCCCAGTCTTTGACACTACAAATTTTACAGTTGTACTCTCTTTGAAATGTTGATAAGCCTGTTTATTTTGCTATCCTAACTAGGCATTTTTATATGGGTAGTTGCACTTCATTGCTCAAATTTAGCATTGCCAGACCAGACATGCAACCCATTTTTGCCCACCAGTTGAGAAACACTAGTATTGCATGTCACACAGTAGGGCATGTCAACTTACCAAAATTATTTCTTGTCAACTACCCATGTAGCTACAGTGTGTATATTGCCTTAAAGAGACTTACTTGAGTTCCTGTTATGATGACACTAGTGATACTCCATGAATCTGTCTCACAACCTGTCCCAGTGAGTGTGGTCTTTTTATGCTCCACTTCATTACTAGTACAGTCAAAGCATAATAGATGTCTTTTTATCTGACTGTTGGGCATTCGTTTCTGAGCAGCGATACGTTTTTATTTCCTAACTGATGAATGTTCCTATTTTCTGTCTGTCACATGTGCATGGTTCTTGCACGTAGGTGCAAGATGGTGTTGACATCATAGCCTATCGTCTGTTTACTGTGTAGTTCTTCTTTTGCATGTCACTGGCATTTGGTCATATTTTCTTGGCTGCTGTTGTGGCAAAAGTTTTGCTATCCATTCTTTCTGTAAGTTTTTACTATATGATGGAATTTTCTCTGTTTTTGTTTATATCTAAGAATAATGAGAAACGACATGCTCAAGTCACTAAAAGGTTTGTCCACCTGGCTTGTCTACCCAGCTTGCCAGAGCATCTGTGCCATGACATTTTGGCTCAAGTCGTGAAGGCTGTGAATTGGAACAGTGAGAGAGAAACAAATCCCTCCCACACAGCAGAATTTCCTCAAACGTTATGTGAACCCAGCACAAGACATCCAGAGGAAAGGCACCTGTCCTTAACTGTGACAAAAGCATCCTCACTCTTCTGGACCCTCCCTAGTCTCACATTGCCAGTTCTTTGACTAAACGGAAAAGGTCTGGTCCACATTGCCAACCTGGTCTCAAAGAATCACGTTATTATACCTGCATTTTTTGTAAAATTATGTTTTTGTGGCTCGTTGTATGGAATCAATATGATGCCTTATATATTTGCAAGTATTGCAAAAGACAAAGGTGTGTTTAATTGCAAAAAACAATGTATGTTGTAAAAGAAACCCAATCTTTTTTGAATCTGCAACAGACTTTTGACATCAATACTTTTACAACCTTTCTTTTTCTTTGAGTTTCACTTTGCGGAAAGTATTCTTTCTTTGCGATGCTCCTTTTAATGTTCACCTTACTCTTATCCTTTGCGCTTCATTTTACTTTGAGCTTCACTATGTGGCACTGTTTTGGCATGGGGCGGAGTTTCAAGTCTGACTACATCACGTGGGGTGTGGCTTATTCACAAGGTCAAGGAGCATGCTCAGTTTACATGCACCATGATGCCCGCTAACTTCAAAACAAACAGAGACGATCAACAGAAAAATGTCACTGTGATTTAAGGTTTGTCTCATTTTCTCTAATTTCTAACCAAGAATAATATCACTTAATGTTAAAAGCTGAAAAAGGGTCATTTTTAGGGTGAAAGTCCTGGTTACAGTGCTTTTGTGCTTCATATAGCTTTTTAGCTAATATCACTGGCCTGTGTCGTTTGATGTTACAGTCTGCTATTTTCACCTTAACTAGGTTTTTAAAAACACCTATATACATATTGGGAAATATGTGTTTGTGCCATCAAATTCTTGATTAGTTCTTAATATTATCTGCCTGATAGAATGTATGATTCAGTGTAAGTAGCTATTACTTTAAGTGCAATGTAACACAGCATCTTTTAACAATCTTTATATCTTGTTTTTAAATGTTATTTTTTTCTTTGGCACATTTGTATGTTTTTGTTTCAGACCAATACAATGTTACTCATGAGGATTAGTTATGTTATATTAACCATGTAAACAATGTGTATTCCAGTTATTTACTGAGGAAGCATATGGCTGTGAGGTATAAGAAGACCAAATAATTTATATGTTGGAGAAATGGTGCTCCCTGCTCCTTATCACAAGATGATGAAAACAGCTGTGGGGCTTTTGTGCTACTGGTGAGGCATTACAACGCTTCATGGCCACAATCTTGTTTCTTTGTGTAACATTTTCCTTTCAATAAAGGAGTGGACTTTACATATAATTGTATAATTTTTTGGACCAGAATGCTCTTGCGCTGACTAGAGGCATCAGTCCCAGACAACTGACATGACCACACACAAAATGCCTCAATCAAAATACCTAAATATGTTGTCTTTTGTGGTAACATGAACAACAATTTATAGTGAATGTTTTTAATAATTCATAAACAGTACTTTAGCAAACAGACTGGCTTTTGAGTAATTTTTTTGAGTTGTTTAGAAACCTAAAAGTGTCTGGGTAAAACACACAATAAGAGATTTATGATTTTAAAGGGATTAGTTAAACAAAAGATAAACAAATCTGTAATTTACTCAACCTTGTGTAGTTTCATAACCATATGACACTCTTCTGTGGAACCCAAAAGATGTTAGGGACTGGCATCCTGTTGTCACCATTTACGTTTATTGTATGGGAAAAACAGAGATGCCAATATTCACAATTTCTCACGTTCCACTGAAAAAAGTTGTATACGAGGGTGAGTAAACAATGACAGAATTTTAATTTTGAGTGCACTAATCCTTTAATGTAGCCAAAAGAAGTCAGTGTTGCTAATTTTGTCAAGTTTTACCATACTTTTATTTGAAGACATGGAAATATTACTAAAATGCCTGACAACCACCACAGAGAAGAATTGCTGATCTTATGTTACAAATTTAA
Source organism: Moxostoma hubbsi (assembly GCA_032164185.1). NCBI lineage: Eukaryota > Metazoa > Chordata > Actinopteri > Cypriniformes > Catostomidae > Moxostoma > Moxostoma hubbsi. The sequence goes on along the minus strand of JAVLUX010000029.1, from coordinate 26,794,433 downwards.
AAATGTATCCTTTATTGGAGCTTGAAACACAGAATTTAGGAGCAAGTGAGTCAAGTGCTCAAAGTTGATGGGTAATTCACAGGGAAAACATCTGAAAAAGATAGCAAGAATCAATAAGCCAATCATCACTAAACATGAAATAGTATTTTATGAGAGTAATATAAGACTGGTCTGCCATAACAAAGAAAAGCACAAAAGAATACTAAATATAAACATAATATACTAAAGATAATGTTTTTTATTAAATACATTAACAAATGTGAAACTCAATTCTTGCACAAAGTCTAATTTAGAGTGTTAGTTTATGGTTCTTCAGGAATTGTGATTCATATTTCAAAAAGGCACTTTTATAGCTATACTGCTGTTCTTCTCCATTAATGCCTTATTTTTCATTAATAACATTTAAAAACAAGACATAAAGATTGTTTTGTTGTATTGTGTTGTGTTATGTTGCACTTAAAGTAACAGCTTCTTACACTGAATCAGATGATACCATTGACCTATGTCACAAAGCAGGATTAAGCAGTTAGCTAGATCATTTTAAACTTAGTTTAAGCAAACTCTGAATTTGCAGTATCAGTAAAGTGAATAGGCTTTCATCAGGGTTCTACACAATAGTAACATACGCTAATTGGTTAACCTGTTCCGGGGAAGGTTATGTTCCCAAGCAGAGATCTCACCCAGGTTCTGGACCAATCAGCTGTGAGTAAAGTGACAGTCACCCGAGTAAGAATTACTCGAATTACTTTTAAATATAAAAACTTAATCACTCCACAATATACTGTAGGTATGTCAGAAAAGTGTAAATGCCACCCAAACCCCTTCTTATTAGGATTTGTTGGCAGAGATTCCATAAATATAGAGAATTTCACTTGAAGTTCAATAAAAGCATGCTAACAAATATGTCTTTATTGTGTCTTATGCTGCTGGAAAGAAAGAACAAATAAGTCTTTATTAGAGCATACCATCTACTTATTTTTCAATTGCTCATTTTCGTGATCTAGCAGCAGCAGAAATGTTTCTTATTGCTGTGTAAATGCCTTTAAATTCTTTATCATTTACTAGTGATCCACTGTGCTGTGTGAATGTATTATAATTATTCATGCTTTCATAGTTATATTCGAGTTGTGTATATATGTTTTGATTGTTTATATTTTTAACATCTTCTTGTGCTGTGTTATAACTGTTTAAATTAGTATAATTTATAATAATTTTAATAAACATCTTCAGCATAAGTTAATCTGCACTATCTCACACTCGATTGGCTGTTTGCTTTATTCATGTGAGTGCACATCTGAACTAATAACCTTGGGATCAAATTCTGAATTGATAGAGAAAGTTGGTAACGACCGTCTCAATATCACTTAACCCTAATGAAGCCTGATTGGATTTGGTGAGCTGTCAAACTAAAACCAATCCTGGAATCCAGAATTTGTTAATCTTTTTTTTTTGTGATACATGGCACATTAAACAGTGTCAGGTGTTTTAATCAGACAGGTAACATTAAGAACTAATCAAGATTGGAACTAATTCGATGGCACAAACACTTACTTCCTATTTACTTATAGGGAGTTTTTAAAAACCTAGTTAAGGTGAAAATAGCAGAATGAATCATCAAATGACAGACCAGTGATATTAGCTAAAAAGCTATATGAAGCACAAAAGCACTGTAACCAGACTTTCACCATAAAAATTAGCTTTTTTTCAGCTTTTAACATTAAGTGATATTATTCTTGGTTAGAAATGCAGAAAATAAGACAAACCTGAAATCACAGTGACATTTTTCTGCTGATCGTGTCCACTTGTTTTGAAGTTAGCGGGCATCATGGTGCATGTAAACTGCCTTGAGACCTTGTGAATAAGCCACACCCCACGTGATGTAGTCAGACTTGAAACTCCGCCCCATGTCAAAACAGTGCCACATAGTGAAGTGCAAAGAGAAATGAAGCGCAAACGGGAAGAGGTACCATGAACATTAAAAGGAGCATCGCAGGGGGCCTGGGTAGCTCAGCAAGTAAAGATGCTGACTACCACCCTTGGAGTCACAAGTTAGAATCCAGGGCATGCTGAGTGACTCCAGCCAGGTCTCCTAAGCAACCAAATTGTCCCAGATGCTAGGGAGGGTAGAGTCACATGAGGTAACCTCCTCATGGTCGCTATAATGTGGTTCTCGCTCTCGATGGGGCGTGTGATGTGTTGTGCGTGGATGCTGCGGAGAATAGAGTGAAGCCTACACACCACGCTATGTCTCTGCGGTAATACGCTCAACAAGCCATGTGATAAGATGTGCAGATTGATGGTCTCAGACACAGAGGCAACAGAGATTTGTCCTCCGCCACCCAGATTGAGGTGAGTCACTATGCTACCAGGAGGACTTAGAGCGCATTGGGAATTTGGTATTCCAAATTGGGGAGAAAAAGGGAAGAAACTCAAAGAAAAAGAAAAAAGGAGCATTGCAAGAAAAAATACATTCCACAAAGTGAAACTCAAAGAAAAATAATTGTTGCAAAAGAATTAATGCCAAAAGTATGTTCCAGATTAAAAAAAGGATCTCAATTCTTGGGTTTCATTTATAACATTCATTGTTTTTTTGCAATTAAACACAGCTTTTGCAATACTTTACTTGTTTGCAAATATATAAAGCAACATATTGTCTCCATATTGCAGCAGTTTCCTGGTGAAATTAACCCAAGATACACTACCGCTACAATTCAAACTTTTAAAATAGATTATCAGTTCATAAACAATGACTTTTCATCCTGTTCCTCACACAATGCTATCTTATGACATCTAAACCTTATACTAATCTGTATGACTATTAAGGTGATTCACTTTAACATTTGCATTACATAATTACGTTTACAAGCTTGGTCGAGCATGATCAAATTGCACGTGAGCTAAACTGATAGTGTGCTGCCCTTGTGATGCAAAAGACCAGGGGTAAGAGACATAAAGAGCATGCAAGTCGACACGAGTTGAAATTGTCATAGTAGCGCAACAAAATGGCATGCTTTCTTCACCAATTGCGTTTGTCATATAATTTTTTTATATCACACTATCCTTCAGTTTTAAGTTTAGAATGAAGAGTAGGGAGGTAGGTTTTGAGTTAAAACTTGATAGAGCATTAACAAATGGAAGAATACAAATAATCCATAAGACTCCAATGGTTAAATCCATGTCTTCAGAAGCGATACGACAGGAGTGAGTGAGAAACAGATAAATATTTAAATACTTTTTTACTATAAATTCTCCTCCTTAACCAGTAGATAGAGATATGCATGAAGAAGGCAAATCACCAAAAACAATAGAGTGGAGATTGATAGTGATAAAGAACTTAAATATTGATCTGTTTCTCACCCACACATATCATATCACTTCTGAAGACATGGATTTAACCATTGGAGTCTTATAGATCATTTTTATTCTGCTATTTTGTGCTTTTGGCCCTTCAAAGTTTTGGTATGCATTCTATGGACCTGCAGAGCTGAGAAATTCTTCTAAAAATCTTAATTTGTGTTCAGCAGAAGAAAAAAAGTCATACACATCTGGGATGGCATTAGAGTGAGTAAATGATGAGAGAATGTTTGGATGGACTATCTCTTTTGAGAGAACATTTAACTCACTTTTAGCACCACAGAGTGGACATTTCTCCTCTGAAATGCAGCGATATGTGTAAGTAACCACATAATATCATTTTGCAAATGTATCGCCACAGTCACAAATTTTTGATGAGACAATGATGTATAGTGCAGCCTGTTATGCCCAAGAACTGCCAATTTATAGAGGAAGAAACGGTCTGATTGACAAGTCAAATTCCAATTACTGTATTTATTTATTTTTATTTTTGGTTAAATACCGTTTAGGGGCAGGTTTACCTGAAGTATTTGATTCCACATTAGTAAACGTAACTGTCCTGGCCTGTGATAGGCAGTTTTCTGATCCTACATCAGTGTTGCTGGCCCACCTCTCCCTGTCTTTTTGGCCATTAGGACACAGCTCATAAAGGCCAAGCAGGAAAGGGATGTAATGATTTAATGGGGCTACTGGGGTTGACCGCCTCTGCTTACGACTCCCTGAGGACCTCCTTTTCCCTTCCCGTGTCCCTACGTCCTAATAGTGAAACAGTGGCCGAGCGGGCACAGGGGAAGCTGTTCCACTGCTTAGTTCATGAAACCTGCAGCTAAACTGATTAAACAGCTAATATTCAATCGTCTGAGGGGAGCCCCCAGTGGAGAAAAATGAAAAATTTTAGTAAAAGTGGGGAGGGAGCTCATAATGATATCTTTTGTGCTCCTTCTCTCGATCGCCATAATCTCCGTCATCTCATTAACTGGTGACACTCTTGTAATGACTTAAGAAAATCTTTGCAGTGCTCACAGAGGCTTGACATTAAGTCAGTGCTGCACTACACTTTATTGAATGGGTCTGTGTATGACACTGAGCTGCAAGTCTAGTCAAGAGTTAAGGGTATTAGAGTGACACATACACTCTGAGGAACAATAAGGAGCTGTCTTTCAAACTGGAAATGTCAAATCATCTACAGCTTCCTCATAATGTTGTGCTAATTCTCTCATTGAGGTTCAACAGCTTCTCCAGCCTTATAATTATTGTGCTGTAGTACCACCTGACAGCAGCTGACAAAGGGATGGTGCACGCTGGCACCAAACTACTGCCATGGACTGCCAATGTTGCAGGGAGCGGAAATGCCCATTTAGCTTTGGTAATGCCCTCTGTGGCCTTGTCATAAGAGGATATGGAGGCTTATGGGGCTAGAAATTAGATAAAACAAACAAACAAACAAAAAAAGAAATTTAGTCAATTTGCAACTCTATTCTAATGTAATAATTTGAGAAAATCCCTCAATTCCAAGTCCTTGCTGGCACAGGGCAAAAACGGGTGTGGGGGTTGTCGATGTTGGACATGGCAGTCTAACACTGGGGCCCGTTGGCAGCAGAATATACTCAAATGAGGACCACCCTGGCATGGTAAGTAATTCCCCTGTGTACTCGGCAGACTGAGCTCTTTGCATCCTGGCATGGCTCCCTGTGCCCATTCTTAGTCAACAGGATTAGGTCTGCTTATTGCTGGCTCTCTGGGATCACCTATACTCTGCATTGTACATGCACATAACATTAGGTTTGAGTACATTAGCCATGCTATTTAAAGCATAAACAGAGACAAATAAATATTCCCCTTTAGTCCTGATTAAAAGCCCATTTTATTTATAGGCTTATTATGTGCTAGCCAACACATATAGGCTTTGTATGTTGTTTTCCATTACTATTAAAACATCAGCAGGGTTAAGCAGGGGGCAGCAATCTATTTGTGATCAATATTTTTAAAACTTCCTGTATAAGAGAGACTTAATTGTCACTTTCTACTCCAGTGAATATTTCTCGGGGTAGGTTTATTTTTTAAATTAATTTCTTTGTAGGCATATACCTATACACACACATGTGTGAATAGTTGTTGTTCTGCTAGAAAAGCTATTGAACATGGTTATTGCCAAGGAAACAAATACAGTTTATTGAACACATTTTGACTCAATAACAGAGCATGTTGTCTGTTTGTGGTAAGATGTCACAATAGAACTTGATATTAAGCTACCTACTATAGGCTGTCCAGATAAACTGATATTATATATACTATATTATAATATAGTATAAATTAATATTATACATATATAATATAAAACATATGTAACAACTTGCCAATAAAATGTGAAAACTTGAAAAAACTCTACCTTCTTCATATAGTTGACCCTTGCCCGATTTTATGCTAGTGGGGTTTATAGAGCACAACAGTCAAGTTCTAAATTTAAAATACCATAACTTTTTTTTTTCATAGGGAAATTGATTATTATCAATAGCATATAAACCTTGAAAGTTTAAATTATGTTTAAATGAATATTCCAGCTGCAATACAAATTAAGATTGTGGCATTTGTGGCATAATGTTGATTACCACAAGAAAGGTTAGTAAGCAATGTTATCACACTAAAATCATATATTTTGCATTGTTCTCACATTTTCACATTGTTTACATCTCGTGTCTATACTTTTAAAAAAGTGAATATCTTAACCTTTTACGGACTGGCCCCCAATAACTTCCATTATAAGTGCCTCACTGTAATCTAGATTTTTGCTTTTTTTTTAAGAAGGGTCAAGTCAAAACATTTTTTTTTGTGGTAATCAATAACATTCCACACATATTGTCGATTGAGCTTAACTTGTATTGAACCCAGAATATTCCTTAAAAAACAGAATTCCTATTCCTAAAATATCCTTCTGTCAATATACAGTAGGTCTTCTGTGTGATCCCAGCATCGTTCTCCCCAACAGTATATGCTTAAAATAAAGAAAGATAATTGACACACAAAAGTAATTTTTTTCCATGTTTTGTGCTCAGCAAACATAAAAAAAAGCACAAACAAAAGCACACATCTGCTTTATATTGTTCATTTAAAGTTAATCATGTTGATAGCAGTACCTTCAGAATGCCTCTATATGATTAAAACATGTATGTTACTGGTTTTCTTTGCTGCACTGTGCGTGCTTTTGGTGAATTTAGTTTAATGTTATTGCAGGTAAATCACTCTTTGACAGCCTTGGGAATGTGGTCAGGCCAGCGGTGGTACAGTAGCCTACTGACCTTTGTTTTGGTGAGCACTCCACACAGACCTAAATCATACCACTGGCTTAAATCGCATCTGGGTTAAATCGCATTGAGTGCCATTTGTGCCACATTTAAAATGTTACCGTTACAGAATGCCATTTGCAAAATCGGACGTTTGCTCCAGAAAATTAATTCGGCTTACCCCCAGATCTGGGCTCCTGTCTCCAGGCCAGTATTATGCTACCCTTTTGACAAAGAGTAATATTTAATGAATAGGAATATTAATAACGGCAGGGTCTCGGGGGGGAAATTTCTCGGTAACGGATAGGCGCAGACAAGATTACGTATGGGAGAGGGCATTGTGAAGGTTTGGATCCTTTCATGCACCCTCAGTGGGAGGATATAGTGTTTTTGTTTTTGAGTGGGCGACGCATGGCAGTCCTGCAGCTCCATGTATTTATATTCTCTCATAACTGATATATTTGCACCACTATTGTTGCTCTGAGTGTTTTTTAAATCACTGTGTTATGGCAGGTGCTCTGCACAATGTAATGCCATATCTCATGTTAGCGCATTGCCATTTGTCTTATAGGTGTGTGTTTCAAAGAGAGAGAGGCTGAGGAAGAGGGAAAGCAATAGACTGGCAGAAAGAGAGAGAGAGACAGTGAGAGAGAGAGAGAGAGAGAGAGATTATGAGAGCGCATGTATTGTAGTCTTTTATTATGAACATGAGCACATGTCTGGCTGCATGCATTTCCATGTGTTTGTTCATCTGTGTCTGGATGACGATAATAATGATCACGTGACTGAACTTAATGTCCCATGAAAATAGCAGAGAGCAGTTTAATTATAGACTACAGGAGAAATGAAGCCAGTGCCCCCCCCCACCTCTATATATTGTAAAGAATTTTTTCACTTCTGAAATCAAATAGGATGTTTAGCTCAGACAAAGAAATGTGGTGGCATTTTGTCATGCCAGAGTTGTGGGCAAAACAAATTCAGGGTGCCAAATTTCAGCAGGTACATACTATGAGCAGGTAGAAACCCCAGTAAATAACAACTATTCGCTCTTGAACAAGAAGGAAGAGATCATTATTCCATTCTAATTGTCTACTCTGAAATTGATTTTGATCACATCTGATTGTAAGTGGTCACAGCAATGAACAAAATTAGAACTCTCCATGTGCTCTCATTTGGCCTTTGCAAGAATTGGAAACATTTTCTACTGTCTAGACAGGCATGAAAATAGAAATGAAAGAGATGCGTGCCCTTGCCTTTGAGTATTTTTAGCTCAGTTTGCATTGGAGTATTCTGTTTAGTCATGGTACCGGCTGCTGACCCTTGTGTCCTTCACACAAAAGTAAAGACCACCTTCTAATTGCAGTGGGCGGCAGCTTTAAACTGCCAAATCATAAAAGCCAGAAGAGATCCATTGAATTACTAGGAAATATGGCCTTCCTTTACAGCAAGGGCTGTGAATGAAGCCATTAAATTATGAGCAGTTTTTATGATAGGCCATTGAAAGGGGATGCTTGTATATTGATGGTTCACAGGCTGTATCCCTCTTCCCCTCGTGCTAGGGAAGAGCTGACTAGAAGCCCCTGTGTAACTATTTTTCATGCATTTAATATATTAATTATCCAGTAAATGTTCCCCAGGCAGTGCTTGGGATACTGGAGAGTGACAGTTTTTCGATGAAGCTCCCCCACCAGCCCATCATGCTGCAGTGTATTACGTGGGAAAGGTCGGCCTGGGGTTAATGTAACTTTTTATTTGCTGATTTTTCATAGGCTGGGAGGGAAGTAAGGAGCTAGGCTGGTTTGGTAAAGAAAGAGAGAGAGAGAGAGAGGGAAATGCTTTATAAAGACTGTGGACAGAGATATCATCTCTACAATGTGTTGTTTTTTGACAGTTTTTTTTTTGTTTTTGTTTTTCTGTTTCTTTCCTGAAAATGACCCAGCCACATATCTTTTATAAGTATTGTAACAAAAAATATGAATGTAGAAGAAAAAAATGAAAATGTAAAACCACTGGGATGAATCTCACAAAACCTGTCAAGTACATGTACATGCCATATTTCACCCCAAAATAATAAAAAACAAAAACAAAAAAACAACATTACTTTCACAACAATTTTGCTACTTTATTGTTTTTATAAAAATGTAATGATCAAACAACAATCACTCCTCCACCGCCATTTTCATTACGGTAATACAAAAATCCCATTATCATTACTGTAATACAAACATAAATAATGATACTATTTAGCTGTTAAAATATTTGTACTTAATGGTAATATTTGGTGCGCTCCCTTTAATTTATGCTGATTTAAAAAAGATAATGATATAATACCTTTAATTTATACTGATTTAACCCTTATGTAGTGTTTCAGTCATTTTGACCCAAAGAGGATATTCTTTTGCCTGAAAATGCTAGTTAATGTTAACCTATTGGATTAAAACTTGTGCTTTAATGTTTAACCAGGAAGTTTGTTTTGAAATGCTTTTATTTTGTACAAAATGGCACAAAGTCACACTTGTGGTGTTCCCGATCAAAAATGAAAAATAGCTTATAAATCTCTCATTATGCTAATTTATCACCAAATATTGGATTAGATATTTTTGCCAACTTGAAAATGGCCATTGAAAATGAATGGGGGAGAACAAAAATAAGATAAATTTTTGTGTTCAGGAGCATGTTCATCATGCTCATTCATGTTCACATATGTGTGCTTGCAAACATAAAGTCCTCAGACTAAAACCAACACATGCACATGCACACACAAATACACACATGCTCAAGTACATGTACAAACTTTTTTGAGTATTACATGCTTTCTTTTTCACAGAGATGAACTTTGTCATACCCTGAACTGCATCCAACATCCATCCAACATTTCCACACACACAAACACACACATGCGCACGCACACACACACACACACACACACACACACACACACACACACACACACACACACAATCACACACATGCTCACGTACACTCACAAACTCTTTGAGTATTACATGCTTTCTTACATGTTCGTATTCACATATGTGCATGTGTGCTTGCATACAAAGGCCTTGGATCTGTGCATGCGCATATACATACACAAAAAAACATGCACACACTCACTCACTCGCACGCACACACAAACACACACACACACACACATGCTCACGTACACGCAAGAGAGACGAGTATAAAATTGGTTAATAATGAATTTGTGATTCGGTCGATGTACATATTATTCCTTTATCATCACAGCTATTTCAGAGGTTTGTTGTGGTGGGCCCAATGATTTGCTTCTCCATTAGGAATAAGCGGCATGTCCTTCATTGGGTGTGTCGAGTTTTTTGTTTTAGTTTGTTGTTTAAGAGCAGAATCATTGTTTAGAACATTGTCTCGGAAATACCCCCGAAGTTTGGAGGAATTGCCAATGTAATTGGTTGTTCTCTTCTGCTTATAGGAGATAGGTACCCGCTGCTGTATGCTCGAAGATTAAGGTCGACTTAGTTTTTTTGTAAATTAGTAAGGGTTGGGGAAGTTCTAATATATGGGGCATTTTTCCTCTATGTTTTTTACAGTTGTGAATGTAAGGATTTGTTTCTAATTTAGTGAGTCTCTTTTGAGTGCGTAATTGTTAATTTAGGTACCTTTATCTAATAAGGGCTTCTGAAATGGATCTTAAAATCTCCTTCTAAATGAATGTTAAATTTGTTGTCTCAGATCAATTGTTGGATGTTGTGACACATTATGGCATTGGCCTTATGAAGAGCAAAAAGTGCTTGTAAGAGTTTATTCGAACAATCTTGAGATCAGCTCTTGTGGACAAGGGAGTTTCTACCCAATTTAGTTGAATCGCAAGATTCACCAGTTCCGCTGTCTTAAGCCGTAACGCTGACTTTTGAACATTAAATTGAGTTGGCCATTCTCCAGTTCGAACCCCGTAATATGGCGTTCCAGATGGAGATTGAAAAATGAAAATTAGATCAGGAGACAATATTGGCTCAAGATTTAGAAAAGAGGAAATATATATCTCCAACAACAGCGGCTAAATCTGATTAAAGAAGGTAAAATGAAAACGTTCACCGATGAGGGTGACCATGATGGTTTGGTAGGTGGCGATCTGCCCCCACCGATATTAATCATGGCTGCATACTTGCATTCAGTGTCATTGTTCAGTAAGGAGGATGTGGACATCCTCTTTATCCCATTGCAGACAGTCAATCCTGGCCAAAATCTGAGTGTGTTCTGATGCTGCAGTGTGTATTTACAGGTAAGGTGCAGAAGGCTTATTCTGCTCTTAGTCTTGCCGAAAGTTAGGACTATGATAAAGTTAAATCTGCAGTTCTGAAAGTGTACAAACTATTTCCCAAGGCGTATCACCAGAAACTTTCTGCTCTGAGAAACATCCTACTCAAAAACATGCAAGAGTGGTCTACATGTTGGTCCACCTATCATTATGAGGACTTTCCATAGACATAATGATTTTTATACTGTACAAACTAGAGATTCTATCCCCTAAACCTAATACTACCCCTCAACCTAACCTTCACAAAAACTTTCTGCATTTTTACATTTTCAATAAAACATAATTTAATATGTTTTTCAAGCTATTTAAATGATGGGGACATGAGAACATTTATTGCATAATACCCTTGTTATTACCTGTTTGTTACCTAAACAATTGTCCTTGTAAACCACATACACACGCACACACACACACACACACACACACACACACACACACACACACACACACACACACACACACACACACACACACACACACACACACATGCATATTTGTGGGGTTATCCTTATGAGGACTCTCCATAGACATAATTACTTTTATACTGTACGAACAATAGATTCTATCCCATAACCCTACCCCTAAACCTAACCCTAACAAAAACATTTCTGCATTTTTACATAAAAAAATGTAAACATTTTTTTTTTTTTCAAGCAAGTTGAATTAAGGGGACACTACAAATGTCCTCATAAACCACATTTATAGCATAATACCCATGTAATTACCAGTTTGTAACCTAAAAAAATAATTGAAAATGAATGGGGAGGATCACAAAAGAAAAAACAGGAGTTATATTTTGAAATGTTTAAATTTTCTTAAAAGGGGCACAAAGTAACACTTGTGGTGTTCCCTGTCAAATCTGACCATTGTGACAAAGAAATCTGGCCTACGCCTGTTTACACATTAACAGTAACATAAGAGGTCATTAAATAAATATTGCCAAAATTATCCAAAAATAATGCTTTTATCACTCAAAAACTGAGGTGCAAAAGCTCAGGCCAATGAGGCCAAAAAGAAATACAAAACCTGTGCTTATTGAAAGAAAACAAGTTGACAAAAATATCTAATCCAATATTTGGTGATAATAACCTTATTACATTATGAGAGATTTATTTATTTTATAGGCCAGTAATTTTTGACCGGGAACACCAAAGTATGTAAATTTCAACACAGAACAAGGGTTAAAAAACATGATTGAGAATAATGGTAATGAAAACCAAAAAAGTGCATTATTTACATTTTACATTTATGCATTTGGCAGACGCTTTTATCCAAGGCGACTTACAGTGCACTTATTACAGGGACAATCTCCCCAGAGCAACCTGGAGTTAAGTGTCTTGCTCAAGGACACAATGGTGGTGGCTGTGGGGATCGAACCAGCAACCTTCTGATTAACAGTTATGTGCTTTAGCCCACTACACCACCACCACTCCATTATGGTAATTATTATGGTAATTCGGTGGAAATATGCTTTATTTTCACGAAAATAATGCAGTAATTCACAAAATCTGAAAGGCACTAAAAATAGGCTTCATTTTGTTGAAATAAGTGCACACAGGGGTGGCTGTGGCTCAGGTGGTAGAGCGGGTTGGCCAATAACCACAGGGTTATCGGTTCGATTCCCGGCCCACATGACTCCACATGACGAAGTGTCCTTGGGCAAGACACTGAACCCTAAAGTTGCTCCCAGTGGCAGGATACCTTGCATGGAAGCTCTGCTGTCATTGGTGTGGGAGTGTGTGTGAATGGGTGAATGAGATGCAGTGTAAAGTGCTTTGATAACTGCTAAGGTTAAATAAAGGCGCTATATAAGTACAAACCATATATTTACCATATAATTTCTTATTTTTTTCTTATGATTTTGTGGTAAAATGTGACTTGGGACTGTCCTACTAAAGCTTTTCCTTCTAAGATCTTTTAAAAGTTTTTCAAAGGTATGCTATATCATAACAAGTGTTGATTGCTCAGGGTTTTGGTCTTGGAACACTTTGAAAATACACAAAACCCACCCCAGTGATGCAGTATATAATATAACAAATAGTGTAGACCTCTTCCATTTTCTGACAATTAGGATGCTATGCTTTTTGTTGGGAGAAACACCTTTTTAATCACCATATGTAGCTCTGCTAATTCAGCTGCTCTGAAGTGCTGTCAAGAAACAATTGACTAAATAGGGTCTGAAGTGATCAATTGTCTTTGGTCTCTAGACAAACTTCTAATTTTCTGCACATTCTGCCGTCTGTTTGATTTAATTAAGCTGGCCTACATTCTCCTGATTGGATGTAAAAATTAATATGGCAAAAAATAACTTTGTCGATGTTTACCGTTATGTTCAGAGGTACGCTAAATTGATCAGCTATAGAGAGGCAGGTGCCTCTGATTTGAGCCTAGTCGGAGATATCAAGAGCGGCCTTTTCTGAAAACTAACGCTTTTTAGCATTGATTATTTTGATTGTTATTATTTTAGTAAAAGGTCTTGTGGATTTGATTTGTTGCTAATTTGTTGGTTTTCAATTAATTTATTTTGTCCAGTCAAAGTTGTCCAAGTCCTCAATGAATGTCGCTTCTGTTTTTGAGTCAAATTTGAGCCTGTGAATCTGGTGGTCGCACAAAGAGTGGCCTATAAATTACAGTGTGATGGACTCATCGCTGAGCTCTGAACTCATGGTTCCATACATTGAGTCAACTCTTAAAGTGGGTATAAATACAGCACATCTCTGAGCAAAACACAGATGTCCATCCTATTTACATCAGCCTGCAGCAAGGTACAAATTTCATACCCTTGACTGATGGAGAACACACTAACGTTATTTTGGCTGTAGTAGCATATTTATGTTTGTAGTGGTATTGAGAGCCTGTGGGGGGTTATGGGGTCTCAGCTGGGTTGTATGGTGCTTTATGGCTCTGTCATTTTTTAGACCCTGTGCCCTCCCTCCCCCTGCCTCTTCCCTGGCACCCAAGAGCAGACAAGCCCCATTAACCCCTGGATGCCTCTCACTGGGGCCAGTGTGTGCTTAAGCATCGATGTTAGCGTAAACGATGTCCTCGTGCCTGGAATGAGCTTTGCACAGTTTAATAGAGGTCTGCTGGTCCACATTAATACAGTGGTGCTGGAGAGGGCAGAAGGCCACTCCCTGTGATGGGCTCCTGTCATATCTCGATGTTGGCAACACATTCAGGCAAGTGTTGAATTCTAAAGGCTCAAAGCTCTGACACTATGAATGCTCTGCTAAGCAGTATGGCTTTCTTCTGTCTGAATGACTAAATCAGAACCAAAAGGAAGGCTGGGGTTAAATACAATATTGGAATTGTTTATGGACATTTTGACTGCAGTTTGCATATTGTAACATTATGTCACTTTGTATCTAAAATCTAAACACTTTTTTTATTACAATAAACATGCAATTAGTATTATACATAAGTATAATTTTGTAAATAAATACAAATAGTACAATGTGTAAATGTGTTTTTTTCAATGTTGAAAATACTTTCTCCTATCCAAATTTAATATACAGAAACAAATGAACCAATGGCATTAGTTTGGGGTGGGACTATATATTTGTCCGACCAATTCAAGATGAGGGGAGTGTTAGGGAAACATTGTAAATTTTTTTGCAATTCAGTCCAATGATGCTATTGACATAGAATTGATACACTTAACATATAACAATAGCTCTGAAAGCTATTTTAACCGTTAGGCTTAGAAGCGACGCCTTTTCCATTCATCGATAATTTGAAAATGTTCCCTATGATTATCAATATATCAGCATTTTTCATATATAAATAGGGCTGCTCATTGCATAATAGTACTTTCAGTTATTTTTCTCAACACAACTTTGGTAAAGTGTGAGTGGCAGGATAAATTAAATGGGGACGCACACCAGACACACCTGGCAGACGAATTGGCATGTTTTAAAATTAGAAACAATTATTTCTATGAGGGTACGCACATACTGCCACCACTCGCCGTCTCCAGAGACTGCTTAAAATTCAGCAGCACCACGGAGCTCAACTCACATAGTTTCCCATTAAATTCGACCCAAATCATTATCAAAGGACAAAGCTTATTTACTCTAGCCATCACTGGATGATACAATATATTGTGTGTATATATATCTTTCATATAGCCTACAAAATGTGTTTTCAGTTACAAGCAGTGTTGGTTACAAGTAATGCAAGCATTACATAATCAGATTACTTTATTCTAGTAACGAGTAAAGTAACATAATATTTTTATTTTAGACCATTATATAGGAGTTACTTTTTAAATAAAGGAACATGTTGCTTTTGTACACCTCTACTTTCCCTGTATTGTGAGAAATCAAGAGTAAAAGTTTGAAAACTTAGGGAGGAGATGCAGTGCATGATGGGCATTGTAGTTCTATAGAGTGTGGGGCCAGAAACTATTTAGCAAAGATGAGTAACTTCTATTTAAATGAATGGGAGAAACTGGAATGGCTAACCAAGAAGCTCTAGCACCCAACAGTCAATGGATGTAGAAAGGAAGTCCCACCTTGCAGGTAAAAGAGCCAGTCACTTTTTAGATACAGACATCGTCAATCAACTCGCTAACACACATATGCATTAGCTATACAAGCTGGGAAAAATGCTTGTTTTAGCATAATATGAGAATAACATTCGGTTGAGTGAATTGTGATTGAAATACGATTATAAGACTAGCCTTCCACTGGCCATGACATGATACACAGGGTGTAATACTCGCTCAACTCACTGAGTTTTGTAGCCAAACTGCTCTGTGTTACAGCTCCCCGTAACTGCGAAAATTTGACTCTGGATCAATGGCTTCGTGCAGCGTTCTACATCGAATGTGTACACAGAGAAACTGTCTTAGTTTCTAAAAAGATTCACGTCTGGTTAAATCATTTTAATTTGTTTACCACCTTTCACAACACACATGAAATATGCGTTCACAACACACAGGAAATCATGCATTAACAAAAAAATGTAACTGTAAAATCTATAAAGTCTTTGAGTGATCATTGTGTAGTTTGATTAAATATTATTGTAAATTGTGTATACAAATTAAATAATTAAATAATAATTGTATTTAGAACCTCTGTGAGCAAGCTAAATGCGACTGTGGCAAGGATGATGGTTAATGGAGAAAAATAACTTTGGGAGAAACCAGGCTTACTGTGGGGGCCAGTTCCCCTCTGGCTAAACAACATGAATATAATGCCAATATTAGTTATTTGTGTGCAGTGCAAGTCGTGGTTTAAAATTTGTAAATTTAAATAAGCATTAAGGTTCAGTGTTTACAAACTTTAAGATTACTGACTAACGTGTTTGAAGTCCATCCTGGACTACCTGCAGTTCACATAGATGCATTGTCCTTTGTTAGTTGGCTTTTGTTGGCAATTAAATTATAGTCTATGTATTCATTTCAAGAGTGTAGTCCATAAATAGAGAAAGGTTTTGCAAACAGAGATCAATGAGGTGCATCTCAGTTAAATTGGCAAGTCATTTTGGTGAGGTTCAGTGGGGTCCATTCTAAATCCAAGGTTTAGGCAGTAGCATATGAAGTATACAATGTCTTACAGCTGGAGTTGGCATCAGTTCATCGGGATTTGAATTCTGAGGTTTAGACATGGAAACAAATAGAATAATATTAGTGTAGATGGCATTCAATTTTATGCAGATTTATATATCATGATAAATGTTTCTGGTTCCGGCAAACATAACTAAAGCAGCCTAATTGTGAGTTGATGTATAAATAGTTGAGTCTTTAATCTAGACTTAAATCTCCCTTGAGTGCCTTTTGCATCTCTGATCTATGAGAAAAGGCTAATGAGAAATTGGCAGACAGAATTTGCATGCCCCGCCCCCTGACATACAGATATAAAGGAGGGGAAATGCATCTGTTTCATTCAGAAATTTTCTTCGGAGCCGATGGTTGTGTATGCAGCGAGCTGTGAGTCACACACTGTTCCTCTCATCACTTGCAAGCGGACCCGTGTCTCCCTTTGGCAGTCCTCACGGACCCCCGGTCGCCCTGTTTTTAGCAACTCCTCCCTCCCAATAAGGTAGGATCTACCACCGTGCCATTTTCCACATGTGACCTAAAAGCCCATGTGATGCATTTCACCACTCTTTAACTACCCCAGTCTGGGCAGGTGTGGTCTCCACAGGGTCTTTTCCCCCTGAAAGAGTAGGAACTGATAGCGTTAAGATGGCCCCAGCCGCTTTAACTCTATGCGAGAAACATAGAGAGAGAAAAGGTGCGGCCTGCTTCCATGCTTGGCAGGTCGCCTTGTTCCCCCCTGTCGGGGGTAAAGAACCAGAAGGCTCTGACGATTTTATGGGGCGTTGGGGAAAGGTACATGCAGTCCGACACAGCTGGTCTCTTTGGTACGTAAAATACCTGCCCGCTCCTCTGTCAGCAGTACACGTACACGGCTCAGCGCATGGTGTGATTTAAATTGGACCCCTAGTGATGCTTCTTCAACACAAGGGAATGAGATGCTGTGTCCTCCCGGCCACGTCGCTGAACCGAGCCACTGTTGCGGCCGAACCATTTTCGGCTCCTCAGAAAAATCCTGAATGAAACAGATGCATTTCCCCTCCTTTACACCCGTATGTCCGGGGGCGGGCCATGCAAATTCTGTCTGCCAATTTCTCATTGGCCTTTTCTCATAGATCAGAGATGCAAAAGGCACTCAAGAGAGACCCCTAGTGTTGCTTCTTCGACACAACGTCTCGTTTCCTCCATCAGGGAACAGAGGTTACACCCGTAACCTAGACGTATAGGGACCAAATATGAAAATGATCTACCAACTTTTGTGGATTTTGAAATTCTTGGAATTACTAACAAGCCAGAAGTTTGTTATCATAATGAACGTGACAGAATATAGCATGTCAGAAGGCCACTTAAGTACTGTGGAGGTAGACCATTCAAAACTTTGTATGTCGTTAACAGAATTTTAAAATTAATGTGAAATGTAATAGGTAGCCAATATAACAACGATAAAATTGAGCTAAAATTATCATATTTCTTGGTTATAAACAGCACTCTAGTAGCTGCATTTTGAGCCAATTGAAGGTTGTTTATTGAAATTGCTGGACATCCTCCCAGTAATGCATTACAATAATGTAGTTTGAGGTCTTGAATGCATGAATACTTTTCGGCATTAGCAACAGAGAGCATGTGTAGTAACTTACCAATATTTCTGAGGTCGAAGAATGCTGTACATTGGAAATTAGATTTTCAAAGATTGGTCTAAAATGTTGATATTGTGAGCAGACTTATAAAGCAATGGCTTACATATGATTGGCTAGGAGTTACCTAGCTAATGATACAATGATGTACAGCTGCTAGTCTTCCCGCTAGAACTACGCTGTGCTTACATTTCTTTGCAGAAGAAGATGACATAACAGTACATCCATGGAGAGACAAATTATGTTTAGCTGCTCATTTTTAGAGGTTTTATCAGAATTGAGTAGAAGGAATGGCCATCCAATGTTTGATTTTATTGATACACTCTGCTATTTTGGAGAATTGTGAATTTTCGTTGGGTTAAGAAGAAATATAAAGTTGGATATCATCTGCATAACAGTGGAGACTTAAACTCTTATTATTCATATTGGCTGCAATGTTGATGGAAAAACAAATCATGCATATTCATGTTATTGATTCCTTATTATAAATATGATGTGAAGACCTAATTTCTAAATATCTGTTTCTTTGCTATGTTGTTTTTTCAATGTGAGTGTTGTACAGTGGCTAACATGACCTGTAATATGTGTTGTATGCAATGCATGGCTTATTTGTATAGAATGCATTGCATAGCAGAAGATATAGTGCCTGTGAGAAAAAATTTACTCAAAAATAATGCAAATTTAATGTAATGTTACTTTCCATAAAAATGTTTTTTTTTTTTAATTAATTAATTAAGTTACTTTTTTAAGGACTAACACAATATTCTAATGAGTTACTTTTAAAAGAAATGTTACCCAACACTGGTTACAAGAATGTCTTAACTATTCTGGCCATCCAATGTTTGATTTCATTGATACACTGCTAATTTGGAGAATTGTGAATTTTTGTTGGGTTTAGGAGAAATATAAAGTTGGATGCCATTGGCATAACAGTGGAAACTTATTCCATGATTTCTGACAATATCTCCCAGGGGAAGCATGTATATGGAGAAAAGCAGAGGCCCTAAACTGTTCCCTGTAGCACTCCATACTTAACTTTTGCATGATTTGACAATTCCTTGTCTGCATTTTTGTTTTGTAATAAATAAATAGTTTAATTCAGGATAACAAACCCTTCTTATGACATTTTGGTAGCATTACAACGATTCCATTCAAGTTCTATCAACATGTGCCTTTGACGAGTTATGTGATCAACCAGTGGCGTCTGTATGCACCATGGATCAACGAAAAATAAGCGTGCACTGAGATGACTTAAGTGAAAAATATTAGTTTATTATCAGACATTCCTTGAACATGTTAGGCTGGCATTCCCCACTGAATTTTTTCCTGACATTTGATAAGCATCTTAAGTTGACTTTGACATTGTCAATGGGCACATCATACGATGACATATATGATGAAGGTTCAAGTGTTGGACTTTGCTGCTTTAGGTAAGACAGTGGTTATACTTATTATTCATATTGGCTGCCATGTTGATGGAAAAACAAATCATGCATATTCATGTTATTGATTCCTTATTATAAATATGATGTGAAGACCTTTCTAAATATCTGTTTGTTTGCTATGTTGTTTTTCAACATGAGTGTTGTACAGCATGACCTGTAATATCTCTTGTATACAATGCATGGCTTATTTGTATGGAATGCATTGCATAGCAGAAGAGAAAGTGGCTGTGAGAAAAAAGTAACAAAAAATAATGCAAATATAATGTAAAAATTTACTTTTAAATTAATGAAGTTACTTTTTTAAGGACTAACACCATATTCTAATGAGTTACTTTTAAAAGTAACATTACCCAACACTGGTTACAATAATGTCTTTACTAGTATGGTTTGACAGCTTTAATGAAACCTATTCAAAGCCACATACAGAGAAATTGCATAATAAATTTGCATAAAAACTACTATTTGCACAGTTAAACCAGTAAAGTTTCATATACTAACCTGCAAACTCATCAATGTCACTTTGTTCATTCTTGAAGAAGTAAAAAACCTTCAAAACTTTTTTATATGGTGACTAGATCCACAACTGCCACCTGCACCACACCAATGCTTCCTGTGTTGTAAATTTTATATCACCCTTTTGTGGTCTTTCAATGGTATTATGCCAGACTTCATGAAACAAGTCCAACTGAGTGAATTGGAAAGGATACAAATTAGGCTTCTAATTTAAATGTCAGCTAATGTTAATATATCCACTCCTCCAAAATATAAAGATCAAATAATGTGCCGATCAATAATTGATAAATCAATATTTTATTACATGCCAAGTAATTTTTTTGTTGTTGTTAATTCTCAGTTGTAGGGCAACATCTTGAAGTCTTTTGGTCTTTTCTCCACTGTATTTTTACATTTGCAATTGTGTAGTTGACATGAATTACTTTTGGGAAGTTGACATGTCTTGGGGTCTGACATGCTATAATCTATGACCACGTAAAACAGCATTTTGCTAATTATTTTCACATTATTGCATGCAGCTTTTATGACCTCATATTAATTGAAAGACCACATGGGTTATTTATACTTTTAAAAATTCACATCACTTAAATTTGAACAAGTGAAGGCAAATTTTTTGTATTTAAAATGGTGTAGAACTTAAAACAAAAGTGACCAGTTACATGACCCAAGATATTCACTTTCCCTTTGACTGTACATTCATTCAAATCTTAACCTAGAATCTTGATATTGATAAAAACGTCTCATAGACATGTTATCCATCAATTTTTTTTTTTTACTCTCCTCTCAGTTTGTATAATTTATTACTTTGCAAACCAGTGTCTGTGTTACTTCATCTCTAAAGTTGGTAGCTCTCCCACGACTTCTCAACTTCTATAGCTTTTCTTCTCAAACTGCTTTTTCACCATCCCTCCTCTTCCATCCTACACTTCCCATCTCTCTTGCTTTCTCTCTCTCTCTGCTCCCTGTTTCTAGGCCTGCACAGCCGTCACTCTAAATTATTTTCAATGAGCTCCTTTATAGCATGCGCCAGATCTCAGCTCCAACCCATCACTGAGCGCCATGCCACAGATGCGGTCTGCATTTCTATCAGCCCTGAGCCTTCTGTGTGCTATTAACCTCTCTCTCTTTCTCACTATCTCTCTCTCTCTCTTTCTCTCTCTCTCTCTCTCTCTCTCTCTCTCTCTCTCTCTCTCTCTACCTCTTCTTATTTCAACATCTCTATTTCTGTTTCTCAATCTTTTTTTCTCCCCCTCTCCTCCTACCCCATTTTGTCTCTCCTTCCCCCCATTTTTCTCTCCATTCTAACACACCCTCCCTTTACCCTGCATTATTTCTCCCTGACCCTGCTCCCCCCTCTCTCACTCCTTTCCTTCAGTCCTGCTGGACCTGCTCTGACTATAGCTCTGACAGACCGAGGAGCCCAGAATGATTTATTTCTGTTACATTCAAACTAGAACAAATAAGAAAAAAATCTATACAAATAAACACTTAAAATGTATTTTAATAAAAATCATAATCATAAAATAATAATACATTTTATGTACAGTATATAGTGCCTTTCCAAATCTCAAGGACACTTCACATTCTGCAATATTATCAAAATAAAAGATCAACAGATTTAAAACAGACAAAGTAAAAAAGCAAAACAAGCAATACACAAATGAAAAACAAAGTCAAAATAGTGGAAACGAATACACTTTCATTATTTTTATTTCAAAACTAGAAATTATTCAATTTAACCTGTAAGGGAGGAGTGCGTGCAAAGTTGATATAGTTGGAGTAGTTGTCATGCTTTATACTCCAGTGAGTGTTTCTCAGAGAAGCTTTACATTTGAAAGTCAATTTCTATGTAAGTATATACCGTAAAGGCTTGAGTAAAAAAAAAGCTGCTGAACAATTCCACCATTATGCCCATGAAAAAAGATATAGTACATTAAACACGTTGACTTTAATATGCCATGTTGTTACACTATGTGGGGTAAGTTGTCACAATCTGCCATTAAATAGCTTGTTATAGGCTTTTCAGCAATAAATTAAACAATACATTTTGAAACTTAATACATGAAATGGCAAAAAAGTAAAAGGTAAGCTGCAAAAATATCAAGAAATTATTTTGACCAATTTAAATTGTTATTAATACATTTAAAATAATACATTTATTGACAAGCCTAACATTTATGACAACCAACCTAACATTTATTAAAAATACCATGGTCCTGAGAACATATTTCAATCTTTCAGTTAAAAATCTACTTTATTTTATAGTAGCCCCTTGCCGGAATGCGTCCCACTGTGATAACTTTGTGTTCACTTGTTTACCCAAGAGCTGAAGTATTATAAAATATAAAGAGTTTTAATTTAATTTTGTAGAATAGAATCTAAATTAAGATGGTTTTGAACAAGGTCTGAAACCAATATACAGTATAAACCTTTGCTGGAGAAAAGCAAGCATTTGTGTATTTATACTTTTGACTCAAAACCACATTGTTACAGAGAAAGCAACTTCCCAGAGTGACAACTAGCCCCGGTCACATCTAATAATAAAAAAACAGCAAACAAATTTGCATTTGTCTTTTGAAACCAATGGTACCCTTGTAACACTTTCTTTACTTTTTCATCAAACTGAGAGAACGTCTCAAACTTAAACTTCACACTTAAGTGTTAATGACAGTTTTGCTAACTGTGCTATTACCCCTGGGCAGGATTACACTTTGTAGGGTAAAGTTTGAGAATGGAAAAACAAGCAAATAAGAGAAGTTCACTCCATTATTGTTTGAAAGGCTCCTGGGCTCACTGTCTTTTCTTATCAAAGCAATTTTAAAAGAACAGAGACAGGGTGCCACACAACACAATTAGCCTCCATTACAGATGTACATTACTGTCCCCCTGTTGCAGGCAGATTGTAGGTAATCTAGGACACAGTGACTGTTATCTGTTTAATGTGAAAATACATCTCCTTACGGACCATGTCATGTTGCCCCATCTCATCAGCGTGCAAAGCAGTAATCTCATTCTGCATGCTACTCCTTTTAGATTTTACCTGATCTTAAGGAATTAATTAGTTTGACAATATTTGATATTTCTGTCATCACATATTTCCCCAATCATTGTCTTCCCTACAGGCCACCATAGCAGCCTGTAGACTACAGAGCACATGATTTCCAAGACACACTCACTTGATTGTCCATGCTCTTTGTCATATTCTTCTGAGAGAGCATTCGAATTAAAGTTTATTTCACTTTAACAGTGAGCAACAATGGATTAATGTAATTGATAACTTTGTTTTTGATATTCATGTTGTTCTTTTATATGATTGTTACTTAAATGAGACGCCATAGTGTTACATTCTCTGTTTCATTTTAGTCATACATTATCTTACAAATCAGATACACAGAATTAGCATAAACAAACAAAAAATAAATAAATAGTATGCCCGGTCGAGTTCTTGGATGAGACCGTGGGCCCGACTCAGGGCGAGCTCACAGCTCTTCCTGGAGCCAGAGTGCCACTCACGATCATCCTCCGCCCCCGTTCCTTTCTTCCTGGAGTTGCATGAGGAGCTTACGCGGTCGTGGTGGGCACCTTTTACTGCCCGCACCAGATTTGTGAACTCCTCTGCTCTCATTACCCTCGACAGTGGGGTGGCAATGGGGTACTCCGTGATTCCTCAGGTGGATCAGGCGGTCATGCATGGTGCGCTGCCACCTGGCGAAGTCGTCTGATGCTCCCGTCCAGGGCCTGTAGGCTTACGTCATCGCCTATGGTGCTGCTGGACGCACTGCCTCCGTCCTGCATGCCATGGCACTCCTGCAAGTGCGCCAAGGCACTCAAAGAACTGCACGAGGGTAGTCCTGACTCAGCATAAATGCAGAAGCTGCGCTCAGCAACCGATCTCGCCCTCCGAGTGACGAAGTTCACGACACGGACTCTCGGGCAGGTGATGTCCACTCTAGTGGTCCAGGAACAACACCCTTGGCTCAACCTGGTTGAGTCGAGAGAGGCTGGCAAGGTTCGATTCCTTGATGCCCCATCATTCGGCAATACCATCAGAGACTTCACCTAGCTTTTTTCGACAGTGAGGAAGCAGACTGAGGCTATTCAACACATCCTGCTCCGGCACAGCTCAAGACCCCACACCATGTCTGCTCGTTGCCAAGGGCGTCCCCCTGCAGAGGTAACACCGGCTCTGCAACAGCCCACCCCATTGGGACGGTCTCGGCGTGGAGCCATCCGCAGGAAGCAGATGCCAACTGTCTCACAGCCGGCCGCTGTGGTGAATCCTTATTTCCCTTTACTTCGGTGCATGCCCAACGGCAGTTTCCTCACTCCCTGGCCCCACACTCGGTGTCCACGGCCATTGTTATCATGACTGCCGGGTACCGTTTCTCTCTAACTGGTTCGGCACCCGTCGCACCCAGCTGTGGCACAAATCTGCCCTCGATGTGATAGCCTCCACGGGTTACGAGGATGAACTTCTTCCTCTCCCGTCCCAGGTTGTTCCAGGAGTGGTCACAAGGAGCCAAGTAAGTGCTTTGATGTCCCTGGACTCAGCACAGCCACAAGTGGCACCTCTGGGTCCACCCCGTCCCTAGGCCCCACAGGCCAGTATGTCTGACATGGTTGTTCCCTTGGTCCCCCTCGCACAAAGCAATGAAAGTGTGTCTCATGGTCGAGCGCGCAGTCGGTGATGGACTATCTGGGTACATGTGCCTTGGGCATATGGCATCCTCAGAGGCCGTCATGCCACTCGGGTTGATGCATGTGAGACCACTTCAGCACTGGCTTCAGAACCGAGTCGCATCAACTGCCTCGAGTTGCTGGCGGTATTGCTTGCCCTGCGGAGGCTCTTGCCATTGATCTGGTCTAGCTCTTGCCTCTTGACCATGTGACGTATTCCCAATCTAACCAAGACCCCCCCTCCCCCCCCCCCCCCCTCTCTGGGCAGGGTGTGATCTCTGTGGTGTTCTCCTCTTTGGAGGGACACACCCTGACATGGAACTTATATGGCCTCCAGCTGAACGATTTCATTCCTTTTGGGAAAAAAAGAGAAGAGGCCGTGACTGGGTCAGCCGGTCCATATTTTTGGGCAGTCGACTAGTCGCTGAGGTGTGGGGGACTGTTTGATGCCCACAAGTGCGTTGGGGGAGGTTACGTGATGGCCAGGTGCGGTGGCTACGAGGCACACAGAGCTCTGCCCATCTCACACCGCCAGTCCACGTAACACAGTTAAGTAGTCGTGGTGTTTTCCATAGGGACCCCTAGTGTCACTTCATCAACACAACATCGAGTGAGTGACAGAAGGGGAATGTCTTGGTTACTGACTCCTGCCACAACACCGAACTACCCGCTGAATCGCGTAAAACTTAATTATTCATTAAAAAAACATGCCGTATGTTTTTTATTAATAATTAAGTTGTGTACACTCTCATGTACTCAAGGTGCTTGGAAGTTATTTTAATTGTTATTAATTTTAATTGATTCAAACTAGATTTTTTGAAAGATTTCTCAATCTCCACGGACAACCTTATTTGTCAATGAACCTAATTTTTTTTTTTACACCCATTTTTTGCAGTGTGTTGGCTTTTAAGGCTCTGTATTGTTTTTGATAAGGATGTTTGGTTTGAGTGGCCACAGAGACTTCTGAATCTGATGTATACAGAACATCTACCTGGTAAAGCACTATTATTTGTCTTTGGTCTTAAACCAATCTTTGTTCACTGCCATAGTGTATGTCTGAATCATTTAATCTCTGTGCGAGATAGCAAAAGGGGATTGTCTTCTTGTCATTTCCTCGTGACTTATTATTTGTTTTTCCATAGCTTTGCCACTGCCATTGTCATATATGAAGTCAGACACATGTATTTATCTAAGCAGCTGACAAGGGTTACCACTTCAGTACATTAGGGTCTGTCAGGCTCACTGAGCAATTTATCTGTCGAAGAGCAGAGCTCACATACATATGTAGTGGGAACGGATCCTCTCTCCGTTCACTTGAGTTTGTACAATATTGATCAATACTACTCAAGAAACATAACATTGAAAACTAAAATGTGTAGAGTTGAGGTTTACACCCAACTCCTATTACTTGATATCCATAAACAACAACAGAAATGGGGCAATCTGTGTTTGAAGATGGGTTGAGGTGCAGGAAATTATAGAGTACACAAAAGACGTGAGTGAAGTTGCAGTCAATAAAGCCAGTCACAATTATAGCAGACAGTGGTAGCTATTGCATACCCCTTTTCGAAGCACTCCCCCTACTGAATCCCAGCCCCTCTTGTAATAACAGTTTACAGAGAAACACTGCACTGATACATAATAGCTGTGTTATAATTTGCTCTAACAACTCTAATTATGCCTCTTATTGATTCAGCTACACATTTAATAGGAATAGCCACACCTTTTGCATTACGAGTCATTAAAGGTGTAGAACAGTGAAAATTTTAAACTGTGTCCTTCTCATCTGAGCTGGATGTGTCTCTGACAGCATAATTTTGTCTGCAGTTTGGCCACCGTAAACATCACACAACAATCATTTCTCTCTAACCTTTTCTTTTCTCTCAGAAGAAGCTAGTTTTTGTTGACTGTATTTAAGTGGGTCAATTTTAGTATTTTCTTTTTTCCATTCCCCCCATTTCTTTCAGAGCGTTGGCTAGTTATAATTGTGCGAGTGTCTGGGGCTGTGAGCTTGCTGAAGTGGAGTAGTTTTACCCTCTAAATCTCACCCACTTATTGCACTTCAAAATCGTACTTCGCCCCATTTCACACTCACACGCACACTTTAGTCATAAGTATATTTTTGGAAGAATTTTTAACCTCTTGTAATTTTTTGACTACTCTTTAGCTGTCAGTTTAACTATTTTTTAATGGATACACATTCAGTAAGATGTATTTGATGCATGTTTTATTAACTCTACCCCCAAACCCCAACCCTAAACTTATCTGACAGTGGAGTAAAAATATAATTTGCAACAAAAATGCCACCTTCTAATATTTTAAATGAATGTGATTACTTCCTGGTTTTCATGGGACCAGAACCCTTGTCTCTGAGGTTTCTTGTAGAATGTGCTATCAGTCAAACCAGATGGAAATGTGATCACATTTGAATTGAGGCACAAAATGTCTGATAGGGAAAGCACTTGTCAGTAGGGTTACCAACTTTTAACCAGACAAAATGGGACATTCCAGCTTTAAATAGGGACAGTGTTTTTTCAGCAGGGCTCTGGCGTAAGATGCTGCGCAACAGTTAAAGAGGTCCACATAGAGCTTGTTTACATTGGAAAACAATTGGAAAACAGCCCAGACAGACATAAAAACTTTTTGAACGTCCCCCATTATGCTTAAAATGAAAACCACTTTAATAGAATGACCAGGAAGAACCAAATTTCTATCAACCTTCATTTTTAATAAACACCACTTTTTGACAAAACATCGAATCTGCAATCAATGGAGAAAGACAATATTTTTCTGTCAAGTGTTTTCTTCCCCATAGCTTGCCTAAGCCTTTTTCATTTTTAAAGCTCAGCAAACCAGCTTTCCATTTTAAATTGGGTTCATCAGTTTGTAGACAGTATATGGCTAATGTATTAAAAATATAAAATATATGAGCACTGACATCAATGCCATGTCATGTAATTTCAGGAATTACTGGTGTTTTTGGAATCACAATTGTGTGAATCCATTGCACTCGAATTCTATATGTTTGACAAAATTATTCTGCTTCTCATAGAAAATGTGCAGTGATTATCATTGATCTTTCCCCCAGCCGCTTCTGTCAAGTGTGGCATCCATGTAACATTTAACAGCCAATATTTCACACAACTCACGTGGAAGGTGTGTGTTTCAGGTCCATTTCTCTTGGGTTTGTGAAACAATCTCAGCAGTTTCAGTGTGAGCTAAAATACTGGACAAATATCTTCCTGTATAGATTTAATATGGAATGCAATTTTGTTCCCTCAAATATGAGACAATTCTGTATTATACGGATTGGTTGGCAATCTTACTTGTCAGTAACTCTGCAGAATGTGGTTGATTTCCGGGAACATGTACATTTGGAATCATATTATCGATTTCCGATGAGATCATGTTGGTAGGGGACTAGATTTAAATGTATTAAAATGTGTTAATTGGAGCTGATAGTACTGAATTCTTATTGCTAACATAAAATGAATAAAATTAGCCAAAATATTTTGTAAATAAATATGCAAGGGGTGGGATATGTGTAGAGATTTGTGAAAAAAGTTTTTTTAGATTCTGTTGAAATCTGCTGAGCTTCTGTGTGTGATTCTGTGTAGACCTGGCCATGATATTGTTTATGTTGTCTGCATGAAGCTCAGATTTTCCTCAGGTCTCTGTGCTTGGATCCCCAAAATCTTCCTCTCCTCCTTCTCCTGGCCAGTTGGTTTAGGACTGTTCTCGCTCCACTGGTCCTTCAGAAAACCCATGTCCTTCACATGCCCTGCACACACTCCTGGTCATATTTCATTTTCATACATATTTCATACACATATTTTCATAAAAGAAAAAGTTTAAAATATTGGACGTCTTGTGCACAGATCATATCTCATCAAAGATAGTTTCTTACAACTTTGTTTGATAACTAAGTTTAGCCTGTGGATCTTTAACTCCATTTAAAACTCTCATATACAGTGCCTTCATGTATTTTTTTTCACCCGGATAATACTTACAAATATTTACAAATATTTGTAATCTCTTATTTACTCTAATCCTGAAAATATGGAAAGAACTGGAAAGAAAAATAACAAAAGAGATCTCTTTAATATCTCAAATGTTTGTCATAGACAGCAATGATGCTATGGAGACCAATTTGAGACTTTCATTTAATTCTACTGCTTCTCAGATTTTTCACCACAGAATAAGACCCTGATAATCGTGCATGTGTTTCCTTTTAAATTTGAAAAAAGATATCTAAAATGTACTCAAACTGTGCACAGATTACCAAAGTCTGCAATCAAAAGTCAGAGATGTCAATATGAACTCTTTCAGGAGTAAATTAACTGGGCTATGCTATACACATGACATAACAGAGTTTCATTATGTCTCCTGAGTGACTGTACAAATTTTTTTTAATTAAAAGCCTTTTACAGTAAACAGAAGTTGTCAGGATCATGCCAGAGAACTTATTCATAGAAAAGGCATCTTCCTTTGAACTGTCAGTCCAACTGATCAAATCCTTATGTTGTCCCCACAAGCTCCAGAAACAAACACCTCAGCTACTCTCCAGGATAAACATATGTTTTATGTTTTTCTATTTACTATGGCACAGATGTTGTTTATGTTCCTTCTCCTTTGATATTGTGAGGTTCTTCTCAATAAACCGAATGGAACAATGGTGTGAAGTGTGTCTTCAAGCCTGGCAAGCTGTAATCAGCTCTCCTCACAAATTCACCTCCTGTGTCTGTTTACCCCATCAGCCACTTGCCATGAACAGACATTGTGTTGGCGCATTCCTGTCACGTTGGTGGGAGTTTCATTGGCCAACATAGAAGTCCCTGTAACTTTGCTTGTTTGTGGATTATGGCGAAGCTCGGTGCTGGAATGGTCGTGTGTCTGGGCGTGAGGCCTCTGAGCAGGTGTGTGAGGACAGGAGAGCTGGCTTGTGTTTGGTCCAGCTGGAGGGGCGATGTTGAAGGTATGACAATTGGGTGTGAGAGGGCTGTTCACAAACAAAGGCACACAGAGACGTGGCACTAAACCTCACAAACAGGCAAGCCTCAGATGGTAAGGGAGGCTCTGTTTAATTTTCAGCCAAGCCGTGAAGTTACCCAGCATTGCCAGGGGTCAGTGACACCAAGGTATCGCTACAGAAGGGCAAGAGTGAACTACTGGTCACTCGTTTTTTTCTATCACAAACCCCATGTAGAGGGTGACAGGATCAAAGACACAGATTCAGTTGGGCTCCTGTTTATCCAGGAGGCTCTAAGAAAGCTGTGATTGTTCAGTAAATAAAAGAAAATCTGGGACTAAAAGCAGGACAGCAAAATGTGTTACAAATAATGGCAGATAAAAAGAACAATGACTACAAAATGAGACAGACCTATACAACCGTCAACTAAATATTTTCATATTCAGCTAGTCTACAGGTTGGTGGGACAACTAGTCAACTAATGGGTAAGTCCTGAATATCTAGGTTGGTTTTGGGTTCACCTGACCCTGATCAGACACAATTCTTAGGGGGTGTTCATATAGAATATGCTCTTATGTTCAAAAACAGCTGAGTGGAACAAAAAAGAATGGAACAGAATGCAGGGGTCACGATAAGTGCTTTTGAAAGTTGAACTATTTTAAACTTTACATGCCATCTTAAAGGAAAAGTTCAAAATTAAAATTCTGTCATTATTTACTCACTCTCATGTCGCATCAAAAACGTACAACTTTCTTCCACTGACCACAAAAAGTCTTCACATAGTTTATTAATGTAATGACAGTTAATTGTGACTCAAGTCTGTCAAGCTCGAAAAGGACATTATGAACACCATAAAACTGCAGTAAAAATAATTTATTTGACTCATACAGCATATACATTTTCTGAAGCCATATGATAATTTTGTGCAATGTACCAAACTAAATTTAAGTCATTATTAGCTGTCAAATACAATCATATTAATAAAGTACATTTGTTTTAGTCAAGTAAATTTATGCCAATAACTTTCAAAACAAAAAACAAGTCTTGATGCAAAAACGTCCATCTGCTCTAGTAGTGGTGCTTGTTTTAATCTCCTGAGACCCAAGCATGACTGATGTGTGCATTTTCCATTTTCCTTTTGATTTGTAATTAGAAGCACCAAAATAAAAAAAATTAAAATAATATTTTTGATGGGGAAGTGGGTTTGCTAAATATGTTTGTCCTCATACGGGGACAGCAGTACTAAGTTGAAAAATTTGAAATTAAATTGTATTTTTTATTTTTTTTTTGGCAAATAGTCAATCAAATTTGTTTCAATGTGTGTAAGATTTTACAGACATTACAGCTTTGGCAACACAATCTCAATGTTCTCTCTTTGCACTGTCAAACAAACAAGTGATAGCCAGTGCTGAGGAATTTTACCAATCAGAAATTAGCATAATTAATTCTGATACAAGTAATGATCAGCATAGTCCAATCACTGCCAACCATGTTAAAATAGAATTCTAAATCTAAGTACTGATTACCATTGTCCCATGTCTGCCAAACATGTTGAGTGGTTCAAAAATCATCTGCAGCCTGAAACTGATCTTCTGATAGGAAGTTTGGATTGAATGCACTTGGCTTAATAGGAAAGCTATAGGATGCTCCCTTGCTCCTTTGCTCCCAATTTAGTGACTGACTTAACCTCTAGTGTGCAGGCTGTTTGCAACATTTTTCTGCTTTTGGAGGAACGCATTATTCTCAATGTGATAATGCACAGTAAATATAGGATTTCTACAGAAATAATAGCACTAAAGTCCACTCTAGTGGTCCTTGTGTTTAACGGTGTGCCGTTTTGCATTAAATTGCTAAAAAAATTTAAATGGCATATCAGAGGAATCTAGATCAAGGTTAATCTTTTGACCTATCAAATCCTACAATCATGTGGGTGCAGAACCACAGCAGTTGTGCCAAACAAAGAAAATGGAGGCCGAAGAGTCAGTTAATAGCCAGTTTTTGTATAAATGTAAATGTAAACATTTTCCAACCTTTTATTCCATTTCTAGTTCTATTGATTTTGTTCTAGATTATTAGACCGTTGTGGTTTGGTTGGACTGCATGAATGCTGGTATCCTAGCAACAATGTGACGTAGCGTTGCCAAGGAAGCCTGTCTGAAATCAATTTGAAGAGGTACCTTCGTATGCAAACACTGTCTGTTAATTCACTGACTGATAGGTCAATGGGGCAACAAGGTAGCTACCTTTGGTTTCGGACACAGCCGTAGTTTTGTTGGCGTTACACCCAAGGACCAAGGAGATCAGAGTCATTTTGTTTTGTCACATGACTCGATATGTCGAAAGTTTAACCCTTTACTAACAGTCCAGACTGTCCTGAACTGAGATCAGTCGGTTTAAATTAAATTATGCATAGCGTATAGCAAAGACAAAACACAATGTCCGCACAGATGGAGGCAGGTTCGTGCAATATTAAATATGCTTTTAAAACGCTTTTTTTGAGTGGGTACAAACTGTCTAAACGCTAAAGCACATCATGTTATCAGTCTGATAATTAAAGCAGGAATAAAAAAAAAATCCAAAATAAAAAAAGGTAGAAAATCGATATCTACTCAACCTATCAATTTTACTATTCAGTTGTTGGACCACAAGTTGATAGTCAGCCATTGTGACACATCTCTACCAAAAACACACTCACACAATCAGAGATAGAGACACACGAGACCTTTATGATGGCCACTGGTCTGTGACATCCCAATAGTGGCCCAACCCAAGGTCAGTGGGCCAGACAGTGCAGTAAGAGGCCTGTGCTTTCTGGGGATAAATGTCTTCCACGTGCCGCTGCACCCAACAACCCTCTATCTTTAATCCCTGCTGCTCCAAGTCAACTATATAAACTATTAACTGCACATCCAGTAAATCCCGCCGCAGAAACGGCTGTAAAATTGCACCCCCCCTAGCAAACTGCACAGTAAACTGCCCTCGCTGTATAACATGATGGGGGCCAAAAAACAGTCATTTCCCTCTACAGGCTTCTCAAATTGAGTCTTATCCACTCTGGCGACAAGGTGCCCCCAACTCACCTGCCACCCCTAGCTTCTCTTTTCCTTAAATTGTACTTTCATCAGCAACCAGGGAGATTGGGTGGAAAGGGCTGACCTTGGAGATGGGATCTTAGCAGGTTTAACAGCAGCTTGTCCCAAAGTCAGTCAGTCAGCCTGGTCGGCCAGCTTCATTATATCTGTGATGAGCTGTTAGTCTGCTACAATGGATAACCTCTCACCCCACGCCACCTCAGAGCACCAGGGTGCCATATGAGGTCTATGACTGGGGGAAGTCAAAGGGCTCCTCTGATATGGTCTCATTTTGTAGTGCACTTTGACCCCTCTCAGGGCTTACCAGTTTTGACTTGAGATATACACATCTACCTGACTTAAGACATTTTTGGGTGAAGTGGAAATTGTCTGTCACTAAATGTGAATGTCAATGAATGTGACACTAGTGAACACAAGGACATAATGCGTCACAGATTTTAGTCAAAATAGCTTGAAATTGCCTTTTCTTGTGTAGATGTAGGGTGGTACTACATCTTATTTTTAGAAAGATACTTATTTATCATTTTCAATTTTGTTCAAGGTCATTAAATCAAAAGTTTAATAACTGTCAAATAAGTTTAAGGATTGTGTTTGGAGTAAAAAGCCCCCTGTTGTAGGAGCAAACTGCCGCCATAAAACACATTTTTCTTAAGTGGGGAGTTATGTTTTGTTATGTATTTTTATGAAAAATGTTCAATCCTTTTCTAATTAGTATTATCTAAATTTGTTACTCAAAAGACCATCTTGCCCATGTGGGGTAAAAGACTCCCATTCCACCTTTAAATGAATTTAAAATTAATTTGAATCAAAACAACCTTCTGTTATTATCTTGATCTTTTTTTCTCCATTCTCTCAGAAGAGGAATGAAGTACATTTTTAATTTTAATTGTTTTGTAAACTTAAAAAAGAATACTACCACATCGATGGCCCAACCTGGTCTTATGAAAATTCATAAAAATAGTAAGAGATAGCAAAATTGTACGAGTTGGCTTGTGCGTAAATATACGTCTTTAACTTTCATAGAAAATAATGAACTAACAAACAACCAATGTTATTATAATTTTCATATGTCTAACCCCTTTCCTAATCCCTAAACCCTAGAAAGTCACTGCTGTGTTCCACAAAAAAAAAAGAGAATCATCAGGGTTCTGAACGAGAGTTGTAATTTTTTCCCCCTCATTTTACCCCCTAACCCAAACTCCAAAACCTAAACCTAACCATGATTTAAATAGAAAAATAACTTTTGTGTACCACGGAAGAAAGAAAACATTGGGTTTGGAATGAGAAAGAGGAAAGCATATTATAGATTATTGACATATATCAGTCATTTGTATCGCAAAAATAAATATGTAGTGAGTCACCAAATTTGTTCACAGACGTTTCCTTACTTAAAATAAAGTGTTGGATAGGAGACTAGCTAAAATTGTATGCCTGCATTTTATCAATTTGAAATTCTGTTTTTTGTTTGGTTGGCCTCCTTTCGGATGAGTCAAGATGTACAATAACCTTCACAATTTTGGTATCTTGTATAAATGTTGGAAGGCCTCAAAGCTAACAGACCTGAACCAAAAGCGACAAAACCACTTTAATTTTCATGGCATTTAAGAATAAAGGTGCTTGGTTTCAGGATTCAACTCCATATTTAAATTCCATTCTGCACTTCTTGCAAAAAGATGTGATGTCTGATGTGCTTTTCTTCTCTTCTCAGTCCTGCTCCTCCCAAATTTGTCATCCACTACATGTCCAGCCAGCAGGGGAGGTAAAATCGCATTTTCTGTGGTTTCTATTGCTGACCTGAATATGCCTGCTCTCTCCAATAACAGCTTTAGGAATGCAGAAATAAAGACGAGAGGGCACAAATCAAACAGTGAAAAATAGACAAGCAAAGCAACATTAACAATTTGCATAGGGATCAGGAGGCAGTGCGATTATGGAATGAAATTAAATGGTACATGTTGGACATGGAAGCTCTGCCAGCCTTAATGCTGTTCATCCCCTAAGTCTGCCCTGATGCCCCCAACACCATTTCTGGTCCAGATCCTGCTGGCAGAGTGTAGCCAGAGTTTCTCCTGACTCACCTCCATTACACCACTTACATTACTTTCTTTGGATCTGCCTTGTACTTTGTTCCTATAGCCTGCTTTGTAGAAGGATCTATGGAAACTGATTGTATTCAATACCAAATGAAGTTGGCTTTATGATGGTTATGGAATTCATAGGAGGATTACACTGGTCCTTTAGAGACCACTGTTTTCCCTACAAATTAATCATCTCACAGGGTCAGTGGGATGTGAAGCTAGAGGCCTGATACAAGGTATACTGCCACTGGACTAATTTAATATTTTGCCCTTTTACTCTGAGGAGACCATTAATTCAGTTGATTATTAAATACATTTATCTATTACACATGCCTGTTGACATATAACACTTGTAACCCTCTATACAGTGTGCTTATCTACATTTGTTTGTATTTTATTTATGTTTTTTTTTTCTTTTGTATAGAGGTTTCTAAGCATGACAAAGTTGACACTTGTAAACCTGTGTTTCATGCAAGAAACAAATATATACAAATATTTGTTGTACTGGACAGGAAACAGTTTTTTCTATGGCTTCATTATGAGTTATCTTTTTTCTCCCCTCAATTGTTTAAAAAAAATTGTGGATTCTACACACCCATCTGGGTTCCAGAAATGTAAGCGCAGCGTAGTTCTAGCGGGGAGACTAGCAGCTGTACATCATCGCACCATAAGCCATTGCTTTATAAATCTGCTCACAATCTATCACATTGCTGTTTCAGTGTGCTAATACAGCAACCTCCACCACTCCACCACTACAGGTTGAGTCCCGTCCTGCATGGGGTAGACTCCTCGCCCCTGCCTCCTATCTCCAGCAGGATATGACGGTTCTGAGTACTAAAGTCTGCAAGTCTCCCTGTTAGAAGTATTTTTCCCATTCATTTCTTCTATAAACTTTTCAGAATATCCTCCATTAATGAGTTACATTAATGAGACCAAACCAACCAGCTCCAAGGTGAATCACAACATTACAGACTTTGTTTTAATGCAAAAAAGTATTTGAAAATCCGACAAAAAGACAATGGTAAAGTCTGCAAAGTCTGCATACTTCTTTCATGAGGTCATGGACTACAATCCAATGAAGCATTGAGAATGACATTGAATAAAAACTATATGAAAATCTTAAATTATTGATTTTAGGTTGTTGATGATAAGTATAGAAAAAATATAGTTTACTGCTAAATATTCCGATATACACAAATCTATAAGTAGTTTAAGAGTGCAAGGAGACTGACTAGTTCGCATCATTCAGAGTGCGTCATGGAAATGGGTGGTCGCTTCCAGGCTTATTTCGAGAGTTTGTGCTCTCATTGCAGCAAAACTTGCACTGAGGGAACAGCAGAACAGCCTGTCTGTGAGTGGATCCTGGTATATGATAGGCTATGAATTACATTACATCTCTAAAATGGGCCCCAGAGCTGAATTAGCACAACATCTTAAATTTCAAGAGTTTGACAAAAAAAGAGAGAGGGAGGGTGAGCAAGTGAGTGAAAAAAAAAGAAATCAGATTCAATCTTCAAACGCCTTACAAATGTTTGCATCAGTTTTCTTGTTTAAAAGAGAAGCCACTGAGAGGGAAGCACTAAGAGAGAAACAGAAAGTGGAGAAGTAATGTCCACGTCTAATTTTTCCCCCCTCGTTCTCCTTTCCTCCCCAAACTGTAGTGAAAAGATTAAATTGTTTACGTGCTCGGAGCCAGGCTGGCTAGAGAGGATGAGCCAAGAGCGACAGAGATAGACATTCTAATTCGTGGCTGTACTTAGCGTCCCGGCCCCTCTGTGCAACCACTAATTCTTTTATCTAGCTTCAACACTCCAGGCTACAGCAACATTTGTAAAAAAAAGCATACGTGAAAGAGGCAAAAATGACTGTTTTATGTGCCGTACAACTGATAAAAAAAAATCTCTACTTGAATACTTGATTTCTTCATCCCCCACCTTTTCCTTCCCTTCGTTCCTTTTACTCATTTTGCAAAAAGGCAGACCGACTGTAGTCTTTAACCCTTTATCTAGACTGAGCAGAAAGGCATTTGCTGCATCCCCACACTGAGGTTTCTCTGCTGGTGTGTGAGTGCTTGTGCGTGTGTTTTTGTATGGTATGTATGTGTTTGACAGGGTTTGGTTGAGGAGTGAAGCAGCTGAATTTGGTGCATGTTGATTGGGGGGAGTTAGGAGGGTGGGGGGCTTGAAAATACAACATAGAGAAGAATTACTGTTATCTGCGAGGCAGAAGAGGAAGAGGTGAGATAAGAAACTGCAGCAGCTGGGAGAGAATCAGGCATGCATGTAGTTGTGTTTCAAGGGGGCCCTAGTTGTAAATTCACTAGATATTTAGTGCAAGCTGGCCCTGCTTGTCTCTCACATAGGGTTCAGGGTTTTCTCTCTCTCTCTCTCTCTCTCTCTCTCTCTCTGTCTCTCTCTTTCTCTCTACTGTGCTCTCTTTCTCTCTTCTTTGCTCTACCCTTTCCCCTTCCCTTTTATCCTGAGGTCTGCTTCTCCGATAGAGGTATTGTGTGGGATTCCACTGTATAGAAAGCTCATCAGTGCCGTTTGCCTCTTGGGTGTTATCGGCCTGTAAGTTAACTGCACGTTTATAGACTGCATGCAGATAATAGTGGCAGAATAAAGAAAATAAAGGGGGACCTCTTCTCATTAACAGCTATCTCGGGCACCACAGACACTGCCAGAATTGAGTGCTTAGTATGCAAAGCATAAATAAAAAAATAAATAAAAAAGGGAGGAGAACCAAAATGAATGAGGGAGAGGGGAGGTTGTTGTAGAAGGGAAAACAGGAGGTACCGCAGTCATGGTTGCTTTGAGTGGGCTATGTAGGATGAGATGCATGGAAAATTAGATGTGGACACACACAGAGATGCAAACACACTCTCATACACAAGCTTAATAAAACAGAACAGCTTATGTTTACAAGGCTTTCCGAGGAGACAGCTCAATATCAGGTCTCAACTGAGGATTTTTATGTCGGACCCGTCAGACCAGAATTTTACTTGCCCCACCAACATTTTTATTGGCCTTACACAAATCAGATAAATTGCTACCCTGCAGAGGCCCAAGCGTGCAGCGAGAGAGAGAACACCGCTGGAAATGCTCTGTAGGATCCAACAGCAGTGCTTCTTGCCAAAGAGGTGAGTGGAACAGTGGTGAACTTCAGCATTCTGCTGCACAACCGCTCGGCTCTGAAGAAAAAATCTGACTGACAGACACATGCCCGCTTCCCTTT
Source organism: Moxostoma hubbsi (assembly GCA_032164185.1). Lineage (NCBI taxonomy): Eukaryota > Metazoa > Chordata > Actinopteri > Cypriniformes > Catostomidae > Moxostoma > Moxostoma hubbsi. The sequence continues at coordinate 26,756,320 of JAVLUX010000029.1, read as the reverse complement.
ATACCCGTATGTCCGGGGGCATATGGGTATATCTATAAAACCTGCAGTATAATGCACTATATTCCAAGTCATCTGAAGTCATAGCATGGTTTTGTTGAGAATTAAATTTCGTTATTCACTCTCAAATAAAATAAAATAAAATCATAAATAAATTGCTGAACTCAAAAATGTCAGCTATGTTGATGACATCAAACTGCATTGGTTCTTATCCTATATCATAAACAAACGTCATGACGTCATGTCGCAGTGAGGTTTGATTTTATTCATGTAGCCACCATATTGGATTTCAGTGCTTCGTACATGAGTCATACAGTATATATTACATTTCCTGTGGTTTTATTGTTGTTTTTGTCCTTTTTTGTGCTTGACAGACCAGAGTCACTATTCACTGTCAATATTTGTCAAATAAACCCAGCAAATAATGACAGAATTTAAATTTTTGGATGAACTATTTATGAAAGTATACTTACATAAAGAAATGAAAAAAAATTATATAATATATAATGGTGAAGGTGAAAACTCAAGACACATTTTTTTCTTGAAAATTATGGCATATGATGCAAAACATAACTGGTTTGTTTATATTTTTCAAGTGGTTCTAACTATTGTTTCTTAGACTATCACAAGTATTTCTAGAAATTATTATGTTAGCCAGCTAGATAACTCTACCCTGGTGACATTAAAATTACACAATGTTTAATACAAGTTGGCAAGTCTTAAAAATAAATGATTAATTAATGAGGCAGTGATGATGCAACGCAGTGACTGTTCTGTCAACTGGCCAAAAACTTTCTCACAATTCATCCTAATTATTGAGCTCCAAATATATGGCCATTTTCTGCATGCAGGCTTCCCATCCTCCCCTACAGGATGAGAAGAGAAGTTTATGAGCCTTATTATGCATATTCTTGTTTGGTTGCATTGACTATTTTAATATCCCCCAGGAAGCATCTGTAAGAAATATTAAGGTCACAAAAGTGTCATCTGTCATGGCACCAAATAGATCTTTTCCAGGGGCATCATACACTTTTTGTGTATGTGTTTGTCATAAGCAAATTAAGATATGACCAGAGAAATAAAACACCTTTTTTATATCCTTAGTAATTCTTTACCTAATTGTAAGACATGTTAGTGTAGAAGTCCAGTGATTGTTTTTATTATGCAAGAGGACCAAAAGTAAAAACAAAGTATTGAGTGACATCAGAGTTGGTAAATGATAACAGAATTTACAATTTAAAGGAAATTATTTTTGGAAGATGCGACTCGATTTAACTGACCAAACTGAGACGTATGATTCAGTGATTTCTGCAACAACATTTTAGACAAACACTTTTTTTACCCTCAAAATCATGTAGTTCTGCTTTGTCATTTGCCATACTGTAGCATCATATAGGTTTTAGTACCTCAAGCAATGAAAAAACAAACATTTCTGGTGCAGTTTATGCAGTTTGGACATACTGTAAATGTTGAAATACTGTATGTGTTTGCAAGTGAACAGCCATGTCTGCACGCAAACCAAAAGGGCTTTATCATTAAGGATTGTGGAGTACACACACACACACACACACACACAAACACACACACGCGCACGCACACACACACAGACAGAAGTTGGTGCAGCTGTCCTTATGAGGACTCTCCATAGATATAATGTATTTGTACTGTAAGAACTATAGATTTTGTCCCTTAAACCTAACCCTCATAAAAGACTTTCTGCATTTTTACATAAAAAAAAAAAAACACATTTAATGTTTTTTAAGTGATTTTAATTATGGGGACACTAGAAATGTCCTCATAAACCACATTTATAACGTAATACTTTTGTAATTACCAGTTTGTAACCTAAAAAAAAAATATCCTTGTAAACCACCCAAAACCACCCACACACACACACATACACACGCACAATCTCTCTCGACAGTGCTGGCGGATTAGAGCCATTTCTAAAATGCATGGAGCTGTCTTTTTTGAAAAGCCTTTCAACAGTTACACCAGAGTAAAAAAAAGAACCTTGAAAGGAGCAAAACAAAACCGTGAATATGTCTCCTCTTTCTACAGAAGCCACTGCACAGTAACAATTAAGAAAGAAAATTACCAAATTGGAAACCAGAAGTATGCATTGTTTGGAGCCTGTGCATGTGTTCCCATGTGTGTGTATGTGCGTTTGTCTTGAGCTCTAAGGATGACCATTAAGCTGTAAATAAAGAAGAAGCCCCCAGTCTGCCATTAAGACCAGACAATCCTGTGCTGCTCAGGCAGACATGTTCCTGATAAACCGCTGCTCTCTCGCGGACTTCACAATAGGGCCCGGATTCATTTGCATGACACAATTGGCTTGCCGTGCTGATGTGTTGCGGCTAGACAAGTGTAGCATTACGAAGAACAAGTTACCATGGGGAAGGTTAATGCAGACAATAAGGGAAGCAGATAATGGGAATTGGGTTCCTGTTTTTCAAACCTCTTATCTGGGAGCCGAGCAAAATCGGCCTGTTTTGAATACGGGCGACTGCTTTAAAGGGCCAGTCCTCCTTGCCCGCCTGCCATGTTCGCACCAGCATTAGGCATTATAATTTATTCACTCCAAGGTATTTGCATATCATGCATGGATCTATTGGAGTGTATATGCACAATGTGATATGGTGTAGGTATGTGTCTGAACACACAGCTATTGTGTGTGTTTTTTGATTTAGGAATATCTATAGATCTTGTTCTGTATCAGCAGTGCACAACAGTTCTTTCATAACAAATTTAATTAGGCTTTCATTTTATAACTTCACATCTATTATGGGTCATTAGCTAACATGTGTCACTTTAAATGTGATATTGCAGTGTGTGTCTATAATATGGTCATAAAGGGATAGTTTGCCCAAGAATTATGTCATTGTGTTGTTCCAAACCTGTATGACTTTTTTTCTTTTCCACTGAACACAAAGGAGATGTTGGGCAGAATGCAAGCCTCACCAATCCTTTTCATTGTATGGAAACCATATGCAATGAAAGTGAATATTGACTGAGGCTAGCATTCTACCTTACATCTCCTTTTGTGTTCCATTTAAGAAAGAAAGTCATACTGGTTTGGAACAACATGAGGGGATAGTTTTTGGTTGAACTATCCCTTTAATTAGTTGAGTTTTCTATGTATTTTTTTAATAACGGCTGGCAACTATATATAGTGTTTAAACTTACTGTGCTGTGAGTAAATGTGTGTACCTGTTTGTGGACATGTGTGTGTCCTTTAAAACATTTCTCTGTGTGAGTGTATCACCCCTATTGGTAGGGGTGGTTTCCAAAAGGCCTGCCTCTCCATTCAGCACTCGCCCAGATCCACCCAGCAGATAAAGGCTCAATTGCCATCCTTCAGCAGACCCCTAACAAGGCGACAAAAGGCCCTAATTTTTTATTTAATATTTAAGCTGTTTGGGGGGGGGGGGTCATCCGTCTGGGTGGAGCCTCCCACCGCGGCCTGCAGATGGGCAGAGAGGTTGTTAAGAGCCAGGATTGAGTACCTTACATAGTGAATTAAGTTTTAACCCTGGGGTGTCTGTGTTCTACAGAGAGAGATAGACAGCCCTATTTTAGCTATGGTGAGCTTGGCTTTGCTTCCTTGTTAAGTTCCTTTCAACACCCAATATCATGACATTTAAGCTATTCATTAATCAGGGGCCTGCATGATGAGCTTGTTTTCTCTTGCTAAAATAAATAAAAGCCCCTCCCCATCTCTTTGTTCATCATGAGGAAGCAGTGTGAAATGTTTTACAACATGTTACTATATTTCACTGGAAATGTTTTATGCCAGTTTTCATCAGACACACTATCTGTCTGTCTGTCTCTCTGTGCTTGCTTTCAGATATGTTCTACTTTTTTAAAATTCAATTTCTAAAAAAGACATAGAAATCATAGATTTCAGACTGTTTTACTTCAAACTTGACAATAGATCTTGTTATTAAAAAGTAAGAATTGCTCATTTGACCTTCTGAAACCCGAGCATGACTGCTGTGTGCATTTTAGGTGCTATTTGTAACTAGTAGCACAGAATAAACATGCAATAAATAAATAAATACAATTCTAGAGCAAAATGTCCACATATGTGAGATTTTACAGTTTTTTTTACAATTATTTTCACACATTTCTCAATACTCTGAACGCATTTTAAAAACTCTTCACACAGTAATCTCTACCAACATTTATACTTGCACAACAGTTCCCCTTCTGTCACTCACTCGACGTTGTGTCAATTGAAGTTACACAAAAGGTCTTTCTAGAGCCTCGTGTACCTATGGATTTGAGAAAAGGCCAATGAGAAATTGGCAGACAGAATTTGCATGTCCCGCCCCCGGACATATGGGTATAAAGGGAAGCGGACGTGCGTCTGTCAGTCAGATTTTTTTCTTCAGAACTGAGCAGTTGTGCAGCAGAAAGCTGAGTTTCACTACTGTTCACTCACCTCTATCAGAGCATTGCTGTTGGTTCTACTGCGCATTTCCAGCGGCTTTCTCCTTCTCTGCACGCTGTGCAGTCTACGCCCCTGGGTGCTTTGACAGCGCTTCTGTAAAGAGTGTATACCCTCTAAAATAGAGTATTTTTCATAAACGAGTAACACACAGCAGGCATTGAACGTCCTTTTCAGGACACATCTTTTTAAAGATGCCCTTCTGCCTCTGTGAAGTTCCTGGATGCAGTCGATATCTCTCCAAATCCGATGGTCATAAATGCTGCCTCGAGCGTCTGGGCCACGATCACACCGAGGCAGCGTTTGTGGATGGTACATGTACTTACTGCGAGAATATGACCATGGCAACGTTGCGGTCATGGCTTTCATTCCTCAAAGTGAATGCCTCTCCAGCCACCCACGCTCTCACTACCCTTGATGGTGGGGCGCCCCACGGGTACACAGAGGTTCCTCAGGTGGATAGATCTGTTGCGATTGTGCCCAAGAATGCCGCCACCTGGCGGGATCTTCTGGCACATCCCTCTAAGGGCTATAGGATGACAACATCGCTGACCTCGAAAGCCAACAGTGCCACTGGTCAGGCTGCCTCCGCCCTGCATGCCATGGTGCTCCTGCAAGTTCACCAAGCCAAGGCACTTAATGATCTGCACTTGGGTAGTCCTCACCCTGATGTGCTGCAGGAACTTTGCTCTGCCACCGACCTCGCTCTCAGAGCCACGAAGGTCACAGTGTGGGCACTTGGGCAGGCAATGGCCACCTTCGTGGTCGAGGAACCAGTAGTTTTCGGCGGTAAAGAGGCAGACGGAAGCAATCTTTCATATCATGCTGTGGCACTGCCCCAGTGCAGCCCGCTCCCCATTTACCCGCCGAGGGCGTCCCCCTGTAGCCTCATAAAACAAACAACAGGCAGCAACACCTCAACCCGGGCCCAGCTCTCAGCCCCTGCATCGAGCGCCTCACAGGCGGCATACAGCCCCTGTCTCCAGGAACCCTCTAGGACCTGAAAGGCTTCCAAGCGCTGCTGAGATGGAAGACCCAGGCAGTCAGATGTTTGCTCCGGAGCTGGTAACAAGACCACTCCGTCCCCGGTCAGGGCCAGGAGGAAAATCCTTGTTTTCCTTATTTTCTTTTGCTGCATCCCCTTCAGGCTGCGGTAACCACATTGTCAATAAAAGTTCTCACGGCCCCCGGCACCAAAATCCCACAGTCCTGGTTTCTAACCCACCCCTGCCAGTGCAATACTGCCCCCACTGCCCCTATTCTCCAGCCAACCTCCCGCTCCATTGTCACTCATGAAGTACCCGAGGTACTTGAACTCCTTCACTTGGGGCAATACCTCCTTCCCTACCCAGAGTACGCACTCCATTGGTTTCCTGCTGAGAACCATGGCCTCAGATTTAGAGGTGCTAATCCTCATCCCAGTCGCTTCACACTCAACTGCCAAGCGATCCAGTGAGAGCTGAAGGTCATGGACCGATGATCCTGCAAAAAGCGGCGATGAGATCCCCAGCCCACCAAACCGTACCCCTTCCCACCCCGACAACATCTCGATATCCTGTCCATGAATATCACAAACATGATTGGTGACAAAGCAGAGACCAACCCCCACATGGAACAAACTCGACTTCATGCCGAGGACCCGGTAACAGCTCTCACTTTTGACGTACAGGGATTGGATCGCCCTAAGAAGGGACCCCCCACCCCGTAATCCCGCAGCACCTCCCACAGTATCTCCTGGGGGACCCGGTCATACTCCTTCTTCAGATCCACAAAACACATGTAGACCGGATGAGCATACTCCCAGGCCCCCTCCAGGATCCTTGCGAAAGTAAAGATCTGGTCCGTTGTTCCATGGCTAGAATGGAACTCACATTTTTTCTCTTCAATCCGAGGTTCAACAATCGGCCAAACCCTCCTCTCCAGCACCTTGGAGTAAACTTTACCAGGGAGGCTGAGAATTGTGCTACCCCTGTTGTTGGCACACAATCTCTGGTCCCCCATTTTGAAGAGGGGAACCACCACCCCGTTCTGCCACTCCTTGGGCACTCTCTCAGACTTCCAAGCAATGTTGAAGAGGCGTGTCATCCATGACACCCCTTCCACATCCAAAGCTTTCAGCATTTCTGGTCGGATCTCATCAATCCCTGGAGCTTTGCCACTGTGGAGTTGTTTGACTACCTCAGTGACCTCCCCCAGGGAAATTGCATATGATCCCCCATCAGCCTCTGGCTCTGCCTCTAGCATAGAGGGCGTGTTGGGATTTAGGAGTTCTTCAAAGTGTTCCATCGACCGCCCAATAACCTCCTCGGTTGAGGTCAACAGCGTCCCATCTTTGCTGTATACAGATTGGATGGTTCCCCGTTTCCCCCTCCTAAGGTGGCGGACGGTTTTCCAGAAACACTTTGGTACAGACCGAAAGTCCTTCTCCATGGCTTCTTCGAACTTTTCTCAAACCCACTGCTTTGCCTCCTCACGGCAGAGGCCGCAGCCCTTTGGGCCTGTTGGTACCTTGCAACTGCCTTCGGAGACCTCTGGGACAACATATCCCTGAAGGCCTCTTTTTTCAGTAGGACGGCTTCCCTGACCACCAGTGTCCACCACAGTGTTCGAGGGTTACCGCCCCTTGAGGCACCTAAGGCCTTGAGGCCGCAGCTTTCCATCGTGGCTTCGGCAATGGAAGCTTTGAACATTGTCGACTCCGGTTCAATGTCCCCAACCTCTGCAGGGATGCCTGAAAAGCTCCACCGGAGGTGTGAATTGAAGATCTCATGGACAGCGGCATCATCCAAAAGTTCCCAGTTCACCGCCACTACTCGCTTGGGCTTCCCAGGTCTGTCCAGAGTCTTTCCCCACCCCCTTACCCAACTCAGCATCAGATGGTGATCGGTTGACAGCTCCGCATCTCTCTTCACCCGAGTGTCCAAAACATATGGCCTCAGATCCGATGACACGATTACAAAATCGATCATCGACCTTCAGCCTACGGTGCTCTGGTACCACGTACACATATGAGCATCCTTTTGTTCGAACATGGTGTATGTTATAGATAATCCATGACTAGCACAGAAGTCTAACAACAAACATCCACTCGGGTTCAGATCGGGGAGGCCGTTCCTCCCAATCACGCCTCTCCAGGTGTCCCTGTCATTTCCCATGTGCACTTTGAAGTTACCCAGCATCACTATGGAGTCCCCTACTGGGGCCCTATTCAGGACTCCATTCAGGGTCTCCAAGAAGGCTGAATACTCTGAACTGCTGTTCGGTGCGTATGCACAGATAGCAGTCAGAGTCCCCCCCCCCCCCCCCCCCCCCCACACACACAACCCTTAGGCGTAGGGAGGCAACCCTCTCATCCACCGGGGTAAACTCCAACGTAGCGCGCTCAGCCGGGGACTCGTGAGTATCCCCACACCCGCCCTTTGCCTCACACCCTGGGAAACTCCAGAGAAGAATAGAGTCCACCTCTTATCCAAGAGTACGGATCCAGAGTCAAGACTATGCATCAAAGTAGATCCAACTGGTAGCGCTCCACCTCCCTGCTTTAGAACAATGTATATTGTTTTTTTTATTCAAATAAAAATTATACTTTATTTGACTTTTATTTGTTTATGTATTTGTTTATGTATGTTTTGTATATGTTTTTTCTTCTTTGGCAAAAAAAATATTAATGTTCTATCTTAGCAATGTCAATCAAAAAAGTGATAGCCATTGCTGAAGCATTTTACCAATCAGAAATGTGCATAAATAATTCAAGAAATTGATACAAGAAATTGCCAGCATCATCCAATGTTAAACTAAAATTGTACTTAATACATTTTGAATCTAAGTACTGATTACCATTGTCCCATGTTTGCCAACCATGTTGAGTGGTTCAAACATCATCTGCAGCCTGAAACTGAACTTTTGATTGGAAGTTTAGATAGAATGCACTTGGATGCATAGGAAAGATAATCTCCATAACTGATTTCTAAGAATAACCCATTCAGTTTTGAGATCTATGTATATGTATGCATGCGAGTGAGTGTGTTTGTATGTGTCTGAAGGAATGGATTACTAAAAATAGAAAATAATATATTTCCTCCTGGGGATGACACCCCATTTGTTTTCATTTTGTAGATGGTCGTTCATTCCAGATTACGTGGTTTTCCCTCGCCGCAGGGCTGCTCTCTCGTCCTCTTAGCCGCCACCATCTAATAATGTACCACCTATTATTCCCTAATGGATTGAGGACAAAAACAGTGACCTACTAAAGACCAGACAGAGAATCTACCTGTGATTTATCTATTTACTCTCACTCTCTCTCCCATTGTCAGGGGCACAAATCATCTGTTTGTCTCCTTTTGTGGTCTGTTCAACACAGCTTTACTTCTCCAGAAATAAAACTATGCCTAAGCTGGTTCACATGAACTGTGTGTGCATCATGTAAGGTAAAGATTATAAGTTTTGTGTTATGTAGATATTGTTATTATTCATTTTAGCTTATTGGAACACAGAATATTCTTCAGGAGTCCATTTTAAAGGAATAGTTCATCCAAACCTAAAAATTCTGTCATAACATATCTTCATGTCATTTAAAAACTCTTTGGATGACTTTCTTTCTAATGTGGAACACAAAAGAGGTGTTTTATTGAATATCCCAGTCCATCGTTTCAATACAATGCACTGGGGAGAGCAATATATGACAGAACCATACCAGAGGCGAGGAGAGAGAGCCCTGCACACGCACCTGTTAAGGCTGTGTTATTGTTAAGCTGAAAAGCTATTTATCTTCTGAGTGTGAAAATAAAATTTACCGTTTGAGTTGAAGTTTCTGTCCTCCACTTCCTCCTTGTCAAAACATATAGAATCTTGTTACAGTGATCTATCCCTTTATTGAGGAAATAAACCCCCCAAAAAACATATAGCTTAATGTTCAATTCTAAACTTAAATTTAAAGGCACCATGACATGAGGAACGTCTTCGTTACTGTTGTAACCTCCATTCACCGATGGAGGGAACGAGACATGTGTCGAAGAAGCGACACTAGGCATCTCCCTTGAGAGCCTCACGTATCTCTGAACTTGAGAGAAGGCCAATGAGAAATTGTCAGACAGAATTTGGGTGTCCCTCCCACTGACATACAGGTATAAAGGGAGGGAAATATGCTTCTGTCCATTCAGGTTTTGCACTGAGGAGCCGAGAATGAAGTTTGCCCATAACAGAGGCTTGGTTCAGCGTCGTGGCTTGGAGGACACAACGTCTCGTTCCCTCCATCAGGGAACGGAGGTTACAATAGTAACCTAGACGTTCCCCGTCTGTCGCTCACTTCGACGTTGTGTCAAAGAAGTGACACTAGGGGTCCATATTCAGTCACGCCATGCGCTGAACTATGTACGTGCGCTGCTGATGCATGTGCGTGCAGGCAGTTGCATGCCAAAGCAACAGGCTGCGTCAGACTGCACGTACCCTTCCCCAACGCCCCATAAAATTGCCATAAACCTTTTAGGTTCCCAGAACCCTGAAGGGGGAAACAAAGTGACGTGCCAAGCAGGCCGCGCCTTTTAACTCTCTATGTTTCTCGCATAGAGTCAAAGTGGCTCGGGCCATCTTAACGCTTTCACATGCATCGGGGAAGGCGTTCTTTTTCAACTCCTATTCTTTCATGGGGAAAAGACCACATGGAGACCACCACCTGCCCAGGCTGGGGGGAGGTAAAGTGTGGCAGAATACATCACATGGTTTTTCAGGCCACATGTGGAAATGGCACTGTGGTAGATCCTACCTGCTGAGAGGGAGGAGATGCTACAAACACGGCGACCGGGCAGGCAGCAGGGACTGCCCAAGGGAGACATGGGTCCGCCCGTAGTTGAGACAGGCTCCAAAAGAGGAATCAGTCATCTAGCCGCTAAGGCTGTGTGGAGGACGGAGGGTTCCAGTCCAACCCCACACTGACGGGGCAAGCATGTCGGCTATCTGGGCGTCAGCCTCAGACTGGGTGTGCCGACCCGAGGGTGGAAGTCCAAACGAATCCTCCGCGTCAGACTCCAGAACGCTCTCTGATGCAGCAGTGAGCTCGTCATCCAGCTCGGGGGGCTCAAGGGGGTAAGAAACGAGCGTGCCGGGGAGCGGGTGGTTTGTGGGGATCTACCCGTGCAAAACCGAGCCCGCTGCCATCCCCAAATTGCCTCATCGCCAACCGGGTCGTCCTTAATCCTTCCTCTAAAGAAGAAGGAGCGACGCGGGGGGCGGCTGGAGTGGAGTTCCTCTTTGAGAAGTAAAGCTGCGACTTTACCGCTCCATTGCCATGGTAAGGTTCTCGCAGTGAGAACATGAACCATCCACAAATTCTGCCTCGGTGTGATCGCTGCCCAGACACACGAGGCAGCGTCTGTGATTGTCAGAAGTGGAGAGAACTCGACCGCATCCAGGAACTACACAGGGGCGGAAGGGCATTTTATATAGACGCCACCAGAAAAGGATGATCAACGCCGCTGTGTATTGCTCTTTTAGAGAAAATAAACTCTTTTAGGGAAAAAATTATCTTTTAGAAGCGCTGTCAAATCGCCCAGGGGCAAATCTGTACTGTTGTGCAGAGAAGGAGAAAGCCGCTGATATGCGACGTAGATCCAACAGCATATGCTCTGTAGAGATGAGTGGAACAGTCGGTGAATGCAGCTCGCTGATCACACAACCGCTCGGCTCCGAAGGAAAAATCTGAATGGGCAGATGCATATTTCCCTCCCTTTATACCTGTATGTCCGGGGGAGGGACATGCAAATTCTGTCTGCCAATTTCTCATTGGCCTTTCCTCAAGTTCAGAGATGCACGAGGCTCTCAAAAGAGACCCCTTGTGTCGCTTCTTCAGCACAACATCAAAGTGAGCGACAGACGGGAAATACAATACAATGAGTTCAATGAGTGTACACGCTGCAACGGACGCTTCCATTGTAGACAGCATCATTGATTAAAATGGGTTCTATTACACTATTGGTTTTGACGTGACTCTCATGTCTGGTGTAGACAGAGTATTAACAGTTCTGCTTGAGATGATCAGTTTAATATACTCAGATGCAATGTGTTGGATATGTGTTACGTGTAAACCCTGACATTTAGTTTTGTAATGTTTTGGTGCTTATTAATTTTCTTCCAATTGAGTTTAAAAAATAGCTCTATTTCAGTGGCTGCATGATGTTAGCCAATCTTAGTGGGCGTTTACATTGAAGTCTAAAAGAAGTGCTTAGGTCAAAACCGTACATTCCCCGTCTGTCGCTCACTTCGATGTCGTGTCGAAGAAGCGACACTAGGGGTCTCTCTTGAGTGCTGAATATGTCTCTGATGCATGAAAAAAGGGATGAGAAGTTGGCAGACAGTATTTGCATAACCCACCCCCAGACATACGGGTATAAAGGCGAGGAAATACTATGAGCTCATTCAGAAATTTTTTTCGGAGCCTTGGTCGTGTCAGCAGTCAGCTGCGAGTTACACACCTGTTCCTGTTCCTCCGACGCTATGCTTGCAGTTGGATCTATGGCGCACATCATCAGCTTTTCTCCTTCTCTTCAGGGCAGTGCAGTTTGCCCCTGGGCGCTTTGACAGCGCAAATTTAAAAGAGTTTTAAATTATTAAAAGAGTGATTTTCTCTGTAAAAGTGTATTTTCCTCTAAAAGAGCAATACACACTGGTGTTGAACGTCCTTTTCAGGACGCGTCTTTATAAAGATGCCATTGACCACTGAGGTGGCCGGACACTCCCGGCTCCTCAGAAAAATCCTGAATGAACTCATAGTATTTCCTCGCCTTTATACCCGTATGTCTGGGGGCGGGGTATGCAAATACTGTCTGCCAACTTCTCATTGGCCTTTTTTCATGCATCAGAGGCATATTCGGCACTCAAGAGGGACCCCTAGTGTCGCTTCTTCAACACGACGTCTCGTTCCCTCCATCAGGGAACGGAGGTTACATAGGTAACCTAGACGTTTCAGACAGAGGGCCAGAGACAGGGTGAAAAATTATCAAATATTGCAAATAAAATTTTTTTTTACAATTTTTTATTTAAAAAAAGAGTATTTCATGACCCCTTTAACTTTATAAAAGTTAACTTTACATTATCCATCCATCCACAAAGAAATTGTTTAATGAGCTGCCCTGCTGCCACAGAACACCTGTTGAAAAACCCAGATCTAGTTAGTTAATGTGTTTTTTTTTCTTTGTCAGAATTATACATATTTTAACTAAACCAATTTGTAGAAATTTGCATGACCGCGTTTCCTCAGCGTGAACCTCAGGGTATCAAACTGTGGAGAGTTGATCCCCTCTAAATGCACACCAAAGCCACAAGTAAACTTAAGCTAGAACTCTTTTATCTGTGTCGCTAGTCTTCATAGATAGCAGTGTTGGCATATTATTTTACAATGATTTAAGAAAATGCTGATGCTTATTTTGTATAAGATTGGAAGTCTTTTAATTTTAAGAGCGGAAGACTTTTAATTAAAACGCTGGAAAGCACAAGAAAGAACTTGAATAAGTAGGACGATATAAAAGTGCCAGCGAATGGATTCCTCAAACCCACTCGAGGGAAACCACACAAGTCACTTAGCAAACTAATAACTTTGGTTCTATTTTCACTTTCATATCAAAACCAAATGTATTATTTAACACACGTACTTTGATGATTTTTTTTCTCAGCTTGTTTTGCTTCAGCCGATGTGGCGTTGGCAGAGATTGCCTTGTTAAAGATTAATAAGACTGGTGGCGTGTGATTGTTTTAAGGTTAGGAGCGGCACTGATTCGGTCTGCTAATACTGTATGTGTGTGGATGTGTATGTGGGTGTGTATGTGTGTGCTGGGTTGCTGCCTGGATATTGATCGCCTATGTGTCTGCCCAAAGAGTGTTTGTTCAGTCAGGCAGCGAGAGGCACAGATAGCGAGGGAGAGAAAACACGCCTGGTTTGGCTGACCTCGGTCCAGTCTCTGACACCCAGATGTATTTTGGCCATGTCAGCATAACCAGCCTCATCCTCCCATGTGCGGCAAATGTTGACTGACTGAGACCGAAAATTCTTCTCCTAAATGTGTCATGCAATTTTTTTTTAATGTTAAACACTTTATAATATCCCATCTCAGTATGCACAGACAACTATAATTTACCTATTGATAAGCTGATTTACCCCAAAAAATACAGTGTCTCTGTGGTAATAAAACATTGCTCTTTTTGTTTGAGCAACAATAGCTCAACAAATGGGGCAGAACTAGCTGTTTGTCCAACCAATGGAAGAAAGGTAGACTGAAAAACCTGTTTACAATTATTATTATTTTTAATTCCATTTGGTGCCACAAGAGGCACAGAAATGACATACTTCACATTTAAATTATCGTCAGATCACATGGATGTCCAGCATGACCTGTCGGTCACCCATTTCATCACTGTAAGAGCCGGAACATATTTCACCTCTGTTTTTATAGCGCTTCTCTGGGGAACTTAGCATTCTGGCCATGACCCATATTGACACCTCTGAGCCATTGTGAGAGACATGGCTTTATAGGACATGTACGCAAGTGATGACCTCAATACTCCCTATACCAGGCCACTCAACCTCTTTTGTTGACAGTGATTCATTTTAAAAGCCATTCCCAAATGAACACTTTGCATACTACCTCTTATGGAGGTTACACCCTATCAGCAGTTATTGACTATTAAGCTGTCAATTAACACATTGCTTCTTTTTCCATGGACAGGTTTCCCCTTCAATGGCCCAGGCCATGAATGGGCTGATTTATGTTACAATCTCATTTTGGTGTGTTTTTATATGTGTGTTGTAAACCTTTAATGGCTAATGCATTAACAATATCCCCTCAGATCAAATCCATGACAGAACTCGGGGTGGCGCTCAGAACATAGCACTGGTATTCATTGAGTCTTGATGGAAATCTCAAAACACTTGGGAATAGCTGTCCCACCAATTGCAGCAGTAGTTAACACTACAGGTTTAGGTCTATTTTATCTTAAATTTATCAGAAGGGAATTGAGCTGAGGTCATTGTCAGGTAGCCATAACCCTTTGTGCCAGCACTATTGTGGTTGAAGATAAAGGGTTGAAAGACTGGCTGCAGTCATCTCCTCTTCAGGCTGTAATGTGTGCAAAGATGAGGCGCACCATGCATTTGCCTCAAGTGTGTGACGTGGGAAGGTGGTGTGAAAAACACTCAGTGTAGACCAGCTCCATCATCCTGCTCCAGGATAAAAGGCATCATTTTAGGGGTTTTCATTGCCCGTTTAACTATCCTTGTTCCCTCTCTCTAATATTGCCTCTAAATTACCATCTCAAGTCTATACATGATTGCCACATGAGACGTCTGCACCGAAGACAGCCATCCACCCACCAACCCCTCAGGCTCTGTGGCATTTAACAAACCCCGGCCACGTTCCCAAGCAAATTTCCCAGGATTAGATTTGTAAATCAAAAACCAATACATAACATACACAAATTAATCTGTTTTATATACCTTGGTTACATTTTTCCTGGTGCACATTTGGAAGATTTAGAATGTATTTGCACCCGCTGGTTTCAGCCATTATATGCTTCAGTTCATACATCTATTTGTGAGACCATAAAACAGGCATTGACTTCCCATGTAAATTGTGTTCCCCACAGTAAATTATATGCATATTTGCAAAAAAAAAGAAAAAAAAAAAAGAAAAGAAAATACACGACTGCTGTCAATACTCCCCTGTGTATCTGGAATAATTAAAAACAGCTGGGCGAGACACATATGCTTTGCTGTATGTTATTCTATCTCAGCATGATTTGGATTGAAGTTCGAGTTTTGAGCATTTCCTTCCGCAACACCCCTTCTCCCCTGTCTCCCTGTCTGCAGCTTCTATTTAATTGAAGCGAATGATGTTCTTACTGTAGTGAGGTGGTTTAAAATGCCATTGACCCACACACACCCACGGTTCAATAGCTGATTTCTGTAGTGGCGGAGATCTCTCGCTATGTGGCTAAGGCTGCCTGCATCCCTTATGAGATGCCTCTGCTAGTAGATGTAAGCAACCATACAGCTAAATTAATTAATGATCTGGTTGTGTACATGCAAGTATTAAACCATTCAGTCTGGAAGATGACTTGAGTCACCTTTTTACTGCTTCCGACAAACGATATGATGGATGTATGAAGTCATTAATTTCCAATGGAAAGTGCTGCTAATGGAAATTTGAACCACTGCCCCCAGTGGCTGTAGCTGGAAGTGTTGTTGAACGAATAGGCACAGTTTCCAGGTGGAATGTCCACAGTGTGGCCCAGGAAGCAAGTAATATTTTTCATTGTTAATGTAATGATGTAATACAGTTAACTTTTAATGATGTAATACAGTTAATATGAATACACATTTTATTAAAACTATACCCTGACTCAAACCCCCAACTAAAAATGGAATCTTAGAGAGAATATGCAATCTCTGAATCATACTAACCATTGATTATGTGGATGCAATTACTTCCTGGTTTCTGAGGCTGCTTGTGCAACACTGGAAAAGTTGAATACATTTTAATTAATGCAAAATGTCTGATCAGAGATGGCCCTAGTCAGTAATTTGTCATATTAGGGTTGATAGAGGGTATTAGAAAATTAACTGAACCACACCGATTTATCTTGTGATCGTATTGGACTACACAGTATTCAACTATTCGACTGGATGTCAAGTATTCCAATCTACAACCATTTACATGAAGTTTTTTGGCTAACTTTATGTTTAACACCTTCTACTTCTGTAAATTAAATAAATTATTTGCATTAACGCTGTAGTTTTGAGCAACCAATTATATGTCCCCTTCAAAAGTATTGGCCATCATTTGTCCTAAATGGATTTTATACAAGAAGAGGAGTATGATCGTACTAACATAAGGATAGTATGTTGGGAATGGTGTATTCACAAACATTGAACGTTTATTGCATCTGCCACTAGGGGTCAAAATGTATCTTATCCAAGGCAGTTTTTTATCATTCTACTAAAGTTGAGATACAGAACTGGATTCAGGTAATGACACTTTGGATGAATGATTTTATTAATGATAGACATTTACATTTATGCATTTGGCAGACGCTTTTATCCAAAGTGACTTACAGAGCCCTTATTACAGGGACAATCCCCCCAGAGCAACCTGGAGTTAAGTGCCTTGATCAAGGACACAATGGTGGTGGCTGTGGGGATCGAACCAGCGACTTTCTGATAACCAGATTACCAGTTATGTGCTTTAGACCACTACAACACCACCACTCTTTATCGAATTGTATTTTAAAAAAAGTACTTTTCAAAATGCTTGGCTTAAATAAGCGATGTTGTGTGATTCTTAGGTTTCACTTTAAGCTTGTATAATAAATCTTCAACAGTTGACTTGTCTTTTCTGTAACCCCACTGACAGATAAATAAGATTACAACTGACTGACTCCATGCTAGAAATAGGTCCCATCTTCATACAGTACTTTTAATGCTGACCTTAGCTATCTGATTTACATTATCTTTCAAGCCATGATGTCATCAAAATTACCAGTGTCAGATTTTGAACTACTTAGCAAAACCACACTCAAGCTTTTTGGGATACTTTTTTTCTTTTAGTGCCAAACATGGCTTGTGTAATGATCATATAAACAGAACAATGAGGCTTGCTGGCTGATGGATGGCTAAGATCTAGAAATGATTTTACATGCATTTGTCTGTGTTCCAGAGTGCTGTTTCACACATTAGGAGTAGTCTGTTTTTAGGCCATTTTTAAGAAATCGAATTACCTCAAAATTGCTGCTTTTAAATTTGGAAGGAAGGAGATATATATATATATATATATATATATATATATATATATATATATAAAACCATTATGCTTTTCAATTAATTTACAAGTATTCTTTTTTTGTTGTTTATCACATTTTAGATTTTTTTAACAGCTGTACTACTTTTCAGAATGTACTTATAATTTGCAATCGTGTGTAACTGTTAACAAAAACACAGACACTTGAGTGTAACAAGGTTCGTTTTTGGGTGGAAAGGAAGAAGCTGGGACCAGGTTGAATGTATGTATGTAGACTTGTATTGCTGCATTCTTCCTTCACACACAATAAGACACTGCTTCACACTGACGCGCAGACATAAAAACACTAATGCGTGTGTCTCTCTCTCTCCTCGTCAATGCCATGGTCCTTCTTTTTATTGCTCTCCCCAGTGATTACTGCAATCAGAAACAGGTGTTAGATATTATAAAGCTCAGGTGTGTACCCTAACCGCTTTCTCTCTCTCTGGACAAATGCTCGACCACCACATATACCACCATGTAGACCGGGAGAGCAAAGCGTAGTGACAGTGAGAGAGAGAGAGAGGAGAGAGTAAAATAAAAAACAGCTTGCCAGTTCCCAGAAATGCCATCGCCTGGTCCTCGATCACTCCTCCGCCCTCTGGTGAACAACAGCCACTACAGGTGGACAGCAGCGAGACCTCTGACACCTGGTGGATGGAATGCCCCTCCACATTCTGGCGGCCAGAAGTGAGCCCCTCCGCCCCTGGCTGCTGCTCCACCACACCAGGCGACCAGCAGCGAGCCCCCCTCCCCTCACAGACGTGGCCATTCCTCCACGTCCAGGCAGCTGACAGCAACTCAGCTGCCAACACATTCTCACACCCAACTCGTCACATATGGACGCTTTGCCAGGACCCCTTGGCGTCACTTTTTAACGCACTGGGTATACCTTTGGCGTCATTTTTCAACGTGCAGGGTAGTCCGATAGACTTCTATAGAGGATTTTAAAAATAAAAATAAAAAAAGCTTTGATTAATTTAACACAATCGTAGCATATTATATATATTTATTAACATCAACAAACCTCCGATAAAAATACGTTATCCAGCATGCTCTAGTTAAAGCAGTGTACCTATGTATACCAGTACCTAAGAAAATGCTTAAACTGCTTACTTGCACACGCCGTGGAGCGTGGTTAAACTCACCTTTGAATGCCGTTTTACCTGCAGTTTAGAGTTGTTTTGGTTAAGACTACCCTGCACGTTGAAAAATGACGCCAAAGGTATACCCAGTGCGTTAAAAAGTGACGCCAAGGGGTCCTGGCAAAGCATCCATATGTGACGAGTTGGGTGTGAGAATGTGTTGCAGCTGCAGCTTCTCCTTTGATCAGATGGCAGTGGCGAGGACTTAACGACAGCGCATCCTTCCTCCTGCCCGGTTTCTGCACCAATGTAATATTTAATGAAACAAAAAGACAAAAACATAACCACCTGTTGACACCGCTCTGTCAGCTAGACCCGGACTTGTGCTCCCTTTTTAGTGAGATC
The DNA here is from genome assembly GCA_032164185.1 of Moxostoma hubbsi. Taxonomy (NCBI): domain Eukaryota; kingdom Metazoa; phylum Chordata; class Actinopteri; order Cypriniformes; family Catostomidae; genus Moxostoma; species Moxostoma hubbsi. Next base: position 26,737,562 of record JAVLUX010000029.1, on the reverse strand, counting down.
CGTCATTGGGCTGGTGGCAGCCAAATAATTAGGGACAAACTTTCTATAATAGCCAGCCAACACCAGGAAATGTCTCACTTCCTTTTTGGTCTTGGGTCTCAGGCAGGTCACAATTTCAGCAGTCTTATCAATTTGGGGACGCACCAGCCCGTGACCCAAGTGGAACCCGAGATACCGTACCTCCACCCATCCACTTGCACAGTTCTTGGGGTTTGCTGTGAGTCCCACTCGGTGCAGAGACCGCAGAACCCTCAGATGCTACATGTGCCGCTGCTAATCATTACTGGATATAATGATATCATCCAGATAGGCAGCAGTGTAAGCAGAATGTGGTCTGAGGACTCGGTCCATAAGGTGCTGAAATGTAGCCGGGGCCCCGAACAAACCAAGCGGAAGTGTCACAAATTGGAGCCAACCGGTGTGGAGAAAGCTGTTTTTTCATGAAACGTTAAGAGGATCTGCCAATAATCTGTCAAATCCAGTGCTGAGTAAATGTGAGGTATGTCCAACCAATAGAGCAACTCATCAATAGGAGGCATTGGGTATGCATCAAATTTAGACACTGCATTGACTTTCCTATAATCCACACAGAATTGAACTGACCCAATGCTCTTAGGGACTAGATCGACCCAGCAACCTCTGTGAATAGAGACGGTGAGAGGTGGTCTCCACAAGGGACCGGGGTGACATGATTTGCTTTTAACATCATTGTTGCAAATTCTTTGTCTTATTGTCCGTAACTTCTCTTGTTAAGGTCTTGGGTTATGGAAAACACGAATTATACAATTTGACTCAGATATGATTCTAACTTAAGTGACGTATTCTTTATTACGCAAGTGGCGCAACTGGAGTTTGTAATGTTTCCATTCACGTGCAGCATCCTTAAGTGCAATTTAAAGTTATTGACAACGTAAGTTCATAGTTGTGCTGCAACTAGTTCTGGCATTAAGCCAGTATTGCCGCTGTTTGCGATCTGTATAATTATTAGTTTGTCACATATAAACTCTCGCGCTAGCGCGGCTAGCATGGCTGTGATCTTGCAACACATCATTCAAAGATACAGCCTGTGAATGCACCCATATCATTCAGTTATGCCCCTCCCTATCAAACAATAATGCCATCAACATTACCCTTTCAAAACACGATTCCTGGTTTACTCCCTTCAGTGAGCTCTGTGGCAGTAGTCGCTCCTCCACAGCTGATGCCATCCCAGACTGTAGCTCCACCGGGTGGTAGTATACCTCAACGGACATGGAATAATCCCTCTAAACCTGAAATTCCAGACTTCACAAGTGACAGTGAAAGAGAATTTGCTAATAAGAAGCTGGCACAGGAAAATTTGCTTGAACCTTACCCAGAGCTAACAGAGAAATATAAATATAATGTACTGTTGGAACGTCTTAAACTGCCTGAAGCTCAGATGATCGGGCAGTCTTGCCGGCATCACCCATATCCCTATTCAGCAGCTATGCAAGCACTTCAACTACTGTATGGTCAGCCACATCAACTGGCTCAATGTGAGATAGCAGCATCATCACATCACCAGATGTTAAGCCCAATGATAGCCACAGCTTTCAGAGCTTTGCTTTGAGAGTTCATCTCCTTGTCAGTATGCTACTGTCCCTAGAGGGACCCAGAGGGATGGAGCTTTATTGCTGCTCACATGTAGACTGTCTACTTATCAAGCTGCCAAAGTATGTACGGGGTGGCTTCATTGAGTTCCTTCAACAGCAGGGAAAGATAAACTCCATAAGTCTTAACCCTTATAATCTGCAGGACTTTGCTGGATGGCTGCAAGTCAAATCACAGCAGCAGAGACTGTCCATTCGATTAGTACAGCGCAACCAGCATGAGAGATTTTCAGGTGTCGTTAAAGAGAAAACCTTAGCTAAAACAAAGGTACCAAGTCGAGTAGTTTATCATGGTGCATCCCCTACTGAGTCTGTGCTCTCTACCCTTCCCAAAGAGCTCAAGCAAAATAAACCACTTGAGTTACATTGCCTCTTTGCATCAGTAAAGAGTATTACATTACATTACACGCTGTGACAACATCAAAGAGCAGTCGATTGCTGACCTATGAAGGTGGATTACTGATGGGAAGCGATGCTGGCGATGTATACAATTACACGTACCTGAGATATGCAACCTCAAAAATCCATGCAGTGACTGTTTTTGAATACATCTCCAGGTGCTCCACCGTATAGCACGTGATGATCCAACAAATGGTTCATCAAGTACATCAGAAAGTCATATTTACCTCATACCCACTAGTGTGACTTGCAGAGTGCATCTTAAAGTGGTACCAGTGTTGTTACACATCAAGTTCAAGTCAGTGGAGACTTACGCTGTTCTAGACGATGGAGCGCAGTGAACTATGATCTTGCTAATATCCGTTCACAAACTTGAGTTGGAGGGTGAAACTGAAACACTGGCTCTACACACAGTACGATTCGACATATCTCACCTTTCCTGGTCCAAGATTGACGTGGAAAATTCTCCAAAGAGTGAACCGAAGTGGCACTTTCAGATACTTGGGGCATTCACAGCTTTGGGTCAGCAATGGAGAGCTCAGCCCAAAGTACCAAAAATGGAAAATTTGCCACTCAGGCTTCTCTGTCCACCATTATATTGTACTGGAGTGGGCTTTTTTGGCCCTTATCATGTCAAAATAGCCAGAAGGATTGAGAAATGTTGGGGTGTTATTTTCAAATGCCTCACCACAAGAGCTGTACACATAGAGCTTCTCAACTCCATGGATGTGGACACTTTCCTGCTTGCTCTTCGATGATGTATAGCCAGACGTGGCAGACGAAAAGAGATTAGGTCAGATTGAGGTGCAAACATTCGTTGTGCCGATCGAGAACTGCGTGAAACCTTTGCGGCTATGGAATTCAAATTAAAAGAGAAGTTAGCCGATTACCAGATCATCATCAAGTTCAATCCACCTAATGCTCCTCATTTTGGTGGTGTTTGGGAGCGAGAGGTCCGCTCCATTAAAGTTGCTCTCCAGGTGGCAGTTGGAAGTCAGTCAGTCTCTGAAGATGTCCTAACTACAGTCTTAGTAGAGGTAGAGGGCATTTTGAATTCGAAACCCCTCGGATACGTTTCAGCAGACATTGCAGATCTCGATGCCATTACACCAAACCTTCTTCTCATGGGGCGGCGGGATGCATTGCTCCCTCAGTTGGCATATGCCTCAGGAGAAATGGGGCAGTGCAGATGGTGCCATTGTCAAAATCTTGTTGACCAGTTTTGGACTCAATTTACAAGGAACTACTTACCCATGCTCCGGACACACCAGAAGTGGCACAAAACATCGGACACTCTGGCAGTAGGCTCAGTAGTCTTGATAATTGATCCACAACTTCCCAGAGCTAATTGGCCTATCGGTAAAGTGGTTAAGACAGTGGTCAGTAAGGATGGATGTGTTAGAACAGCAGATTTTCGTGTTAGGGACAAAATGTACACCAGGCCAGTTGCCCGACTCATTCTGTTGCCAGCCTTTGAGGACAACACTAAAGACTCTTAAAGAATTCTCTTAATTTGCACATTTGCGAAATGTGGGGGCGGCTGTTGTAAATTCTTTGTCTTATTGTCCGTAACTTCTATTGTTAAGGTCTTGGGTTACGGAAAACATGCATTATACAGTTTGATGCAGATATGATTCTAACGTAAGTGACGTATTCTTTATTACGCAAGTGGCGTAACCGGAGTTTGTAATGTTTCCATTTACATGCAGCATCCTTAAGTGCAAGTTAAAGTTCATATCATGATTCTATGTTTGATGCAGAATGTTTCTGTATGTGTTGCAACTAGTTCTACCATTAAGCCAGTATTGCCGCTTTTTGTGATCTGTATAATTATTCGTTTGTCACATAAACACTCGTGCTAGCACGGCCAGCATGGCTGGCACGGCTGCTTATATTGCTAATATCTGCAACATGATTCTATATGTTAATTTATCTCCATATGTGCATAATACTTTATTCTGCAGATTGTTATCAGTTAATATGAAAATGCTGCAAAATGTGATGCATGTTATTATATCCTTTCCAGAGTTTATATCCCTTGCTTTCTTTATCTAAGCATATATATATATGAGAGACATATATATTGATATTGTTTATTTGTAATTTACTGTTGAATCATAACAGTATGTATGCAGACAAGTTATTAATTTTAGTTTGATTGTTTATTACATAAACTACCTCAGATGTATAATGCTATGTGTACAAGGTTGAATCTTGCACAAATAAAAGGTGGGAAAGATATCTGATGACTCCTACTCATCAGAGTAGTGAAGTGGTTAACACCTTAAAAAAACAGCATTCAGTGGGGCAATCCCCAACAATCATCTCTGGCCCAAACTCTGTTACTACCACCGCCAATGTCACAGGGACTGCTTCAGTAAATCATTTCAGGAGGTTGAGATGCCCTCTATCGGGTCGCCTTACCTTGTAATCAAGATCTCCTATATGTATTGTGATCTCAAAGGAATCCTTGCCACTTGACAAGTAATTTAGAGTTCGGCGTTGGGAGTATTACAAGCACTTTGTCTCCCAGTGCAAATTCCTATAGCCGAGTGCCCCTGTCATACAGCCGTCTTTGACGTTCTTGAGGTTGGTGCAAAATTTCCTGTGTTAGTTGACCCAAGGTGTGTAGTTCTGCTCAAAGATCAAGAACGTACTGAATACAATTTTTACTGTATGAAGGTCCCTCCTCCCAAGCTTCCCACAGGATGTCAATCACACCACATGGTCGATGACCATATAGCAGCTCGAATGGGGAAAATCCTGTGGAGGCTTGCGGGACATCTCAAACTACAAATAAAATTCCTAGCACTCTCGTGACTGAAATTTCAAATCATATTTTTAGGGTTTTATAAAATCGTTCCACCAAACAGTCTGTCTGTGGGTGGTAAACACTGGTGCATATCTATTTAATACCCAGCAAATCGTATAATTTGCATAGTGCCGTGACATAAACATAGTGCCCTGATCAGTGAGGATTTCTTTCTGAATCCCCACTCAGGAGATTATTCTGAAGAGTGCCTCTTCACCACATGCTGAGATGATGCACAGAGGCAATACTTCTGGATATCACATTGCATATTCCACCAGAACCAAGACAAAGAATGGTAAATTGTCTGCACTTATATAGCGCCTTTTTAACCTTATCGGTATTCAAAGCGCTTTACACTGTTGACTCATTCACCCATTCACACACACATTCATACACCAATGGCGGCAGAGCTGCCATGCAAGGTGCTAGCCTGCCATCGGGAGCAACTTGGGGATCTGTGTTTTGCCCAAGGACACTTCGGCACGTGGAGTCATATGGGCCGGGATTCGAACCACCAACCCTACAATTGGTGGCCTACCCGCTCTACCACTGCGCCACTGCTGCCCCAAAGAGATGTCTATGTGCCATCCACTCCAATGGCCCGATGAGGTCCATACCAATTCTTTCAAAAGGAACCTCGATTAACTGAACTGGGCACAATGGTACTCTTGGGGTGGCCGGCAAATTCACTAGCTGACATTCATGGCATGCCACCCACCACCTGTGAACATCCGTGCAAATGCCTGATCAAGAGAAATGGGCCATTAGAAGGTTCAGTGTCTTTTCCTGCCCTAAATGACCTGCAATTGCATTATAATGTGCATTCTGGAATAACATTTCCAGACAGCTCTATGGTATTAACAGTTGGGTTGTATCCTCTTTTGTCTGAGCATCCTGCATTACTCAATTCAACCGATCCTTGATAATTAAAAAATAAGGATATGAAAGTGCAACGTTTGTCTGGAGCTGTAGCCCATCAATAACTTTCACTTGGTCAAAGGCATGCCTAAGGGTTTGTCTCATGACTGCTCCAGGGAGAAATCCCCTTCGGGAAATCCTTTAAGTACAGGAGGGCCGAAGCCTCACCCTCCCTTACATCATCCCTACGTGGAGCTGATGAAGACTGCCCCAGCACTGCTTCCCCCGCCAATGCATGTTGGTGTTATGTCCGCACCTGTAACAGTGGGTTCAGCCACCTAAGGGGGAGAGCGAAGAGACATATAGGGCATGGGCGGCAGGGAAAACCCCCGCAAACAGGGAATCACTTTGGCAAGACATACCTGTGCCTCCAGGAAACCGGGGTAGGCTGGAAAAAAGGGGCAGAATGAGAGAGAGAGTGAGAGGGGAGAGAGGGGTGAAAGAGAGAGTGAGAGGAGAGAGAGTGGGAGGGCTCTTCCGCCCTCTGATACATCGGCATATGGTCCTCATCATGTTGGACGGACTCCTCCAGAGAAGCCGGGCAGTGGCACTAGATCCACTCCGCCATTCCTTTCTGCAAACGATGGATAAGCTGCTCCAGCACTACTAGATTGATGACTCCCTCTCTGTTGTGGTCCTCAGCCAGCAGCCACTTCCGGCAGGCATCACAGAGCTATTGAGTGAAGGCAAACAGGCGGCCATGCACATCCAGCTTCATTGAGTGTAACCGTTGTCAGTGCTGTTTAGGGCTGCGGTCATTCCGCTGCAGGATGGTCTTCTTCAGATCATCATACACCAGAATCCACCATACACCATACATCCAGTATTCTTCTAGTGCAGTAAGCTCCAGTTTGCCTGCCGGTCCACTGCTTGAGCTTGGAGCACCGCCTGGAACCGACAATCCTGATCCTTGCGAAGTTCAAGCAGGGCCTGATGTTTGGAATGATGCATGCTTGTGAGGGTCTGGATGACTTCCGCCAACGGTGAGGACTCCATGCCGGTGTATACTTCCTCAAAATTTCCAGGTTTCGGCACCAGTGTAACAGATCTCTTTCAATCTTAGAAAGAGGAAGCGGTGGATGGGGCATTTCAAACTCAAAACAGTAAATTTATTTACACAGCACTGAAGCTCGGCACGCTTTCTCATCTCGTCTGGCATGGTCCCTCTTTTTATCGCTCTCCCCAGTGCTTACTGCAATCAGAAACATATTATAGTGCTCAGGTGTGTACCCTTACCACTTTCACTCTCTTCGGACAAAAGTTAGACCACGACCCTGATATTACATTTATGTGCATCATAGATTACGATGAGCCACCCCCTTATCTTATGTCACTGGAATTAGTAAGCATTTACCTTCAGCAGCTGACTGCATACATACAGTGTGGATATAAGCCTGTTACTCTGTATCAGACAGACTCTACTGCTTAAATTCTTGGTCAGTCCTGCTGTTAGAGCACTTTGGCCAGTGGGAATGTGATTGTAACTGAATTTTGCCAAGCATTGTAGTCCCTTCATATCTCATGCTTCACTGTGGATCCAAAAAGAGGTCAGAAGACACCACCCCATTCCATACCCACCCCACCCACAGTGATGTGCGGAAAAGCCAATAAAATTGCAAATTTCCCCATATTTTCACAATATCCTAAATAAACAGGAGCCAAGCACACATTCCCTTGCCCTGCATCAAATATTAATCTCGGTGTGGCTACAGCATCGTGCGGCAGTATCGGACGCCCCTCTCTGGGTAAACAGTGGGGAAATTGCTATTCAGCGGCTTTCATCCACATGCTGTGCCGGAAAGCATGACAAATTCTTTTCCTAATTACAAGGTGCTCTGTGTGCTCTCCAGCACTGTAAATCCACCCACTCTCTCTCCTCTCCAATTCTGGATTAGTCATTCATATTCCCTTACTCATTATATCTTCAGCTCAGGTTGGATGTATTCAAAGCAGGGGTACCAGTGTTTGGAAGATTTCATCTGATTCCAAAGAAAAGGCAGCTTAGTGGGTTCCTTTTATTGCAGTTGGTATAGGGGAGACCGGGGCTAGGTGTCACAAGGGCTTTATACAGTATCTCTTTAACTATACTTTGTTGAGTTAGAAGTCCAATAAATGCTTGTTTTCTCTAGCAGTGTTTTTGTATGTTGGTTTTAAACTCCTAGTTCAAAACATGAATTCTGAATATTTTTGGTAAATTCTATTCTCTAAACCAACTCTAAACTTATTCCAATATCATAATATTTTTTATAAAAGCTCTTGTGTAAAGAGCAATAAAACCACACTGGAATGATATCAGTCAAGGGTCAACTACTAGATTTTAACCAAAAGGAACAGTGTTATTAGGACAAGCAAAACTGTATGAAATGGCAGCTCATGGCAGGATGTCACATGTGTTTTATATTTTAGTAAAAAAAAAAAAAAAAAAATATATATATATATATATATATATATATATATATATATATATATATATATATATATATATATTAATGTATAAAATTATAAAACAAACAATTATAAGTTTATTGAACAATTATAAAACATAGCACACACACACACACACACACATATATATATATATATATATATATATATATATATATGTGTGTGTGTGTGTGTGTGTATGTTGTTTTATAAGTTTATAAAACTTTATCTTTTATTAAAAAAAAATTTTTCAATTATTATATATTTTTTTTAAATTTCATAAATATTTTCGTTTTCCATTTTTCTGAAAAGCCTGTAGTAGGCAATTTAATTTACAGATTTCCACAGTAATTATTTACCCCATTTAGTGCGACAACATGCCCCCACAGGTCAGTGTGTGCTCAATGAACTGTATTTTCTTAGCTTTTTTTGTTTTTTTAGCCATTATGTTAAAGTATGAAAACTGACTTCCAAAAATAAATAACCTACCCAGAAAAATAACCTACCCAGAATTTTTTTTAAAAATTTCATAAATATTTTCGTTTTCCATTTTTCTGAAAAGCCTGTAATAGGCAATTTAATTTACAGATTTCCACAGTAATTATTTACCCCATTTAGTGCGACAACATGCCCCCACAGGTCAGTGTGTGCTCAATGAACTGTATTTTCTTAGCTTTTTTTTGTTTTTTTAGCCATTATGTTAAAGTATAAAAACTGACTTCCAAAAATAAATAACCTACCCAGAAAAATATTCACTTGAGTAAAAGTGACAACTAATCCCAATCTCCCCTATACCATTTAAAAAAAAAAAAAAAAATTCCCCTCCAACAGTGTATAGAGTGTTACCCAAACATCTACTTGAATCCCTTTAGTACATGTCTTGTATGGTTGTATGAGTTTGATTAAGAAGCATTTCATTGACTCTTTATAAGTTGACGTGTCAGAAAAATATGAATGCATATCAAAGTTAGTGAATAACCAGGAGACACAACTCTTTTCTCTCTCTAAACTTTCCCCCTTCCCCATCTCTTCTCTCATTCACTTCACTCCCCTACTGCACTTGATCGTGCCCTTTGCCGCTGTCAATTTTCACCCCCTCCTCCTCGCCAGCAGGACTGTGTCCTTTCCATGCCATTGTCTTGCTGTTTTGCAAATGGATTTAATTATCAGGAAAGTAATAGGAGGCCTCTGCTCTGGTTGAAACTAAGGGTGAAAGTCTCAATGTCCTATGGAAAAACCTTGACTGCAGCCTGAACAGGTTGTCAACAAAACTAACGTGACAACTTTTGCCACAAGGGGCAGCAAAGTACACAGCATGCAGAGATCTCCTGCTACTCTGTCCAGTCTCAGCTATTTTGATTAAGACCATCCATTCACCAGAGAAAAGAGGCATTTGAATGCTTAAGGCAGGTGTCATGCAAGATTCAGTCACCCCACAGAATCCAGTACACCCTTGCACCCAAGAGGTAGCTTTTTGTAATACCTGATCAGAAGTTTCTGTAACTACTTACAGTTGATTATGTCGTAAATACTGCTTTGACAGAACTATGCCAAATATCTTTCTCTGACTAAGTTAGCTTAGCAGGCTAATTGATTAGCATGCTATCCAACTGTTGGGATTGCATGACGAAATGTTTGTTTTGCAGGCTAATCAGTTAAAATTCTAAATATATACTGAAAGAAATAGAATTGCTGAATTATTTTTATTTCATGTGTAATGTCCAGCCTGATCTCACAAAAATTAGAGTACGTGACAGTTCTGAGCTGCAAATGTCTACTGTGTCGCTCTAAAGCTGTGGTCACCACTTAGCGGACCACGGTCTGGGTCTGGACCACGTATTTGTTCCATCCAGACTGCGAGAGAACATGACAGTGTTTGCCCCATATCACTGTTTCTACAGTTTATGGTAGCAGCGTGACAAAGCAACTGAGCTGTGTATACGTGCAAGTGCACTGGGGTGCAGATAGCACTGATCTTTCAGCGCTGTATCCATTAATATTTTTCTCTTGCATCGAACATGCTTCATTAATGGCCTTTCACACTCCACATGCATTACCTGTCTCCCCCGGCCTGTGACATGAAGCGCCGCATGGTACAGCTGCAGAAGCGGTTATTTTAATGACAGTAAACCATAGCGGAGAAATACAGTGAGCAGAAAAATAGATACATATCAGCATGTTTTGCTAAAATACACTGCAGAAAAAAGTGAAACAATCATCATGTGTCTAATATGATGGCAACGTTTCAGCAAGATTTGTGACAGGACAATTTTTCGTGGTTCCAGAGCACCTAAAGTCTAGAAACTATTTTTTCCCCATTTAAAGTTAGCTATATTAATCAACATGTTTTGAGCCTATTGATAATAAACGGAGATTTTGTTTAAATTTTGTGAAAATTAATCAGAAAGACAACAAAAACGTTGTTTTTAGTTCTAGTTCTCTGCTTAAGATGAAAACATTTCCATTATTTAATAGTCAGCCCATTTAAACTTAACTATAGCAAACAGTGTTTTGAAACTGCACTATTTAGATGTACTGTACATTGTTTGTATTTGGTAGATTTGCGTTTTGAGGAAAATATAAAAATGATTCATTAAGACTTTTACATTACCTACATTTTCTCTCAGGGATTACCCCTGAACCCCCATACAGTATCTTTCCTATGAGTATATATAAACGGTCGAAGATTCCCCATAGTTCACTTCTTTGGTTGTCTTTGAGCCATAATGTCCTCATTCTTGCCCAGTTATATAGCGATTTTTTGACTGCTGATTTATTATTTATTATGTTTGATTTTTTTCTAATTTTACAAAGTACTATTGCTGCCAACTTGAAAATTTATAATAAAAATGTCAAAAAAATAGCATTTCTTATACATTGTCATTAGTCAGATGGCTAAGAAATTATAGAAGTTATTATTTTCCAGACCTTTGGGAAGAAATGTAGAGACGGGGCTCTTGGAAACTTAATTGAATACCCTTGCTCTAAAGGCAAGTTACTATTTTGTCCAAACAAATTAGGTTTTTAAGGTTAATGCTATATCAAGTTTTAAATCAACTCTCTACTCTACACCTCAAGCCTAACCCTAACCGATAGTGTCCGAAAAAGCAAACTTGCCACAAATTTGCCACTCATTATTTTCACATGCAAACGAGCTTGTGATTCGCTGCAAATGTTTCTGGTAATGGTGAACCTGCAGCAAACCTTTGGTTACAATGGACAATTTGCCACAAGTTTGCAAATTTGCAATGAACTCTTAATTTTTGTAAGGGTATAGTGACTCTATTGTTCATTTCACCAGGAAACAGCCCTGATGTATAGAGCAAGGCACATGGAAATAATTTTGCAAAAATGTACAGTACTATAGGTATAGTAAATTGATTCTATAAGACTAGATGTTAATGTCATGTATAATTTAAATGACCTAAATTGGTGTATTTGCATGATAAAGACTACACAACTCATCAAGTGATATTGTAGGATTTTCAATAAGGCACCCAATAGAATACCCAAAACAAAGCAACTGCTTTCCAAGGGGAGCGAGATTCTGTTATGGGACTAAATCTCGACCCACACCAGTTAGAATGTATTCAGTTTGAGCCTGAATTCACAAACTAGAGCTGGAGATTCAAGTGGAATCATAACCCGATCCAAGCTACTACTTTCAGCAATTCCCATCAGACACCAGGCAGATTAACAGGTACATTTCTTCAGTATACAGTCACTGTCAGTCCCTTATTAAACACCACCTGCTGTTATCCATCGCACTGCTCCGGTTTCTCTCTCTCCAAACTCTGGGCAGAAATGAGAGCGAGAGGAAGTTGCGGACACAGTTCTCTCTGTCTTTCCTTAATCTCACACATCCTACTCCCTCTCACCATACACTAGCCACACACCCAGTCATTCAGTGCAGAAGAGTGTTCCTACAGGTAATTGGGTCTCCTGATGATCCCTGTCAATCTGGGGTGTTTATTGAAACTGCTGGATCAGAAATCACTCCCCATGGCTCCTCATGTGCCCTGTGTTCAGGTGTCTCTTGGGCTAACTTTTCATACTATCCACTTAACTATGTCTTTTTGCATATATAAGGGCCCAGCTATTGTGGAGATACCAATGTATTCTGACCAACTTTTTCATGGTAAGACTTTTCCACAATGGTTTTTTATGTTGTCCTTGAGCTTCAACAGTCTGGAGGTGATGGTATGTAGATATGGTAGCTATGAGCTCCATCTATCAGACATCAGAGAGTTTTATTAGGGCTATGCTGAATGTGGAAAGTTGTCAATTGGTGGTAGAAGTGAAGGGGGTGGACGTGTATGGGGCAAGAGAAAGGGCAAGCAAGCTTCCTTAATGTTCAATCTAATCATAACAATTGCAAGGGTTAAAGCGATAGCTCACTCAGCCTCATGTTGTTTTAAACACATATGATTTTCTTTCTTGCATGGAATGCAAAAGTAGATGTTGGGATGTTAGAAATATTCGCTTGAGTCACCTTTCACTTCCATAGTACCTTTTTTCTATACAGTGAAAGTAAATGGTGACCGAGGCATTCATTCTACTCAGCATCTCCTTTCTTGTTCCACAGAAGAAAAACAAATAGTAATACAGATTTGGAGCAACAAGAGTAAATGATGACAGACATAATTTTTGGGTAAACATCCTTTTAATAGCTGCCTTTGCATTCAGGTGATCTGAGCATTATTACTCATATATTGCAGTGACAATATATAGATTGTGACATATTGTTTTAGTATGCAATAAAATATATTGAGGTGACATTTAAAGGTGCACTCAGTTTGTTAATGCTATGAAGGAATAGTAACAGTACAATAGTGTTTTTAAAAATGTGTTGATTGACACTCACATGAGATGAAGACACTTGTCATATATGTCTTAGAGAAAAAAATTGCTGTACTCTAAATATAGCGGTGAGCGCACATTCATGAGTGCCGCCATGTTGAGCTCATATGACCAGCCTAATATAACATGCTTATATTGCTAATTGTGCTAATACCTCACAATTGCACAATTTTACTTTTGAGATAAATTAATCATGGCTTAAATGTTAATAGCATATTTTTACAAAGAGGATTTCTGTTTTTGCATGATGCTGCATCTATACTACTAGGTGGCAGCGAACATTAAAAAAAGATTGACAGTTGGTGACAAATTCAGAAAATTTGTGTATCCACCAAATATATTTTAACTGTCAACAAGTCACATTTTATTTACATGCTTCATTATCTATGTATGTTGCAAGGCAAATTTGCTTTTCCGATGCTGCTCTGATACATCACGTCTCCCCTTCTTTCTTAATTTCCTTTGCCAGTGATCAAAGGCCTCCTCCCAGTCCTCTCAAGCACGTCTCTACCACCTCCTGGTCGACACAATTGTATAACAGGTATGGTGAGGACACCCTTTAGGAGGTCCTCCCCCCCCCCCCCCCCCCCCCACACCCCCACCCCCCTCCGCCCCCATCCCGCTTACACCAGTTGGGATTGGTTATCTCTGTCACAGTGTGTGATTGCAACCTCTGGGTGACCCCTATGCAATATATATCGTCACAGGTTATCTACATAATGCAGGGGGAGAGGGTAAGAAATGCTATCAGAGAGATAGTGTGGTTCAATCAGACCTTTCCTGTAGACAATGACTGGAAATGGATTTGAGGTGACAGTAATTTATTCAGATTATGTACCACGCAGGTCACCTAGTTTGGTGACTACATCTTCTGATTGAAAATCACTTGAGTATGTATGTCACGGACATAACAAGGTTATAAGTATGGCATTGAAACCAAAACCATTGCTGCCCAGTCAATCAATGACATAACAGACAGAGTTTTTGGATGAATGAACCTCCTAAGTAAACTGGTTTAGGGTTAGGGTTAGGCACCAGGAAGTCAGTTCTTATGATAAAGATAAAGCTTTAGACATAAGCAAGTGAATATTTTATGACTCCAATACTATTTTCACTGTATAAATTGAGACATAAGTTGACAAAAAATTGAAAAAGTTGACATATATGAATTGCTTCTTGTTAATGCCTCTTCAGACACCATTTATAGTGAAGTATAATTTTTTTTTCTGCCATCTAAAGCCAATCAGGTGAAGTCATCTTAGTAGACAGGATGTTACACAAGCATTGGATGCCTTCCTATGAGGCTGATGCCATGAATATTACTTGACTATGGCGACATTTTAGCAAAATTAGATTTTGTATTCCTTACACACAGGGGTGGGATACCATACAAGCTGTATAAGTAGTGCCCCATGGTTCTTAAAATGTTGTGGAGACTGTTGAGGGTTTCCTGGATGAAGCAGTGCATACCCGTGGAGTGGCAAAGGGCAGTGGCAATCTTCATACCCAAAGAGCAGGGATCATTTTGGGGAGCGTTGCTGTTCTGAACATGGAGAGAAAGTTTTTATTTTCAGTTGTAGCAAGGAGGATGTCTGACTACCTCCTGAAGAATGGATATATAGACACATGCTGCCAGAAGGCAGGCATGCCAAGTTTTCCTGGGTGCATGGAACATGCGTCAGTAATATGGGAGCAGATCCAGTCTTCAAAGTGAAATAAGAAAAATATTCACCTAGTCTGACTGGACATGGCAAATGTCTATGGATCAATTCCACACCAGCTTGTTGGCTATGTACTGGAGTTTTTTAATATACCAGAGTGCATTATGAGCTTTGTAGACAGCTACTATAGGGACTTGAAGATATGTTATACCACACAGGACTACACAACGCAATGGCAGCAACTGGAAAAAGGAATTGCGATGGGATGTTCAATCTCTCCCATCCTGTTCATGGCGCATTCAAGATCATCCTAATTGGTGCAAGATAAATGGCCCGAGGAATCCATACACAATCTGGGGTGAGATTGCCAGCTCTGCACAGTTATATGGATGATGTCACAAGCATCCTCCAGACTGCTACATGTTAAAATCGGCACTTGAAAAGACTGGAAGAGCTATTGGCATCGGCTCACTCTGGGCTACAAGCAGGAAAATACCAGGCTTGTTTTGGAGCTATGGGAATTGACAGACCAGTCAGTAAGGACAGGTGAAGTCCAAGTCCGAACAGGCAGAACTTGGGAGGCAGAGGAGGTCATACACCAGCTGGTATCAAGACTGAAGCATCAAGAGATTGTTGGGGGGGGGGGGGGGGGGGGGGGGGGGGGGGCGGTCAATTGCCTCCAGAAAACAGAGGGAAGCAATGGCAGTTTAGGAAGTAACTAGGATGGAAGAGGAAGGGTATAAGGTTAGGGTAGTCAGCCAGCAGCAGTAAGGGTGCTGAACCATATGGGAGGGGGCATCTGATAGAGTGTTAGGATGGGCTGACCTGAGGAAGCTACCACAGTTTTCTAATAAGATCCACTTATGATAATTTAAAATTTGATATCGTACATGTCTAATCCGTAATCACCTGCTAACTCCTCTGAGCTAAGTCTTAGTGCTTCTGTAGAGCTCTGGTGAATGAATCCATAATGGCTGATAAAAGCAGGCCATTGATCATCTTCCACTGCAAATGATGTATAATCCCTCTCATAATGTGACTTTCATAATCATTATGGCAGGTCCCAGGAATGCACACAAATAAAAAGCAAGCCAGGAAAGGAGTTAACTGATGAACATGTTTTTTTTTTAAAAGAAATGGGCTATTACGAGACATTTGACTTCTTTTTATGATATCCAACGATCAATTATCCAGATGGCTGCAAAAGGGAGCGTCACCAACAACTGCTTTTCATTGTTTTGTTTTTTTACTCTATTGCTACCATATCTGTGCTTTGTCTGCACATGGCAATAAACAGATGTTGGCTTTTTTTTTTTTTTTTTGCTTTGAAATGCAGGTATTTCATCCACCATTGTTCCCTGACCAGCTACTGAGCAGCTGAGACTGGCATCTGCTGTGGCGTATGAGCAGGAGGGACTCGCTGCTGGTTGTTAGCTGTTAACTTGGCAATAAAGGAGAGCCCAGGAATATGAAGAACTGTGATGCGCTTGATGTGCTTCAATCATTTTGTCTCATCAGGACATTTGTTTTTATGGTCATGATATTGGAATGTTCCTGCTTAGCGAACGGCAGCTTGGCTGTGTGAGAGAAAGCAACCATCACCCTTTTTTGAATGGTTGATCTCAACATTTATTTTCAGTGGTAAAACAAGCTTTTTGCAGTGGAATTTATTTTTTCAGATATAAGAGAATATTAATATTTGAATATATTTCAGATGATCACTCTCTTGTTTTGAGTGGTTTGGGTCTGTCCTGTGTAGATGCATTGAAACAGGTGGGACATATCAAAAGATTCTTTTTTTTTTTTTTTTTAAAGAGCTTGTAGCCTTTAGTTTACATTACAGCCATTAACTATGATTTGCTACTTGCTGGGCGGTTGCAGGATGAAGGACATTGTCATTATAGAGAGCATTTGATTGGACATGTGTAGTGCAATCTCTACAAGTCATCAATATTTTTGGTAAATTTTCTACAAGACAAAGACACAAGCATATAAATGAAATAGCTCATATAGATGCTGAAATAGCACATAGATACCTTTGAATGTGTTTCTTAGAGGCAAATAAACTTTGAAAGGAAACCTTCTCTATGTAGGGGAGGCCTCTGTCAACAGGGAGTCGGCACTTTTGAAATTTCCCTCACTTTATGGGTTATGCTGTGCGGAAAGGAAACAGTTCTTGTATATTGTGATGGTTTTTGTGTTTTATTGTTTGTTTTTTGTTTTTCAAGTCCCAGTGGAGGATGCCGACTGCGTTTTCAGATTTGCTCCTCCGTTAAAGCATAATGTGTGTGTCATTTTGGGAGAAAATGGTGCATCTGGAGATGCAGGTTGCGAAAATGGCACCTGATATGACCTCCATTTTAGAGAATGGTGGAGGGATAATGGAAACCCCAGGAGGTAAAGAGTGCTGGCTTCTCCCCTGCCCTGTGACAAGACCCTGGGCCAGGCATTAGAGAGGATGAATGGCAATACTGAGATCCCAGCCGCCGTACTGCTTGGTTATGTATGTATTTGTGTGTGTGCGTGTATCTGTGAAGTGTGAGATAGATTAAAGTAATCTCTGCTAATGTTTTTTAATGTGAACTCAGTGATAGATGTTACCCTATCATCTAGAGCTGCAATTTTTCTCTTTTAATTAACTATGACACCAAAAATCTACTCTAGTCAGTCAAAGTGTAAACAGCATGCGTGATCTATGCTTAAAAAATACAAAATTTTAGTCTAGTCGCCGCTTATGCATTTTTCACAATTCTTTAGTTCTTTTACAGTTCACCCTGATCTCTGTGAGCCAGACGCATGGATTCATTTCCAAACAGGCTTTCAAGAGTTGCTACAGCCAGACCCCCCGCTGTGCTAAGCCATCAGCTTTATTTGTTGATCTGTATTTCTCGCCCTCCCTCTTGGCTCATCGAGGAAAAGAAGCCTACTCGTGGGTTACCATTAGCGGTAGATAATCTGCAGTGATTAGATTAGTTTTTATGTGGTGGTTCAGGCCTTGTCCTGGAGAGGCAAGACGAGAGAGTGTCTTTCAGCCGAGAAGAATAGGGCACAGTGCTCTGCCAGCCACTCAGCTCGGCCTCTTCCTCTCAGAGCTCAGCGGCCAGGGCAGCTGTCTATTCACACAACCCTGCCAATTAAGCATATTCAGCAGGGTGTTGGAGCGACACCCAGCCGGAGGTAATCAGAGGCTTGATCATCTCTCCTTCTCCACTATCATCTTATATCCTCTCATAAATTCTCTTTTCTTCTGTCTCTCCCTCTTTTTTTTACTCTCTCTCAATTCCTTTTTCCTGCTTACCTGCTGCTAGTGTGAAAATGATGGTGTGGAAGTTTACTACACTGTGCCTGGACTTGTTGAGTAAGTTTTTCCTCTCTGCATGAAACATCGCCATGTAACATTCCTGCTCCTAGTGACCTGAGCTCTTGGTGTCATGTATATGTGCATGTGGTGGACATGTAAGTTGGGCTGAACATATTCACCCCATTGCACATAGTTTCTAAATGAGAAGTTGTTTAGTCTCAGTCAGGCCATTTAAGAGAATGTTTATTAAAATGTAAACATGTTCATGTTCACTTATTTGTAACTTCATACAGTATATCTCTGTTGTTTTGAGAGGATTCACACATATGTATACTCATAAATTAATATGTCTACAAATTTACAAATAAGCAATATACTTAGGGGTCGTTTACACATTTTCTGCATTGTTTTGGACTAAAACCAAATGTCTCGTGCCATGAGCAAAGCATTTTTAAAATGCCACGTCAAGTTATAGTACATTTTTATTTTTGGATGAACTATCCTTTTAAAATAAATTATATGTTTTATATATATATATATATATATATATATATATATATATATATATATATATATATATATAGATAGATAGATAGATAGATAGATAGATAGATAGATAGATAGATAGATAGATAGATAAAGAACTAATTTCCTAAGTTTTTCTCCCCCCTCTTCAGTCTTATCATGTCTAGTGCACCAGGTGAGCCAGGGCTGCCACTTGTGGACCCTCAAAAAATTGGTACATGATGCCCCTGCACATACACCTTATTTAGGGTACTCACACACACACACACACACACACACACACACATTTATGGTTTCTAATAACGGCGAGCAGAACAGTCATTAATACTCTGAGTGGCATGAGCACCGTGGGCTGGGCAGCCAGTAATGGATGCTGTGACCAGTAATTAGGGTACAGGCTGGTGTTAAAGAGTCAAGACTTTGGGAAACCGATTTGTGGAATAATTAGTCTCTAACAGTTTATTGATGGCACTTTCATACTTTTCCAATGTGTTCCTTTTGGCCCCTCAGCCCACATTAATGACCCTCTGGGTCTCACTAAACAGTCATCCCATCTAATTAATTGAAATTAGGGCAGATCAAATGCATTTCAAGTTTCTCATATTAAAATTACCTGGGGGAATGAATTTCCAATTTAGAACTTGGGTTTTCTGTCTTGTTAAATGGTGCTAAACGATGGTCTTAATATGCACCAGGCAGTAATGCAATAGACTAATGGTTGCTAATCTGAGGCCATTGTTCTTTTTGCCTTGTTGATACCTCTCAATTTACAGGACCTCATTGCTCAAACCTGTCACCTGTTTAGTAAGATGTGATTAAGCTGTAAAAGCCTGTACATTTTTAAAAACAAAGCAGACAAATTGCTAAATTAGTACACTATAACAAATTGCTGTAAGTTTACAGTAACTTTATACAATAATATCCTGTACTCTATAAATTTCAGTCTGTTATTGTATTTTGCTTTGAATTCTGGGAGATGTTATCCAGTCTCAAAAGTTTATTGTAGAATTTATGCAAAGTTTTAGAAGAAGTGATTTTTCAGAGTAAATGTTGCGGTAGCACAGAACTTACCTGTGAACTATTATATCCCAATAAATCTATTATTGTTGACATACTTTTTAATATTGACAGGATATTTTCTCTTATAACACAATTATGTTCTTAATTAAACAAAAATAATCACATTTCCCATTCACTGCTTGGGCAAAGTAAAAGACAACAATAGCTAGTGCGTTGCACTAATACTTCTTGTTGGAGGTCATGGGTTTGAATCCCGGGAACACCTGGGGTGTATTCCAGAAAGCAGTGTTAACTTATTGTCACAGATACCCTGAACTCTCAGTGGATTAACCCATTCCTTGCTTACTCTGTGTATGTTGGTTCAAGAACACCTGCACAGGGTTAGTTCACTCAACCAAGAGTTTGAAACTCAGAGTTTGTGTGCGTTCACTGTGAACTCATAAAAGCATTCTCAGCAGATCGCCGAATTCACAAGTCACCATGGAAACAGACGCTAAGAAGAAAGGCATGCCATATTTCAGTGAAGCAGAACATTACGTTTTAATGACTGCAAACGAGCATTATTACATTGGTTTAGGACTGAGAGTTTGCTTGACAGAAATGATACTGAATCATTGCATTAATTTTTTAATTAATAAACGTCTAAAGTTCTACCATACATATAAAAGCTTAATTCAACATTAATATTAGACCTCTATACATTCATTTTAAATAGGTCGACCGTTACTATAACTTATAACTTCATTATAAGTATTAACATTCATATTCTATTAATATTATGATAATAGGCTATAGGTTTTATATATTTTTTATTTACCATGATCTGTGCATGCTAATTTATTTTACTGTCACGTGAACTGAATGTATTTCCTTAATTTTTAATACCCTTTGACGTATTCCTTAATTTTTAATACCCTTTGACGTACCCAGTTGGTACAAAACCTAGAATCATATCACCTTTAATTTCCCACAGTTGCTGATGGTCTAATTGTATTAATAAACCCTCTTTCAATTGTAGGATCTCCCACAGTTATCATCATTTTCGATTGATTTAATGTAATGTTTTTTAGTAGGCCACACATAATTATTAATAAGATGAAGATCTGCTGCAACAGAGGTGGACAATGATAGGAGTTACATGTCCATTGCGTTCCTTACGCATTTGATGTGGCATTAAAACTTGTCATGTTGTGTTGTCATGTACAGTATGGTCCATCTGCCTCCACTAACGTGGTACGGAATGAAATTATGTTGTTTTAAATGAAGATCATGTGTCTGACTATACATTATAGATGTTCATGATCTCAGCATTAGGGAAAATTAACTCATCTCTTCCTTGTTTACAGGAAGCTGTAAAAGGTCTCTATTGAAAAGCAGAACAAAAATGTAATTTAGAGATGGACCATGTGCAGTTTCTGATTGAGTAGAGGAGGCTGAGCATCAGAAAGATACATCTTTTCATTGAATCACCCGACCACCAGCTAAATGATGGCACTGTGTGTGACTCTAAATGACAGCATGTCTCATTTATATTTTCAGATAATAAAGAGAGTACAATGTACAAGTCTGGAAATATGTGCATTTATATGTACCGCAGCCTACATGAATTAGAGTGATAAGAAATAAAATCTCTAACCTCTATATCTGTGGTTTGAGAAATTATCACTTATTATCTAGTCGGTGAATGCTTAATCTTTTAATTGGCAGACATTACCTACATGTTGATACTATGGAATGTAATTTTATAAATAACGTCTCGGTTACTGATGAAACCTCCATTCCCTGATGGAGGGAACGAGACGTTGTGTCGATGAGTTGACACTAGGGGTCGCAGCTGCGGAGCCCAGACATCTCTGATCTTGAGAAAAGGCCAATGGAAATTGGCATGTGGAATGTGCATGCCACTCCCCCGGACATATGGGTATAAAAGGAGTGACGCTGCAAACACACATCAGGTATCGCACTGAGGAGCAGAGCCAAAGACCCGGCCATTTCAGCGGTTGGTTCAGTGATGTGGCAGGAGGGACAAAACATCTCGTCCCCTCCATCAGGGAACAGAGGTTACATCAGTAACCGAGACATTCCCTATCTTTCACTCACTCGACGTTGTGTCGATGAGTTGACACTAGGGGTCCCAATGGAAAACGCCACAAGAGCTGAATCGAGTTATGCAGACTGGCAGTGCAAGACAGACAGACCTCTGTGTGCCTCGTAGCCAGCGCAGCAAGCCGTTGGATAACTACCCCCAACACACTGGCAGGTATGAAGCGGTCCCCTTCACCTAGGGGAACAGCTAACTGCTCAGAAGTATAAGGAATGACTGGCCCAGCCGTGGCCTTCTCTCTATTGTTCTCCCCAAAATCGTTCGGCTGGGGTCCAAATATATGTTGTCCGAGCTGGGGGGTGTCCCTCCAAAGTCCACGCCCGGCCCCGAGAGGGGGATTTTAGGTGGAATACAACACATGGTCTTACCGGTTAGGAGTGGAAGCGGTTACATCATACGGAGCAGCATCGTGGTAGGTCCTACCCAAGGGGGGTAGGCGACCAAGGACAGAGGGCCCTCTGCCCAAGGAAGACACGGTTTATCGGCAGGGAAACCATTTTGCGGAATATACATCACATGGGGTTGCCTAGGGAACAACCAGCGCATGTGGAGCACTTACCTCAGTATGGAGGCCTGGGTGATGCCCGTACTGGGGCGCCATCGATCCTCTCCGAAGACTCAACAGCCGCTAGGCTAGGGAGGAAGAACGTCCAGGGTTCACACTTCTTGCGAACGCAACTGGAGAAAGAGCGCACGTCTTCGCCTCAAGGGAGGGGAAAGGCGCTATGCACAAGCGATACACCCGGCCAGCTGATCCGAATTTACCTGATTGTGTCATCTGATAACACACGGGACGAAACTGGCTCAACCCTGAGGTTATAGAACCTTGCAAATGTGTTAGGTGTTGCCCAGCCCGCTGCTCTACATATGTCTGCTAGAGAGGCGCCATGGGACAACGCCCAAGAAGCCGCAACACCCCTGGTAGAATGGGCTCGTAGGCCAGCAGGGAGCGGCATGTGCTGGGCATGGTATGCCATAAAGACACAGAGCTGCTCGGAGCTTTTAAAGCTCTGCATGCGATCCAAGTAGATACGACGTATGCGCACTGGACACAGCAACGCCAAGGCTGGGTCTGCCTCCTCCTGGGACAGCGCTTTCAGGTTCACCACCTGATCCCTAAAAGGGGTCGTGGGAACCTTGGGCACGTAGCTCGGTGGATGTCTCAGGATGACGTGAGAGTAAGCCGGACCGAACTCTAGGAACAGTTTGCTGACAGAGAACGCCTGGAGGTCCCCTACCCTCTTGATGGAGGTGAGCGCCGTCAGGAGGGCGGTCTTCAGAGAGAGCGCCTTTAGCTCTGCTGACTCAAGGGGCTCGAAGGGAGCTCCCCGAAGGCCCCGAAGGACCACGGAGAGGTCCCACGAGGGAACAAGGCATGACCTGGGGTGGTTTAACCTCCTCGCACCACTCAGGAACCAGATGATCAAATTGTGCTTCCCTAAATACTTACCATCCACTGCATCGTGATGTGCCGATATGGCGGCTACATACACTTTCAAGGTGGAGGGGGACAGTCGTCCCTCCAACTTTTCCTGCAGAAAGGAAAGCACTGATCCAACTGTGCATCTCTGGGGTCTTCACCTCGGGAAGAACACCACTGAGCAAACAGACGCCACTTCAGGCCATAAAGGCGCCTCGTTGAGGGGGCCCTCGCCTGAGTGATCGTGTCTACCACAGCGGGTGGTAGGCCACCTAAGTCTTCCGTATTTTGACATGGAGATTCCAGAGGTCTGGTTGCGGGTGCCAGATGGTGCCCTATCCTTGATAAAGAAGGTCCTTCCTCAGGGGAATTCACGTGGGGGGGTCTGTCGCGAGGAGCATGAGGTCCGAGAACCAAATCCGGGAGGGGCCAATAAGGGGCCACTGAGAGGACCTGCTCCCCATCCTCTCTGACTTTGCACAACGCCTGTGCAAGTAGGCTCACTGGGGGAAACGCACACTTGCGCAGCCCCAGGGGCCAGCTGTGTGCCAAGGCATCTGTGCTGAGGGGAGCCTCGGTCAGAGAGTACCATAGTGTGCAATGGGAGGATTCTGGGAAATGAACAAGTCTACCTGTGCTTGGCCGATTCGACTCCAGATCAGCTGGACCGCCTGAGGGTGGAGCCTCCACTCTCCCCTGGGCGTATCTTGCCGCGACAGCGCATCCGCTGTGCTGTTGAGGTGGTCCCAGATATGAGTGGTTCGCAGTGACTTGAGCCAGTGCTGACTCTAAAGGAGGAGATGGTGGGAAGTTGTGACATACGGCGAGAGCGTAGGCTGCCTTGGCGGTTGATAAACGCCACTGTTGCTATGTTGTCCGTCCAGAGCAACACATTGCCCTGGATCAATGGCAATAGCCTCCTCAGGGCAAGTAATACTGCCAGCAACTCGAGGCAGTTGATGTGCCAACGCAGTTGCGTGCCAGTCAAAGGGCCGGCGACTAAGTGCCCATTGCACATAGCACCCCAGACCAGTTGGGAAACATCTGTCATAACCACGACGTGCCTGGGGACCTGGCCTAGGGGAACTCCTGTCCGTAGGAATGCTAGGTCTGACCATGGGCTGAGAAAGCGGCAACAAGCCTGCGTGACAAAAACGTTGTGTATGCCGTGGTGCCATGCTCGTCTCTCGACTCGGGTCTGTAGCCAGTGCTGAAGTGGTCTCATATGCATCAACCCAAGTGGCGTGACCATCGCTGAGGATGCCATATGCCCCAGGAACCTCTGAAAGGATTTCAGTGGGATCAACGTGTTCTGTCTGAAGGCATGCAGACAGCTCAGCACTGACTCCGTGTGCTCGTTGATGAGTTTTTCCCAGTTGACCCAAAGCCCCAAGTGGCTGAGGTGCCTGAGCACTAGGTCCCTGTGAGCACACAACATGTCCCACGAGTGAGCTAAGATTAGCTGGTCGTCGAGATAGTTGAGGATGCGGATGCCCACTTCCCTTTGTAGGGCAAGGGCTGCCTCTGCTACTTTTGTGAAGGCGCGAGGGGACAAGGACAGGCTGAAGGGGAGGACTGTGTACTGATGTGCCTGACGCTCAAAGGCAAACTGGAGAAAGGGTCTGTGTCGAGGAAGGATCGAGACATGGAAGTATGCGTCAGTCAGGTCTACCACCGCAAACCAATCCATATGCCGGACATTCATTAGAATGCATTTCTGTGTGAGCATCTTGAACGGGAGTCTGTGCAGAGCCTGGTTCAGAACTCGCAGGGCAAGGATGTGTGGGTGACTTTCCAATGTGTTCAGTGTTAAAAAATATTACAGTATTATAACCTTCCCATTAAAAGTTAAAGCACAATGTACACAGTTTGTTCACTTTTTAATGCAAATTTGCAGTGTGAGACTGAAAGTACTGGAGTAAAGAAGAGTGAGGAAAAGTAAAGCTTGCAGTTTATTGTAATATTTCTTTAAATGTATTATATTGTGCGTAATCTGAACTTTCTCGCCCACTGTGTCGCTATTAAAAGGGCACGCATGTGCTGACAGCCTCTGAAACATACTACCATCTACCTGAAATAAACTAACTCTGGTACACAACCTACTCCGGAGCAGGTTATGTTCAGAGAGTAGGTTGCTATGGCTACTAACATACCCTGAAAGTTACCTCTGGTTTTAGAACCTATAGCTGAGGTTATCCGTTAACTTGTCCGTAAACATACCCAGGTATGTTGCATAACCTACTTTCTGGAATTCACCCCGGTATAATGTGTTCCTTGGGTGTGCTGTTACTTTCTTTTGATTATGTCAAATATATAAATGTTAGAAGTTGAACATTTAGCTCTATTTAATGTTATTTATTGACAATAAATGTTTAATATTCAAAGTCACCATTATGGTGATTAGTGTTCCCTTAGGTTGGGACTTTAGACCTTCTTTATCAATCATTTCTTCCCAGCCATTACCAAAATGTTGCAAGTGAAAACATTTGCTAGTTCTGTGGTATAAAGGAGAATTGAGTAGGTTTGAAATATGACTTCAGTCCAGTGTAATTCCCAATCAACACGTATTGTGTAATTCTTGAGTGTAATGTGACAGAAATGTGATAAGATTGTATATTATGTTTTATGCATACCATCATTGTTAATATTGAGAATTGTTTTGGAAGCAAACCATTTGATTTTTCAATACTAAATAATCTTTGTTATATTGAATCAAATAGACACCCTCAGACAGAAAAATTTGGGATACAAATCTCACCAATTTAAGATAAAAGAATCAACACGGAATATTGCAAAACAAGCTGTTAGAAGTGATTAAAAAACAACATCAACAACAACAACAAAAGCAACATCATAGATAAAACATGCAAGTGGTAAATAAAAGGTCAACAGCGCAATGCATTCTTGGTACCAGCATCATTGGTTTATCATTGTAATTTTACAGCATAGCACTGTTAAATCACAGCAGTACTCTAGATTCACAGTTAATCTTGTAACTTCAGTCAAACATATCTGCTGTAATTTTACAGTACCAGTATGTGTTTTTACATTACAATTGTAATAAATGATGTACGGTACTCTTGTTTATTTACAATCTTGCTGGCAACTAAAGCCAGTAATCTACTGTACATTTACAGTAAATTTCTTAGTGTGTACATATACAGTTTAATGTTTAGCAACAATTATTAAGGTTAGAAATAAATGGTTTACTTTCAAATTAAAAGCATTTATCCAAACTGCAGACTGCTTTAACATTAAATATAATGTTATATTAGGTGCATTATATTTTTCCAAATCAATGTACATTTCTTTATTCTGTGGAACATAAAATGAGATTGGGAGGCAGAATGTTTTGGACTGACAGCCTTAGTCTCCATTCACTTTCAATTAAAAGAATTTCACAATTTTACATCTCTTTTTTCCACAGAAGAAAGACAATAATATGGGTTAAGAACTACATTAGGGTAAGTGAATGACATTATTATTATTTCTGGTTGAACTAACCCTTATCTATAATGTCTTGAATTGACAAGACATTAGGACAAGCCCTTGTAATTGTCACTCTTTTTGTATAACACTACACTTTCTCTATTGTGTAACCCAATAGGAAGTCCCTGTGTTTATTTTACCTATTGACCTCTCGAGCTAAAAATCAAAGCTCTGATGTAGTGTATCCACCCTCTTCCCAGTGTTTCAGAGCTTTTTGGAAGTCAGGGAGCCAGGCTTGTATCTGTGTTTGATATAGACATGCTGTTCCATAGAACTCTTTGGGGACTTGCTCTTGGGGGGATGGGGGCAGTGGTCCCATATGTCCACCAACAAAAAGTAAATCTTTCCCTCTTGTTTCCTGATTACGAGGCCTTATTGGCATTTACATCTGTATTAACAGCGGCACACATGACCCTGCATGTGTCCGGCTGAGACTGGCCCGGCAGATTGATTAACAAAGGATACCGCTTCATGCTTTTTACCATGCGCTTGGGCAGGGGGACTCTGGGGCCCCAACCTACCAGGACCCTCAGGGACTAAAGACCTTTGGTGAGGCGCTGGACCCTGGACCCTCCCTTCGCCCAGCACGACACCCAGCTTCAGGAGCCAGATTAACCCTGCAGAGCCACAATAGATGCACATGTCCCCTTGGCCAGGACCAGCCCATTCAGACCTGTATTACTTACACCCTAATAAGGATTAGGCTTAATGAACTGGAAGAAGTTAACAATAAATGAAGAAGCCCTTTAAGCAGGCTCTAATTCCATTTTGTGTCGCCTTTCCCTCCGCCATTCTCTCCTGCCTCAATTTGAACACAAATTGTAATCCTCTTGAATATCGAAGATGGGAAGGGGTATGAATTTAGACTTTCCTCTGCTGGCCCTGGACCGATTAAACCTCTCTAGTGAATGTGTCTGAGAGTGACACAAGCGACAGCTCCCATCTGCTGTCAAGGCGCATGGTACACAATCTATTTTTGTTGGTGAATTGGGCCAAATAACACATTTGCCATCTAGTTTGATCTGAAGAATTTGTCCTTCCCATTGATTTATTAATGTAAACAAAAAATTAAATAAATAATGGTAACACTTTTCAATAAGGTTGTATTTGTACATTAGTTAACACATTAGTTGTCAATGAACAATGAACTATGATTTTTGCAGTATTTATTAATCTAGTGTAATGTTAATATATCAATATACTATTATTAAGTGTTAGTTCATGATGCAGTTTTATTTTTTCTTTCTTTCTTTTTTTTTGTTGATAATTATGTTTTTTGTACAATTATTGTAAGTAAAACCACAGTTTCATATTTCCTATGTTTTGACAGTTCAATTGAGTCACATCTTTGCTGATCATTTGCTTTAAACTAAACATTCTGTCACCAATACCTTCATGTTGCTGGAAACTTTGAAAATGCCAGTGCTGCTCTTGTCCATACAAAAATGTACTCACCACTTTACCATTGAGGGTGAGTGGATGATGAAAGAGTTTACATTTTTCAGTGAACTATCTATTTAATGGAATAGTTCACCCAAAAATTAAAATTTTCTGATAATTTACTCACCCTCAGGCCATCCAAAATGTATCTGAGTTTCTTTCTTCACCAAAATAGAATTGAAGATTTTTAGGATTTCATTTCAGGCCTACTCCTTTAAACAATTCAAGTGAATGTACTCAATTATTTTATCGTCCAAAATGTATATTTAGGGTGCATCAAAATAATCCACACATATCCAGTCATCAAGCAAATAGAAACTGTCTAGGTTACGTATGTAACCTCTGTTCCCTGATGGAAGGAACGAGACGTTGTGTCAAAGAAGCGACACTAGGGGTCTCTCTTGAGCACCGAATATGCCTCTGATCTATGAAAAAAGGCCAATGAGCAGTTGGCAGACAGTATTTGCATACCCCGCCCCCGGACATATGGGTATAAAGGTGAGGAAATACGTGGAATTCTTTCAGGATTTTTCTGAGGAGCCGGAAATGGTCCAGCCACAACAGTGGCTCGGCTCAGCGACGTGGCCGGGAGGACACAACGTCTCGTTCCCTCCATCAGGGCACAGGGGTTACATACGTAACCTAGACGTTCTCCGTCTGTCGCTCACTTCGACATTGTGTTGAAGAAGTGACACTAGGGGTGCAATTTAAATCATGCTATGCGCTGAGCCGTGTACGTGTTCTGCTGACACAGGAGCGGGCAGGTATTTTACGTGCAAAGGCGACCAGCTGTTTCAGACTGCACATACCCTTCCCCAATGCCCCAAAAAAGTCATCAGAATCCTTCTGCTTACCCTAGACAGGGGAACAAGGTGACTCTTGCCATCCTGGGAATGGGTCGAGCCTGGCTTTTCTCTCTATGTTTCTCTGCATTGAGCAAGAAATGGCCGGCGCCCTTACACGCATCGAGGGAAGGGGGTCTTACCCAGTTTCCTATTCTTTCAGGGGGAAAAGACCCTGCGGAGACCACACCTGCCCAGAAGGGGAGGAAAGAGTGGTGAAAACATCACATGGGTTTTTAGGCGGCATGTGTGATAGGCCAATGAAATGGCTTCCATAACCCAGTGGGAAAGCCTCTGTTTGGAGACAGTGTTCCCTTTCCACTGTCCGCCAAAGCAGACAAAGAGCTGCTCAGAACATCTAAAGCTCTGAGTGCAGTCAGCGATTCCCCAGCGATTCCCCAGTGGTTGCGGTGCACCTGTGCCCAGAGTGCGTCACCTTGCGGAACCATCTGAGACACCCGTGCATGGCCTGTAGGCTTATGTTGTCACTGGCGGCTAAGGCATACAGTGCCGCTGGACAGGCCGACTTCGCCCTCCACACCAATGGCTCTCCTGCAAGTGCACCAATTCAAGGCGCTGAAAGAACTGCACAAGGCTTGTCCTGACCCGGGATTGATGCAGGAGCTCCAGATGACGAAGGTCATGGCGCGGTCTCTTGGGCAGGTGATGTCCACACTGGTTGTCCAGGAGCGCCACCTTTGGCTCAACCTGGTCAAGACGAAGGAGGCTGACAAGGTTCGATTCTTTGATGCCCCCATCTCCCAGGTTGGCCTATTTGGCAACACCATAGAGGACTTTGCCCAGCAGGTCTCAACGTTTAAGAAGCAGGTGGAGGCCATCCAACACATCCAGCCCCGGAGTGGCTAAAGATCCTGCACCTCATCTGCGCTTCACCAAGGACATCCCCCTGCAGCAGCAACACCAGCTCCGCCACAGCCCACCCCAGTAGGCTGGCCCCAGCGTGGAGCCACCCGCTGGAAGCAGACGCCACCTGTCTCATGGCCAGTTGCTAAGAACCCAAGGAAGGCTTCAATGCACCCCTGAGACAAGCGACCCATGGAGTCAGAGACCCGCTACACAGGAGCTGGTAAGAAGACCACTCCTTCTCCCAGTGGAGTGCCGGGTGGAAAATCCTTGTTTACCTTTCCTTTTAATTTCGCTGCATGCCCAAGGGGCTGTGGTACCCACATTTTTAAGAAAAGAGCGGGTTCCTCACTTCCTGGGTCACACATTCATTGTCCACGGCTGTCGTTGTCATGACTGCCGGGCACCATTCCTTTATGGCAGGCCCCGTGCCCCCGCATGCCCAGCTGTGGCCCAATCCCACATGCGACAGGACAGTTGCGACACGCCGGGAGGACGATTTCCCTTCGCCCCATCCTAGACCGCTCCTAAGGTGGGTATACAGATCCAGGTAAGTGCTTCAATGTCCCCGGATTCAGAATGGCCACGAGTGACGCTTCAGTCTCCACCCCGCCGCGAGGCCCCACCCACTGGTACATCTGACACCCTTGGTCCCCCTCGCCTGGAGAACTCACATCCTGGGATACTCATGGTCATGCTCAGGGGAGAGTGGAGATTCCACCCCCTGGCGGTTCAGCTGGTTTGGAGTCAATTCGGTCAAGCGCAGGAACCATGATTGTAGAGCTCCTCCCCCCGGGGTAGGACCTACCATGGGACCTCTCCTCATGAGTCACTGCTGACAAGACTCAGTAAGACCATGTGATGTATTTCCACACAACCCCCCCCCCCCTTTGGGCAGGGTGTGATCTCCATGATGACCCCCACCACCACGGACCCTATATGGCTCCAAGCTGAAAGTTTTTGTTCCTTTTGGGGAGAAAAAAGGAGAAGGGGCCATGTCCGGACCCTGTTTTTGGGCAGGCAACTTGTCCCCGAGGTGCTGGGGGCTGTACGACACTTGTGGCCAGGATGGCCTGATATGCTTTCTACAAAGCATACGAGGGTCTACCCATCTCACACCGCCAGTCCATGTAACACAGTTCAGCTAGTATTATAGGGTCACCTAGTGTCACTACATCGACACAACATCAAATGAGTGACAGATAGGAGACATCCTGGTTAATTTTGTAACCTCCGTTCCCTGATGGAGGGAATGATATGTTGTGTCCCTCCTGCCACAACACTGAACTACCCGCTGAAATGGTCGGGACCTTGTCTCGGCTCCTCAGCAAAAAACCTGAATGAGTGGTTGCAAGCCAGCTCCTTTTATACCCTTATGTCCGGAGGGGTGGCATGCAAATTCCACTTGCCAATTCCTAGTGTCACCACATCAACACATGTCTTGTTCCCTACATCAGGGAATGGAGGTTACAAAAGTAACCAGGACATTTTCCCCAGGAGGTCTGCCATCCAGGTACTGGCCAGACTCAACCGTTCTTAGCTTTAGTGAGCAACCAGGCAAGATCTGCAGGGTGAAATTGCTGCTTGTGATTTAATCTCCAGTGTGTTTTCTGTCTGCACTGTTCTCAGTACTGTTCAAAATGCACCTAATTTTCATACTAACTCCATGTAAAGCCTCTGAAAGTCTTTTTGGAGTCGATTCGGTCAAGCGCAGGTAGACCTGTTTGCTTCCCGGTAATCCTCCCACTGCCCGCTCTTGTATTCCCTGACCGAGGCTCCCCTCGAAAGAAATGTGCTGGCATACAGCTGGCCACTGTGGCTATGCAAGTATGCATTCACTTCAGTGATCAGGTACGAGCAGGTAAATTCCAGGATAGCTGGCTGGGCATATCAATTGCGCATAATGTCTTTCCCCTCCCTGAGGTGAAAACGTGCACTTTTTACCCCCAGTCGCGTTCACAAAGTCATGGACCCTTAATGTCCTCTTTAGCCCTGTGGCAGGTGAGTTTGTGGCACTGCCGGCTCAGTATGTGTGCTAACTAGGCCCTGTACTGGGGTAGGTGCTCCACATGCGCTGGTTTCCCTTGTAACCCCGTGTGATGTATATCACGCAAAACGGTTTCCCCACTGGTAAACCCGCGTCTTCCTGGTCACCATTTTTGTAGAGCTCCTCCCCCCGGGGTAGGACCTACCATGGGACCTCTCCTCATGAGACACTGCCGACAAGACTCGGTAAGACCATGTGATGTATTTCCACACAACCCCCAACCCCCCCCCCGTATAGCAAAACCAAAATAAAATGTCCACGCATATGTACGTGGGGTTGAATGAGGTTAAATCATACAGCTTATTCTGTATGTACAAATTAACATGAACCAGAATTACTAAATGCTGTAAAAGTATTGTTTATTGTTTGTAAGCATTGCGTTTACTGATATAAAATATTTAAACCTATTGTAAAGTGTTTCCAAAATAATATTAAAATTCAAAACAGAATTAATGTTTGAATTTAAATATCATGAAAGACTGATCTGATCTTTACTAAACCACAGTTGCTCCCTCTCTTGAGAAGTCATGTACACTGGATAACATAGATCTGAACCATGAAATGATTCAAAACCCACAGTTGAGTGAAGTGGCTATTTCACTGTAGGGTGTGATTTGTTTTATTGACTTTTTCACTCAAAGGTGAATCTTTTCATTCTGAGCACTGACATTAAACTGAGGCATGGACAGGTGCACTGTGATTGTATTTATCATGTGATTTGTTGGTCATTCAGATCAAACTCAGATCTCCAAATGCAATTTCATAAAACCCTTATGACCCTTAAAAACATATTCTTGACATAAAAATGGCCACTTACAGATGGCCTAGGGATTAAGTGCTTTTAGGATTTTACTGAGAATAGAAAAGTTACAAAATAGACTGAGAGAGAGATGTAGATTGAGTCTTAAAAAGGATAACCCTGTGATGTTACCCCAAACACACCTTCCAAACCCTTACCCTCCCCACAGAGTTTCATGACATGGGCATCTGCCTCTAAGTGTTCTTCAAACCTGGCCTGGCCAGGGGTTTGCCGTCAATGGCTTGCATGGTGTCAGAATTCATCATCAGAGCTGATGTTGGGCTGGCCCCCGGCTGCCCTGCTCTTGGCTTGAATCAGGTCAGGGTCCAGTGAGCCTAATATTGCTCTCTCGGCCATTCCAGCTCATGGAAGGTCTGTATAGTTTGTTGTGGTGTCACTTCATAAAAGCCTGCAATTCAAAGGCAATTACGTATAAACTAACATGGGGGTCTCTGCTGGTGGCAGATAGGGCCAAATTAATTCAACCTGTCTCACATCATCGCTGGCACACACATTGACCTGTAGATGTAGAGGTCAGGATAATCACTCATTGTACCTCCAAACGCTAACTCTGATAACTCTCTTTTTCTTTCTCTTTCCTCTCTATACTTTAGCTGAGCAATGACTGGACTAAAGGAAATGGAATGTGCAAATCACTGTTCTCTCGCTCTGAGGGTTTGCTTATGGGCCAGATATGGGACAACAGGAGCTGATATCGGAACCCTAATGGTTGCTTTTGCTCATTTATGCCCACAGTCAGTTCACTGAGTGTCTGATGCACTTTGCAAAAGAAATGGCAAGAGCTGTCTGAAATGGCCAGCTGCAATCTGATTGGCGGGCTTATACACAATTTAAGGGAGTTAGGGGACACTTGTCCACAGGGGGAAAAAAGATTACAAGGCCAATATCATCAAATCTATGCAAGATGTTTAGAGTTTGAGTCTCTAAGCATTAAGTAAACTGAACATGCAATATTCTGATTTGTTTTCTAATTTATACCATGAAACTATCAGTACTTATTGCTTATGAATGGACAGAAACTCTGATCACACAAGTTTATGTGTTTTTTTTTTCCAGTGGTTTTTTTTTTTTTTTCATCCCTGCTGAGAAGACGATAATTGCTGGTCACAAGCTCGTGTTGTGTTTTTGGTGCTGCATGGGATGCTGTTGTGCTGGTGTCCCTACATCAGAAAAACCATGCTGGTCAACCAGCTTCGACAGCTCGGGTTTGCTTGTCAAAAACATGGCTATGCTGGTCTACCAGCTAGACCAGCACCAATCCAGCACAAGTCAGCATACACCAGCCTAGACCAGCATGGGAATTTCATGCTGGTTAAGATGGTCTTTATTGGAGGGATGGCAAACCATTATTGTGGGATCAAAGTTTTCAAATAGACCCTACCCCAAATGTCTAGTAAAAACAAAACAAAATGTGTTTGGTTGCTTTTTATGGAGAGACTGTATAGGATGAGACGTGTCACTTATATACTTATGAATGGGAGAAATCCTGAAGCTGAATATGGCGGCTCTAGGACTGGACGTCCGGCCTTACAGTTAAAAGAGCCAATCACCTTTTTGATAGAAATATCCCTGTTAGTCTTCATCAAGAATGTGTATGCATATTAGCTAGAACAACTTTAAAATACTGTTTTGATCTCGGCTAAAGAATCACCATTTATAATATTATTATTTTATGATTTTATTGCTGATTTAAAAAATTATAGGTGAAAATTATTATTTTTTTTTTTTTTTTAAATAATTCTAATCTTGATCTACCATTTCTGTCTTTCCCCTTTCTAGTAGATAGGAGCTGTATTTGTATCCATACACATTCAGAAAAAGGTACTGTTAAGGTACAAGAGCCTTACTGGGGTGGCACCCTTAAGGGGAATTTTCTGTACCTCTAGTTAAAATGTATAACTCATTTTGGGTACATACTTGGGTACAAATCACAGGGTGACCTGACTTGCTTTAAAGGTACTTTGATTATGTTGTGAAATAAGCAATACTTATTACTTTTTGAAGGACAAATCTGGTTATAAATTATATGCATATTTTATTTTAAATTTATATTACATATGTCTATTATTGTGGTATTAACTATTTTAGATAAACTCGACCCTAAACGACTAGTTACAACAAAACTAATTCTGATTGGTTGTCTGTCAGGAAAAAAAAAACTTTTTGTCTAAGTGGGCCATTCTTGAACAGAATAAAGTACAAAGTGGACGATACTAGACCCTGTCTTACTCTATGGAATTATTTAGCCAAATAGCATCTTTAGACCATAAAAGTAAAAGACAATTATGAAAGTGGACAGTTGCTAAATGACATCTGTTCTCAGAAGTGGAAATCAATACCTTGTTTTCTGATTCATGGCCTAAAAGGGAATGGTGACGCCACACAGTGGGGATCTAGACTGGTGGTAGGTTCGGTAGGTGGAGGTGTTGTAGGCTTGCTAGAAGGAACTGTTTGAGATCTCACTGAAAGTGCTGGTTTAAGGTTGTCATGACCAGCAGCACAGTAGAGTAGGTGCCAGCATCACTTTCTCACAGGCTTCCGGGCCAATCACAACATTGCAGGTGTGACATACGCCCAATCACACAGAGCGCAGTGAAACTATGGGGCACCCTGGCATTGTAAAGGTACAAAACTTCAAAAATGGCTCAGAGAATGGTTTTGTGAATGCATTAGGAGAGCTATAAACACAGTCTTTCTTCAGAGTGCCTCACTGTCCCTCACAAACAAAACATCAATTACTGATTGTTGATGTAGAGCATGTTCTCAGAATGGCTGTCTCTTTGTTTATAAATCCATCATTTGGAGGGCCTTGAAGTATTGACTGGAGACTATTTTTCCCTGGACGATGCTGTTATTTAAATCGTCAAAGGTATTTTAATGATCACTTGTCTGATAAAAGCAAACAAGTAAATAGCAATGACAGAGTCAATAATTCTTTGGGAGGACATATCAAAACACAGGAATATGAAACATTATCTTTCTGTACCCCAGCTCCTCCTCTGCAGCCCAGTTTAGAAGTCAGTCTCTGTGTCAGAGGTGGCCATTACGCTAATTTCCCAGATGTTTCATGGGGGACAGCTCCGAATCAATCCCAGCTGCCA
Source organism: Moxostoma hubbsi (assembly GCA_032164185.1). Lineage (NCBI taxonomy): Eukaryota > Metazoa > Chordata > Actinopteri > Cypriniformes > Catostomidae > Moxostoma > Moxostoma hubbsi. Next base: position 26,701,884 of record JAVLUX010000029.1, on the reverse strand, counting down.
GTGTTGTCAACCCTGTTATGTGAAAGAAGGGTGACACATTTACATTTATATGTATATGTAGATGTGTATGGCGTGCTCGTGGGTGACATGTAAAGACGTTGACACAGTAATCACAGGGCTGGGGATGCCACCTGTCCAGTTCTGTGATGAGCAGAGGCGAACCGGATGCGAGCGAAACAAGTGGCCCTCAGATTAATGCCTGAGTTGGCCATCACTCTGATGACAACACACAATATTATGCAAATGGTTGACTGCATGAAGGCAGCTGTACCTCAGTGTCACCTTAACATCTCTGCTGCTTACTGATCAACATGTGCTATCTTTTTTATTCTCTCTTCCTTTAACATCGTCTATTCCCTTTGAATTTTAACTACCACTGCTTGTGTGTTTATGCATGTTCTATTCATAAATCACCATGCATTGATTAGTTACCTGCCATTCGCTGTGTTGTTTGTTTACACATTCAATTTTTTTAAAGTTTGGTTTCCATCTGAATCATATTTCAGGTTTTGGAGATTTGTTTTTTAGCATTCAACATTGCTTAATTTTTGTATGTATTTCTTAGAATGTATTGTCATCATTGGGTCAGCTAAAAATCATGGTGGAAAAAATACCATATGGAGATAATAGGCCTACTGATAATACTTAAGTATTACTTACTTCAGTAAGTAATACAAATGTTTGACAGCTTGAATATAAGTCAAACAAAGATATAGCGAAAGTGAGAAATCAGTGTGCCCCTAAAAGTTCCCTCAACACTTGCTGGCAGACAGCCACGAACCTCAGATTTACTTTGTCAAATCCTCCCCGAGCTCATTACTGCCCTGTCCCCATTGTGTTAATTGAAGCCACAGAAACGATGCTCCTCGCTTGCTCTATAAAAGCAGAAATCTTGTCATTTTCTGTGCCCGGCTCTCCCTCCAGCAACACAGGTAATTGAATTGTGGCAGGGATCTCTGTAAGATGGCTTGTTTTAATAACTTCACTAGATTATGTTTAATAAGTGTGCCTTAAATGGTCTTTAGTGTGGTCAGGGAGGATGAGAAAGGGCAAATGTGATAATAAAAATAAGAAATAGACATTTCTGCCTGCGTTAGAGACAGATGTAATCACAGACCTGTTGGCTGTCTGTCTTGGAATTCTGCACAGCAAATGAGCAGTACCGACATCACCCCACACACTTGCATGTTAACTAGTATCTTTCAAAGAATCTATGGCACATATTTGAGCTTATTAACACTCTGTGACTTCACACCTGTTCATCCATCCATCTGATATTCACTGATATTTGTTTTAGAATAGCAGGCCCTGAGCATAGCAGGAGAGGGGCAACTGTGTTATGGTAGCTTTAGCTTGTTCGGGTGTTTATAACATCAGCTGTCCTCTCAGAGTCAAAGGTGAGATTCGGAGTGTTTCTTTAAAGTCAGCACGTTTGAGAGTTCATAGCAACCAGGTGTCATAATTCTCCTTCTACCCTTGCTTACACACACAAACATACTTTAGAGACTCTAGAAGGTGTATTAGGACCTCTCCTTTAGACACATTGTTTTTTTTTTTATATTGAGGTTGCATGACAAATAATTTTTACAAGGCGTAATTCCAAATATATAATATCATATCATATATCACAGCATATATTTGTGAATGTTTATACACAAATGCATGGGAATGCAGTTCGTAGATAGAGGAGTTTTTCCTGCTTAAGTCATGTGATCCATGACTAGTCAAAACAGAACAAACACATTGCCTAATGGCAGAAATACTTGACCAGTCGACTAGATGGTGCAACCCCAGGTTTTCATACTTTAACACATTTTTACTATATCCTACCCCTAAATCTAACCCACACAGAAACCTGTTTACATAATTAGATTTAAAGCAAAACATCCAGACATTCTCCAGAGACTGCTGTATGCATTTTCAATTCCCCTTTTTGATATGTAACTAATTGCACCTAGTAAACATTCAAATAAATGAATAAATAAATGAATTAAATGTTTTCCTAAAATTATGGCAACATATGTGGACAGAGGTACTATGTTGTGAAATTTTAAATTAAACCAAGCTATACAAAGTCAGGTTTTTTCATCAAATGTTTTATTACCTTTCCAGGAGTGTTGGTTATTCATGTTTTTGAGGTATTACAGAAATTACATCAGAAATTAGCATTATTAATTCTGATTCAAAGTAATGGGCTGCATCATCCAATCACTGACAACAATGTTAAAATAAAATTATTCACTATAAATTCTGAATCTACAGTATGTACTGATTACCATTGTCCAATGTCTGCCAACATCATCTGCTGCCAGAAACTTAATGTTTGATCTGAACACTTGGGTGCTTAGAGATCCCTTGCTCACCTATTTAGTGAAATATTGTCTGCACAGGTAAAGCCATGTAAAGCCTCTGTAATCAGATTTTGTATGAACCCATTGATTCTAAGGGGATTTACACAAGAAAGTTTTCAACTAAAAGTTTTGGCTGTTCGTTTACACGACAACAGCGTTTTAGGGCCTGAAAATGCAAACTTTTGAAAATGGGTTTCAAATTGCAAGTTTTTTAAAATAATGACGTCATGCACACGCGTATTACATGTTTAGTCTATAGGCATGAAAACTTCTTCCTTACTTCCAGGGTGAACAGACCAACATGAGATCACCAGTTGGAGTCCTTAAAAAGGTGGCGTGCTTTATAGTCTAGTGTCACTTGTAGAAATAAAGCAACCTCATCGTCCATCCAGACAAAATTGCTCGATGCTTTCGCCATCTTCATTGTTTGTATTCACCTCTCTGTGGAAGAATGCTTATGTGCGAAGGGGCGTAGTGTTTCTTTACAAAGTGACATTGCCAACTTGTGGCCTGCCATGCATAATACAGTGTTTTTAGTTGTTTTCGCAGATCCGTGTGAACAGGGATAGTTTTGACAACATTGTCATCTTTATGCAAAACTTTTCAAAAAACGCAAAGGAAAAACATTTCTGTTTCTGTTAATACATAGTTTTCATGTAAACGTACCCTCAATGTGATAATGCACATAAATATAAGATTTCTAATTTTAAAAATATACTAAAATACACCTTAGTGTACGTTGTGTTTTGCAGTGTGGCGTTTTTGAGAATAAATCGCTCAAATTAAAAAAATTGCATATTAGATGCAACTAGAGACTCTAATCTTTTGACTCAAATAGGTTTCAATGTAAAAATTAGTAAGAAACCTAATTATGTAATTTTGTTGCCGTTTCTCTCAAAGACCAACTCTGCTGTGATCGGCACCTTGTTGTTTTGTCACATGACTGCGTACGTCGAAAGTTTATCACTTTTCTGACAATCCAGAGTCTTCTGAACTGTGATCAGTCAGTTTAAATTAATTTAAATTGTTTTGCATATATCAAAGCCAAAATATAATATAAATAAATATCTATATAAAGTATATACAAACGCTTTGTGGAATATTCATATCATTAAACCACCACAATGAAAATATAATGAACAAAATTTCTGATGTTTTTGTGACAAGTGGATTTTCACCTAGAGACTTTATATGATGCTGTGAGAAACACAATGACTTGCTGTTTGCTGCAGATATGCAGTGTAAAAAAACAGCAAAATAATTCCATTGTCATATGGACAAAAATGTATAATTCAAAATACTATTTCATTGTTGTAAGAAGTATTTATGGCTGGTAAGTATTCTCAATTCACTCGACATTTGAATATTAGTGTTGAACCCATTTAGTGCATTACTAAAAATGTGCTACATGTACATATCATATTGCACTGTTATCGCTAAACATAATGTGTGTGTGTGTGTGTGTGTGTGTGTGTATATATATATATATATATATATATATATATATAGATATATATATAGATATAGATAGATAGATTGTTTCATATAACAATCTATCTATCTATCTATCTATCTATCTATCTATCTATCTATCTATCTATCTATCTATCTATCTATCTATCTATCTATCTATCTATCTATCTATCTATGCTATGTACATAAAAGCAATCATCTTTTTTTAACCAGTATATGTTTTCTCCTAACTGTGTTTTACAAATAATCCTCAAAATATCTTTCACTCCATTTGATGATCACCTTGTCCGTTACATTTTTCAGTAGACTCCTTTAGTCTCCTTCAGCCTACACATACATTTTTTGCTGCATTGTTTAAAAAACATTTTCCGCTCTGCAATATAATGCAGGTAATTTGTACCTTATGCAGATGACCTTACCTGTCCTAACCTAGGTTGTTTGCCTCTCATTGGTCAACCTTTGTGGCCAGTATCTTTTTCTCCTTAGAGGGTCACTGGGTATCACTGAAATTGGATCACTTCCCTGTCATGTTGTCCCACTGTTTGCTGTTCACTTCCTGTTTAATTTCTCCTTTGTCTTTAATCTGTAGTAGCTGGCAAGGGCTCAGTAATCCTTTCAGATAAGTGGCAGACAGATTGTATTTCTATGAAGCAGCAGCCAAACAGTGAGACTTGTTTATAAGCCCCATGTAAATATGAGTGGGCACTTAATAGAGAAAGCAGCTGTGAAGTCGTGTCAGCCACCCGAGAGAGCACAGCGTTCTATCCCAAAAAGAAGAGGTTGAGTAACTTTTTCTCCAAGGTCAGGATTAATGCAGGAAAGGTGTCAGAGGTTTGATTCCTGGAGCTATGGTTGGAATCACGTGGCTATATGGACCCAAAGCCCATAAAACCAGTGCAGAAATGCAGCTCAAGTTCCGGTTAAAGGGATAGTAGACCCAAAAATGAAAATTCTGTAATTATTTACTCTTGCTCATCTTGTTCTAAACCCATATGACTTTCTTTCTTCCATGGAGCACAAAGGGAGAAGCTACATATATGCATTTGGCAGACACTTTTATCCAAAGTGACTTACAGTGCATTCAGTGTATATATTTTATCAGTTTGCATGTTCTCTGGGATTATGCTAGACATAATGTTAGCTCCAGTCACTATTCAGTTTCTTTGTATGAAATCCTGAGACTGACATACTGCCTAAGATCTCCTTCGGTGTTCACAAAAAAGAAGAAAAAAAAGTCATACAGGTTTGGAACAACATGAGTGTGAGTAAATGATTATTAGTGTACACACACCATTGCTTGAACACTTGTTCCTGACTGTCTGGAAAGCCATAGACATGACTTCATTAAAAAATGATAGAGCAGATCCCATTCAGTTGTTCCTGATTGGCTTACAGCACCTCTGGTATTACTGGTGATGTCATGGGATCCTGGCTGACCCTTCCCACACATCAGATGTTTATCATGGTGCTTGCGTGCAGAGACGATGGGGTTTTAGGCATAGGATTTGGCCCTGACACCTTGGGCACGTAGCCCTACTACTCGAGGAAAAAAGGGGAGAAAAATTGCATCGGGCGCAGCTTTTGCTGGGAAAGCTCCTAATTCAATTAGGGGAGAATGAGGCCATCGAGAGTGATTTCACATGCTCTGCAAATGCCTTGAGATCTGATACTTAATCTTGGCAAGATCCTCTGCTGTTTTAAGCCAAGCCATTAAAACCATTCTGCGTCCAGACAAATGACAGCCATCAGCCGGATGGGGGAGTTGTGTCCTCCTGGCTGGGGTGCTTTGCCTTGCCTCGTCCTCTCTGATCATTCAAACTGCTCTGTTACCCTGTGTCGCCCTTGGAGGACAGACCACACACTGATAGAGGTGATGTTTATGCTACCAAAGAAAGGCAAATCGAAGTAACTCCACTTTTGTCAAAACTGAACTAAAATGGGGTCTTTTAGAATATGATCTTTCCTGTATAACTTATTTGTAACTTATTATCATTATCATAATCGAACACCTACAACAATAACAGCACCACATAAGTTCACAATAAATTGGTTGCCTTTCTTCACTGAAATAAACTTATTTACTAGGTCACAGAACTAATGAATGCTAAACATTTGTATAAAGAGATTAAGGGTGTTTTCACACCTGGCTTGTTTGGAGCTTTGTATCAGAACCTGGCATGTTTTCACCTTTGGTTCGGTTCGTTTAGGCATTTATGAACACGGCAATCGCACTCAGATCCGCACCAAAACAACTGGTCCGAGACCAGCTGAACGTTTTGAAATGTTGCCTTGTGAAATCGAACCGAACTAAGAAGATAATGCAACACTGAAACAAATTAGCCCCATTTCAGAACAAAGGAAATGGTCAACATGTCTGAAAACACCCTAAGTTAAATTTTAATGATGTAAGTTAAATGATGTTAGAGGAAGCAGAACTTCTTAAAGCATTTTTAATTTCCCCCCCAAAAAAACATTATTTAACTACTAAAATAAAATAAAATAAAAATCTCCACAGATAATGCATCACAATTAATGTGTTGCACTCGTAAGACTTTAAATCTTTCTTCATTAGAATAAATTTAGAATCAACCAATTCTCATACAAGAATGTCTTGAATGAACATTCGAAGAACCCAAACACAAAATCCTATGGGAAAATCTTTTCACAGGACCGTGACACATGAGCCATGATTGACAGTGTCATGTTGAGGCTCTCAGAAGAGAAATGTGTGAGATATGGATTAACCGTGTGTCTTTAAGGGCAAAGGGCAGGATCACTCTTATAGTAGTCTACTACATGGCCTCAGATATCCAATCAATGTTTTCTTATTCATTCTTTCAATATGCTGAAAACAGTTTTTTTAAGAAAAGAAGTTTGATTTATAGCATAGAGTATAATTAATGAATATGCTGAAAATTCCTACTTTCTGTTGTTGTACTTAAGTGAAATACTTCAGTGATTTAAAAAAAAAAAAAGTTACACTTCTAAGCTCATTTTAGTTCAGTTATTTGCTTATAATGATCCTTGTATAAATGTTGTTATTATAGCAGTATTTGTTCGAATTTCAGTACTTTTGTATTTTTTTATTTTTTTTGTTTGTATTTTTTAAATATTGTATTTACGGTAACAAACTTGTTTACATTAAGGTTGTATGCATCAGTTAGGACAATAGTTAAAATGAACTAACAATGTACAATAGTATATTTATAAAAACATTAACCAAGATTAATAGATGCTGTTCATGATACCCAATGCATTAATATCAAATCAAATCAAATCACTTTGTCACACTACTATGAACACAAGTGCAACAGTAGGTGAAAGTCTTGTGTGCAGTTCCGAGCTACACAGCAGTCATGACAGTGACGAGACATATACCAATTACAATAAACAACATATTTACACAACACAATAATAATATACAATGTACATATACTACTATATTATGTTAAGGAATAGAAGTTTACTGTAACGTGTTACTATATTTATTGTATTTCTCCATATTTTTACCCAATGCCTTTGTTTTGTTGTTGAACAAGAAGTTATATTCCTTTATGAAGTTCTATAAATATGTATATAAATATGTATATATATATATATATATATATATATATATATATATATATATATATATATATATGACTCAGCAGACTCAGTCTCAGTGTGCAAGTCAGATCACAGTGAGAGGTGCTGCTGTCCATGTACTATGGGGGCCTGTTTGCCCTTTCCCTCTCTGCCGTTGGCAGCTCTTCACTGTTTGTTTTAATCAGCACTCTGTTTGCCAAAGAGCTTCTTCTTTTTTCTCTCTCTCTGGAGATGGCAGTCCTTGTTTTCCTCTGTGTTGCAGGTGGGACATGGCAGGGATAGACACCGCTTTTTTGCAGGCAGCACTTTTTATGTAGTTTTAAAAACATGCTAAATAGTTTTATAAAAGCTTGACGAGTTCAGTTTTCTGCCCTTTGTTGATGTACAGTATTTCCTATTAAAATAGAAAGTGTGGCCTGGATCAATTGAAGAACATTAATTTTGTTTCTTCAAAAAAACAATAGTCTTTAGTTATGGCACAGTCATTAACCCTTTCACATGTTCGATCAAATCGGTGAGTTACACTTGGCTGGGCTTAGACGCGTACAATCAAAACAGTATGATCTGCATTCTTGCTGCTGTTTACCAGCAAAAGAGGGACTGAAGCAGTTGTCATAATGAACCATCTGCACAAATAGTCTTTTCAACATCACTATATCTTTATTTTTATATGTTACAAACATTCAAACCATCACTTAATAAAAGTTTAAAGCCATTACCATTGATTCAGTGATGCAGCCATCTTTCTGACAACAAACAAAGAATATACAATCTAGTCAACCCACTCAAGCCTTCTCCCATTCCATCCGTCACTCATTCTAGTCATTTCCAATGCAGGGAAAGTGGAAGGGCTAGGTTTATAGAACCTTCTATGCTTCTATCACAAACTCTGAATCCCATGTTGCTTTGTGTAACAGGTGTAAATATGTTCTGTGTTTTGTACATGTTTCATTTATAGAATTACACAAAATATTAATTTGTACGCCTGATGTGTCTGGTTGTATGTGTGCGCATCATCCCTTTTAATTTTCTGTCTGCAATGTACCAGTCATTTTAATTTCCTTTTTCTGGCTGCTCCTCTTCCCTTTTGACATGTGCCTGCATGGGAGAGGTAGGTGTATTTTAAGTGAGTGTGTGCCACTCCCCCAGACATACGGGTATAAAACTCATTCACGTTTTGTGCTGAGGAGCCGAGACAGGATCCTGGTCATTTCAGTGGGTTATTCAGTTTTGTGGCAGGAGGGACACAAAGTCTCATTCCCTCCATCAGGGAACGGAGGTTACGAAAGTAACCAGGATGCTAATTATCTGTCACTCACTCGACGTTGTGTCAATGTAGTGACACTATGGGTCCCTATACAAAACGCCACAACTAGCTGAACTGTGTTACGTGGACTGGCAGTACGAGACAGGCAGATCCTTGTGTGCCTCGTAGCCAGCGCACCCGGCTGTCACATAACCTCACCAATGCAGTGTGTCGTACATTTACATTTAAGCATTTGCTTTTATACAAAAGCAACTTACAGTGCACTTATTACAGGGACAATCCCCGCCCCCCGGAGCAACCTGGAGTTAAGTGCCTTGTTCAAGGCCACAATGGTGGTGGCCGTGGGATCGAACCAGTGACCTTCTGATTAACAGTTATGTGCTTTAACCCACTACGCCACCACCACTCTACGTGGTACGGTCCCCTGCACCTTGGGGACAAGTCAACTGCCCCAAAATGGGGACTGGTTGGCCACGTTGGGGGGTCCACATCGGGTCCCAAAGGGAGGACACCGTGGAGATCACACCACACAAGGCATGGTCTGGGAGGATTTAACCTCCTTGCGCCTCTAAGGAACCTGTTGATCAGGTTGTGCTTCTGGAGATACTTACCATAAACTGCATCGTGGTGCGCCGCGTGCATACAGCGTGCGTACAGCGGCCACGTACACCTTCAAGGTGGAGTTTGACAGCCGCCACTCCAGCCTCTCCTGCAGGAAGGGAAGCTCCGACTCGACTACGTATCTCTGGGGGTCTTGCATCGGGAAGAACACCACTTAGTGAACAGATGCCACTTCAAGGCATACAGGAGTGATTGAAGGCCACATAGGTGTTCCGCATCCCCTCCAAGGGCCAGACTTGGAGATTCCAGAGATCTGGTCATGGGTGCCTGATGGTGCCCCATCCCTGAGATAGGAGATCTATCCTAAGGTTAATTCACCAGGGGGGACTGTTGCAAGGAGCGTGAGGTCCGAGACCCCATCTGGGTGGGCCAGTAGGGTGCTACTAGGACGACCTCCTCCTCGTCTTCCCTGACCTTGCACAGGGTCTGCATGCTGTCCCTTTGTGAGCAGCGCCCAAGCACCTGAGGCAGCGATCGTGGCCATATGAAGCGGAGAGGTAACGATCGCAACCAGGAAATATACACAAAAGGAAAGGCATCTTTAAAAAGACACTCTCCGTGAGTGCCATGCTTTTAGAATGGAAATATACTCTTTTAGAGGAAGAATATACTCTATTAGACTGCTGAAGTGCCCAGGAGCATTCTCTTCAATCAAGCGGTGCAAGAAGGGGAGAAGCCACTGTAATGTGCTTTAAATCCAACAGCTTTTGTAGAGGAGAATGGATCTGCAGAGAAGAAAACATCTGAATGAGTGGTTGCAAGCCAGCTCCTTTTACACCTGTGTGTCTGAGGGAGTGGCAAGAAAATTCCACTTGCCAATTCCTATTGGCCTTTTTTCAAAGATCACAGGTGTTTGGGGCTCCCAAGGAAGACCCCTAGTGTCACTACATCGACACAATGTTGAGTGGGAACCACAATATATGTTTGATATTATATAATCTGACCTTCAGTGCACCTGCTGTGAAATAATCTGCCCTTCAATGAATCTGCTGTGAAATGTAAGGTAAGATTTTTTTTAATTACAGGAAAATCTCACGTACGAAAAGTAAAACAAAAAATGCTAGTTGTTGGTCAGCTGCAGCGAGAAGGACATTTTCATTCTAGAAAGGATTTTGAATTAGACAAAAATCCCATCAATATTTTGGTCTGTATTCCCAGATGAGAAAAACTGAACAATTCAAATGCTTTTATCAGCTAAAAGACAATTTTGTCAGTGTTTAGGAATACACTGTAATTTAGGCAGCCTCAAAGCAAATGTGGACAAAATTCAAATATTTATTTTATTGGGTCTTTAAAATGCTTACATTATCTGGCATGGAGGAAGCCTGGTCTCATGAACATTTGGCAAAATTTTTACAAAACAAAATGTTCCTAGTAAAATGTCCATCAGGGGCAGCCAAAACCAAGAGAAATGGTTTCGGAATCAAATCAATCAAATCACTTTATTGTCACACTGACCATATACACAAGTGCAACTGTAGGTGAAAGTCTTGTGTGCAGTTCCAAGCAACACAGCAGTCATGACAGTGACGAGACATATCCCAATTACAATAAACAACATATTTACACAACACAATTTACATATCAAATGTACACATAATTACACAACACAATAAGTTTTTTCAGGTTAATATTAGTTGGGGCGAGTAAAACTTAACTCCCCAACCTAAAACTTTACTAAACCAAACCAACGTTTAAAAAAACTAATGAGAGGTGAACAAAACAGACATCCTTACACTATAACAGATAGTGTTGTAAAATGAAATACGAAATGAAACACAATTGTTTTTATCAACCACGTAATCTCGTCTCGCCTGTCAGCTTGCATTTTTGACTGGTCTCGAGCATGTTCCTCTGAGTCCAAAGTCCAATGGTCTATCAGGAGAGTTAGCGCGCAAACTAATCACATTGGTATAAGTGTGTAAATGTAAATGTCTGTAATGCAAGTGTTAAAATTTATATATTTTTAATTTTGCACATAGTAAAGGTGTTTCAAAATCATAACATAGCAGTGTATGAGTAATAGAGCCAAAAATAAGTGTTTTTAAAATCATAATAATTGTTGTTGTTGCACATCTAGTGTTAATTTCACCAGGAAACTGCAGCAAAACATAGAATTCGGCTTGTTATAGTAACAATCATTCTATGAGACTAGGTTGACTTTTTTTATATGCTTTGCTTTTGATGACATCCATAAGTGAGGTGTGATTTCCTCCTCAATTATCTTCTACCGCTGTCTCCCCCCTTGTTTGTTTTCCATTTTTGGGTTATTTCTGCTCAGATTACTGGCTGCCATGCCATCTTGCATACCTTTTCATCTGGCAGTGGTGGAGCATCTGTGTGCCATTGTACCAAAACATCAATGTTGATTTTCACTAAAGAGCTTTCGATTTCATCCACCACCCTTTTTGGTTAACGGCACAAAGTTTACTTATCTGTCAGCTGTTCCCCTAATCTTTTCCACAAACAACTGGGCATGACTTGAAGTGTGCCAACCCAGCATCCTCCACCCTGCATCCATCTGGTGGAAACACAGTTTGATGTTATACGTGGGCCTATATAGTCCTTATCTTCCTTTTTTAAAGAAAGCTTTTAGCCACATTTTAGCACACAAAGCCTGCTTTTGTAGCCTGAGCCTCTATTTAGAAGAAGGTATGAAAAAAAAAAAATCATGAAAAAAAAAAAAATCAATAAAGTGTTTAGGCTCTCAATCTTCCTGGCTAGAAGAGAAGGGGGGGGGGGGGGGGGGGGGGGGGGGGGGGGTTGGATGGAGGTTTTTTTTTTTGTCATTCATAAGCTTCACTGACAAATCCCTTATATCATTTCTGGATTGTATCAATAACTTTTTCCTGGGCTGCAGAGGGCAAATATAAATAATGTATCTGCCTTTGCGAGAGGTGAGGACAATGGAAACAAATGCCCCTCTGCCAACCGGCCATGACTTTGGCAGCTGAGGGTTTTAGTGCAGTGATCAAGGTCAGAGATCAGCAGAGGACAAGCAGGTTGTCCTTGGTTTTTCCCAGTCTTTGCAGAGAAGACAGCTGCAGATTCTCAAGAGAGAGAAGAGGATACAGGTGTTGTCCGATATGCTTCTGATGCGTCATTCATGTCTATGTAAAATAATTAGGATACAATTGAAAATGCATTTTCTTGCATTTGCACCATAATTAGAGCTGCACAAATGTATTTGAAACTGGAGGGGGGCTTCCTTCCTTCCTTCAGAGTTTCAGGAAAAAAAATATTATTTGTTTTATTTTTCAAAATGGATATCATATTTATGTAGTTCTATGTAATTACAAACATTATTGTGCAACATTGGGATGGAATATATGTTTCAATTGGAGACTATGTTTTTGTAAAATAATAACAAACAATTTATAGACACCCATTGTAAAATGTATATGATGGTTCAACAATTCCCTGATGCGCATCATCTCCCTAATGTATTCTAGTCTTGTTTGGTCTCTTGACACTAAAAGCTGCATGGAGGTCTAAAATATGCCTTGCCAGAACTCCTTATTCATGATTTGAGGGGGCTGGGTCTCCATCTACATCTCAGTAAGTGTGGGGCATGGGAAAAGGAGGAGGATGTTGGGGGAACATGCTATTCCCCAGCCCTGTTTATACAGTTGTGGGAGTCAGGTCTCCTAATCCATCATTATTAATAGAAAAACAAATGTGCAGGGAAATTCCACACACTTGCATGTCCACCTCTGCTTTGAATCACCTGTAAATTAATCATAGACTGTGTTTAAGGATGTTACAATTAATTAAACATAAATTTAAGAGCTACTTCGTGTGAGAGCTTTGATATAGCTATAACTAATTTTGTTTCTGAAGTCAACATGAATTATTCTCGAAATATACAGTATGTTATTTTGATGTGATACTTTGAGACATCATTGGGTCAGAAGGGTAATCAACAGATCAAACTTCAACCATTAGAATAGATGGACAGATGGGTGCTAATTATTTATCTCAACAACCAGCATCCAGGACCATTTTAAGTAGAGACATACTTGTTGCTGTATTTAGAGATGAAGCCAGACAGCGTTAATTGTGACCAGTGTCTGAAGCAAAGGTTTATTTTACAAAGTCTATTTGAAGATCTGAATTGACAGATTAATTGGCATCATCCATAGTGGACCAAACGAAAGGTCACGGCTGCCCATTATAACTGAACCATCCTTCTTCAATCATCCGTTTGTTTACTTGCCGTCTTTTTTACACATTTGAGAGGGCAACCACATCAACAGTACATGTTGAATAGACATCAGGCAACTCGAAAACTCCTCTGATTTTCTTTTCAAAATGTCATTAACAAAGAGTAAACTAGAAGCTTCCCCAAAAGCTTCTGTAATATTATTCAAAACACCCACTCCCTCCTTGCTTGAATATCTTTGTGTTGGCCGTATGGCGGAATTTGAATTCAAGTGTTTCATTTTCTGTTGTTCCCTCTACAATTTGAAGGTAGCATTCCATATTAATGCCACTTGGGAGAGAGAGAGAGAGAGAGAGAAAGAGAGAGAGAGAGAGAGAGAGAGAGAGATTAAGCTTCCTGCAAGCAGCCGTTGAACCGCCACCTGCCAGTTTTATGTAAAGCCCGAAAACGTACCTGTTGGCAGCTGCTGGTGCATTCGTGATAACACATACACTAGCATTTCATTAACTCTAAGCACATGCAGGAAAAGGCAGGGGAGGAGCTCAGGGAATATCTGCTGCTACCTCCATTTCACAAGGAATGCAACAAAAGCAGGAATGGAAACAAGACAGAAGAGAGCCAGCTACAAAATGAGGACAAATCTGTTGCTTAATTGATGTCATTAGCAGAGAGAGGCAGGTCCAATTCCACCCGTGATTTGGATTTGCTGCTAAGACATTTCATTTACTCAGTCAAATGCACCCACATACTGTACTCTGCCCTGACTTTTTCCACAGTTTCACTGCTTTTTCATCCTTATTATTTAACTCCTTGCGACAGCCCCTCCCTGGTAAATTCCCTTCTTTCTCAGGGATGGGGCATGCTCTGGCATCTGCACTGAGACCTCTGGAACCTCCATGCCTGGCCCCTGGATGGGACCTGGAAGATCTAGCTGGTCTACCACCTGCCATCGTAGACATGATCAACCAAGCCAGAGCCCCCTCTACCAGGCAACTTTACGCCCTGAAGTGGCACTTGTTCGCAGATTGGTGTTCTTCCCGGGCTGAAGACCCACAGAGGTGCACAGTTAGGTCAGTGCTCTTATTTCTGCAGGAGAGGCGGGAGGTGAGGCTGTCCCCTTCCACCTTGAAGGTGTATGTGGCTGCGCGACTTAATCATCAGGTTCCTAAGAGGCGCCCGGAGGTTAAATCCTTCCTGGCAAAGCCTATTCCGCTCCTGGGTCCTCTCTCAGTGGTCCTCTCGGACCTTCAGAGACCCCAGAGACTCGGATCTTCAGAGATCAGTCAAACAAAGCCCTCTCCCTGAAGACGGCCCTCCTGATCGCGTTCACCTCCATCAAGAGGGTCGAGGAAGAGTGCTCTGTCAGTGACACCTGCCTGGAGTTCGGTCCGGCAGACACTCATGTGATCCTAAGACCACGAGCGGGCTACATGTCCAAGGTTCCTACAACTCTGTGTCCGGTATGTGCTTTTCTTACCTACTTGGACTGCACACAGAGCTCTAGATGTTCTGAGCAGCTCTTTGTCTGCCTTGGTGGACAGCGGAAAGGGAACACTGTCTCCAAACAGAGGCCTTCCCACTGAGTAGTTGACTGCAGTTCAGTGGAGGAACTCGCCGACCCAGTCCACTGCGGTTACTTAAATCTACCCTGCTCTGGAATAGGTGCTCCACATGTCAGGACTCCTGCGTGGACTTCCTCCAGTGTATTTCCCATGGTATGGTCCCCTTACAAGTGGACCCGCATCTCCCTTAGGCAGTACCAGCTGCCCTCCGGTTGCTGTGTTGTAGCAACTCCCCCCTCCTTGAGGCTGGATCTACCACTGCACCACTTTCCACATGTTGCCTTAAAACCCATGTGATGTATTCGCCAACCTTACCTCCCCCTTTCGGGCAGGTATGGCCTCTGCAGGGTCTTTTCCCCCTGAAAGAATAGGAAACTGGGTAAGACCCTCTTCCCTCAGTGCGTGTAAGGTCCCCAGCTGTTTCTTTCTATATGCGGAGAAACATAGAGAGAAAAAAGGTCTGGCTAGGCTCGGCCCGTTCCCGGGTTAGCAAGCGTCGCCTTGTTCCCCTGTTTAGGGTAACCAGAAGGATTCTGACGACTTTTATGGGACATTGGGGAAGGGTACGTGCAGTCTGACACAGCTGGTCGCCTTGCACGTAAATTACCTGCCCACTCCTGTGTCAGCAGAACACGTACACGGCTCAGTGCATGGCGTGATTTAAATTGGACTCCTAGTGTCGCTTCTTCGAGAAAACTTATGATGGAGGGAACGAGACGTTGTGTCCTCCCGGCCACGTAGCTGATACGAGCCACTGTTGTGGCTGGACCATTTCCGGCTCCTCAGAAAAATCCTGAATGAACTTGACGTATTTCCCTGCTTTTATACCCGTATGTTCATGGGCGGGGTATGGAAATACTGTCTGCCAACTTCTCATTGGCCTTTTTTCATAGATCAGAGGCATATTTGGCGCTCAAGAGAGACCCCTTGTGTCGCTTCTTTGACACAGCGTCTCATTCCCTCCATCAGGGAATGGAGGTTACATATGTAACCTAGACGTTTTGTTGCATTTTTTTGTACTATACAATGAAAGTGTGTAATATAACATCTCTTTTAGTGATTCATGTAAGAAAAAGTCATACAGGTCTGAAACGCACAAGGGTGAGCAAATAATTGTATAATTTTCATTTTTGGGTGAACTATTATTTGAGTTTTTCTCATTATTGTCATTGCAAATATCCCTCTTTTCAATTAATTTGTTATAGATTGCACCTTATTTACGGAAATCAGTGCAGTTTGCCTCACGCAATTAACGTCATACTATTACCACTTTCAGAAAGCAGGAAATAAAAATAATTTCATTGTAATTCATCAAATGATGATCACATGATGGGGAAGAGCATTATACCCAGGAATACATCCATATGTGTGGTCTAGGCATGCACACTTTCAGTATTTAAAAGAGCTGATTTAGTTGCCTGTAGTGCATTTTGCAAATAAGCTGTAAAGTCCCAGTAAAGTATGCCAGATCTCAGTAATCTATCTCATCCTCCAAAATTTACAATACTCTGTTTTGGCCTGCAAGATGGGGAATTGTGTATTGCAAATTGTGTCATATTTATTTATTTATGTTTACATGTTTACCTGATTCGCATAATTTCTTGAGTGAAAATGAAATTTTGTTATCATTTACTCACCGTTATGTCATCTGACATTACCCATCTGCACTCCAGAAAAAGTATCATAAAAGTAGTCCATGCGAGATGAACAGACTGTTCATCCAATAACCAATGAGGTTTGATGTTATTGGTGTCACTATTGATATTATTTGATGATATTTGATTCAGTGCTGTATGCTGAGGCTTATGTACATAGTTTATCAATGAAATTAGTGTAAAAATGATTTACAGTACAGCCTATTCTACTTTTTTTCTGAATAAAAGTTGCAATGAAAGTGAATGGAGGCTGAGGCTAACATTGTGCCTAACACCGTTCCATGGAAGAAAGTCATATGGGTTTTGAACAACATGAGGGCAAGTGAATTATTTTTGGGTGAACTATCCCTTTAAAGGACGCTCAACATGACAGAGAAAAAGTGAGAAATAAAATGAGGAAAGCAAAACTTGCTGACTAGGGGGGGGGACGAGGGCTGGGTCAGAATCAAAAGACCATGCTGATGAGATATGAATGCACAAAAGGTAAAGTTAGGAATGACAAGGACAGAGGCAAGGTCAGGGGTATCCTCTCAAACATTGAAAATGCATCAGGGATACAAGCCTATTTCTCCACACCATTGTTGTGCCTATCCTCTTGTGCAGCCAACTTCATTTCCACTTCAATTTTTAGCAACCTTCTCCTCATCTCTCAAGGAGATACGATACAAGCTCTGACACGAATTAGCCCTCAGATTGGCTGATACTGCAACACCCATGGGACGCCGGGTAAAAAAGCGCTTGCCTCTTCCCCTCCCAGCGTTCCACTCTTTTCTCTCCTTCCCTACTCTTTCTACGCTTCTTCTTCATCTTGTTTTTTCCCTCGGGCCTGCTTGTCAGTCACCTATCTTGGCAACATCACCCTCACCTTCAGAGTTGACTGACAGGAGCCGCCGGTTTCTGACGGAGTAATTTGCTCAGAATTTACAAAATACCTGGCATCAATGATGGCAGCAGGGTCGTGGGGAAGTGATTGCATTAAGAGCAAAGTTGAGTGCTCAATTTCCACTCATCAGTGCCACTGACAGTCAGGGTCAACTGACATTCAGTATTTTCCTACAAGTTGTTAGCAGGTAGCAGGGGTGGAGGCATGGAGTCACCTCTGCTGTTGATTTGTGGGTTCTGGAGCTATGAAAAGAGCATTACTTAGCTTGTTGTTATCCCTTCGTTCCTCCACTTAACAGGGAACATTCTGATAACTCTGGCTAACTTTATGGGACAAACAGTGTTGGGTAAAATCCAAATACAAAGTTATTAGTTACTGTCATCCAATTAATTTTAAGTAAAAAATGTAGTGTAATGCATTGCATTTTTAATTCTTGTATTCAGATTACAGTTCCCCGTCTGTCGCTCACTTCGACGTTGTGTCGAAGAAGCGAAACTAGGGGTCTCTCTTGAGTGCTGAATATGCCTCTGATCTATGAAAAAAAGGCCAAAGAGAAGTTGGCAGACAGTATTTGCATACCCCGCCCCCGGACATACGGGCACAAAGGCGGGGAATTACGTCTGTTTCATTCAGAAATGTTCTTCTTTGGAGCCAATGGTTGTGTATGCAGTCAGCTGCGAGTCACACACCTGTTCCTGCCTTTGTTCCTCTGATGCTCTGCCTGCTGTTGGATCTATGGCGCACTTCAGTGGCTTTTCTCCTTCTCTGCACGGCAGTGCAGCTTGCCCCTGGGGGCTTTGAAAGCGCAGGCAACTTTACTCCCTGAAATGGCGTGTTCGCGAATTGGTGTTTTTCCCAGGCTGAAGACCCACAGAGGTGCACAGCTAGGTCAATGCTCCTGTTCCTACAGGAGAGGTTGGAGGGGAGGCCGTCCCCTTCCACCTTGAAGGTGTATGTTGCCGCTATCGCAGCTCACCATGACCCAGTGGACGGCAAGTCTCTGGGTAGGCATGACTTAATTATCAGGTTCCTAAGAGGCGCCCAGAGGTTAAATCCCTCCCGGCCAGGCCTGTTCCCCTCCTGGGATCTCTCGGTGGTCCTCACCGGTCTTCAGAGATCCCCCTTCGAGCCGCTAGAATCAGTTGGCTCAGGGCCCTCTCTCTAAAAGACAGCCCTGCAGATCACGTTCGCTTCAATCAAGAGGGTCGGGAAACTGCAAGCGTTCTCTGTTAACAACACTTGCCTGGAGTTCGGTCTGGCAGACACACATGTGATCCTAAAACCACAACCGGGCTACATGCCCAAGGTCCCTACCACTCTCTTCAGAGACCAGGTCGTGAACCTGCAAGCACTGCCCCAGGAGGAAGCAAACCCAGCCCCTTCATTGCTGTGTCCAGTATGTGCCTTGCGTGCCTATTTGGACCGCACTCAGAAGCTTTAGGTGCTCCGAGCAGCTCTTTGTCTGCTCTGGGACAGCGGAAAGGGATCGCTGTCTCCAAACAGAGGCTTCCCCACTGGGTGGTGGATGCCACCTTACTGGCCTATCGCACCCAGGCCGTGCCCCCCCCCACCTTGCGGCTCCGAGCGCACTCAACAAGGAGTATTGTGTCCTCGTGGATACTTGTATATTTGTAGAGCAGCGGGTTGGGCAACACCTTACACATTTGTGAGATTTTACAGTCTCGGGATTGAGTCAGTCTTGTCCCGTGTTTTCTCAGGTCCAAGCTGGTAGAACACGGTACACGTCGACGGTCTGACCGTGTAAATCACTTGCGTCCAGCGCCCTTTCCCTCTGCCGAGGTAAAACAGTGCGCCTTCTTTCCCAGGAGACCCCTTTAGGTCCCTGGTTGATTCCTCCCTAGCCCTCTTGGGTCCGCAGTTCGCCGGAGGAACTCGCCGACCCAGTCCACTACGGGTACCTTAGGCTACCTCTACTGGAATAGGTGCTCCACAGGTCAGGCCTCCTCCTGTGTGTACTTCCGTGGTATGGTCACCTCACGAGCTGACCCGCATCTCCCTTAGGCAGTCCTTCGCTGCCCTCCAGTCGCCGTGTTTTAGCAACTCCCCCCTCCTTGAGGTTGGATCTACCACCGTGCCATTCTTTCCCACATGTGATCGAAGAGGCCATGTGATACATTTTTGCCACCTTTACCTCCCCTTTCGGGCAGGTGTGGCCTCCGCAGGGTCTTTTCCCCCTGAAAGAATAGGAATTCGGGTAAGACCCCCTTCCCACGATGCGGTAAGGGCCCCGGCTGCTCTTGCTCTATGCCGAGAAACATAGAGAGAAAAGAGGCCCAGCCAGGCTTGGCACGTTCCCTAGTTAGCAAGCGTCGCCTTGTTCCCCTCTAGGGTAACCAAAAGGATTCTGAAGACTTTTTTGGGGCATTGGGGAAGGGTACATGCAGTCTGAAACACAGTTGGTCGCTTGTGCATGTGAAATACCTGCCTGCTCCTGTGTCAGCAGTACACGTACACGGCTCAGCGCATGGCGTGATTTGAAGTGGACCCCTAGTGTCGCTTCTTCGACACGGCGCTGAAGTGAGCAACAGACGGGGAACGTCACGGTTACGTATGTAACCTCCATTCCCTGGAGGAGGGAACGAGACGTCGTGTCCTCACGGCCACATCGCTGAGCCGAGCCGCTGAGGTGGCCGGACACTCTCGGCTCCTTAGAAAAATCTTGAATGAACGTGCGTATTTCCCTCGCCATCGTACCCATATGTCCGGGGGTGGGGTATGCAAATACTGTCTGCTAACTTCTCATTGGCCTTTTTTCATAGATCAGAGGCATATTCGGCGCTCAAGAGAGACCCCTAGTGTCACTTCTTTGACACAACGTCTCTTTCCCTCCATCAGGGAACGGAGGTTACATATGTAACCGAGACGTTTCTCCTGATACTTCTGATATTAATATCTGCCTGAAACATTTCGTTTGTCTGTGCATGTATATCAACATTATTCTGGAGGCAGGAGGTGTCAAGTAAAATGTGAAATTCAAGCACACACTTTGCAGTGAATATTAAATACAAATTCAAGCATTAAAAGAAATATAATAAATCAATATAGCCTGAAAGTTGTGAAAGTCAGTCCCGTAAGTCTATCAGAAATTTTTATGATAGGACACCATTATTTAGTTAAATAATAACAATAATGTTAAATTTGTTCAGCACAAATAAGGTATTCGGCTTCGGGCACATCCCTACTAACAGGAATTTTTAAGTAAGGTTTACAGTAGTTTCAGGTAGGCTGGGCTTAGGGGAACCTCACAAGATCTCTGAAACAATTCAAACACTGCTTCAGTCCCAGTTCAATTCAACAAAGTGAGCAATTTATACAGATAGCAGATCCAAACTCTAAACTCTAAGTAGCAAATACTTTCATCCTACCTAAAAATGTATTGGGCTCTCCTAACTTTTTTTAAGAATCGTATTATGACATGTCTACTGCACACGTTTTTTCCTAAGATCAGACACATGTCTTTGCTGTGGGATGCAGAGCTGAGGTGGTAATGATTATCATTGGAGGTTGTAGGAGCCCCTTGGGCTGGGAGAGAGCCAAATGCTGATCTGGCCCATAATCTGGAAAGGACCAAGGGATTCACAATCAGTTATTGACGGAGGACTGCGGTCTCATCTTTCGCTGTCCTGCGACAGGGCGATTCCTCACCGATGTTATTGATTCCTGGAATAGAGCTCATCTATTACAGGCTGACTATGGTCAGATCAACTGAACTGTATTGCTGAGTAGAGGCATTCTTTACTTGTAGTGTCACTCCAGGTCAATTCCAGGCCCTTTGCATTTTTAAAAAGCCCTCAGTGTCTGCCTCATCACCATTATGTAATACAGATTTATTGTGTGGTTTTAAATGAGTGTTTGGCAGTTTTCAAAAGACCTGATTGACTCTGTATTGATGTGTGTGGTCAGGGCTGAACCATGAATGCTTTCCAAAGAAGAAAGAGCACGACAGTCTTTTTTGATGGTATTTAAATATTACTATATACTTTTATGATTATACTTTTGCACATTATGTTTTTGCATTGTTTTAACAGCTCAGTTAAAGTGCTGGTACTGTAAGTATGAAACAGATCATCCTAAATTCATATCTCTGGAAAAAAAAAAATTCTGTAAATATTTTGACTGGTTATGTGTCAGGTCATTATCACCCTGCCATGCATGAGTGATACATAAAGGGCGCGTTAGCGGCCTCGTAGTAAAATCCTTTTCTTGACCCCCTCCACCAAACCAACTGACTCACACAGGTGTATTTCCACCGGGCTGCTATCAGAAACCATAACACACATGCAGCCATTTTCCACATCACATCCCATGAGTCTCCCCACCCAAATATATACATACACACACTAGTTTGAATGGTAGCCTTGTTCTGTAGCCCAGAGCAGAATAATAGTGTTTCAAACATTCTGGTCAGGGTTTGCTCTATACCCCTTTACCATAAGTATTAAACTTCTGCAGTTAATTTAGCCTGAACTGCTAAACGTGCAGACTCCATTCAAATGTTTTTTTTTTAGATACTTACAGCCTTATGTTTATTGTAACTATTATACTTTTTTTACATTTAAGATAGAAGTTATGAGATCTCCCACTCCCACCCAAATTGATCAAATTTCAGCATTTAAAATGCAACACCAATTACAAAATCATGATAATTTTGTACCAAATTCCAATTGTTTTTTTCTTCCTTATATTTAACCATTTATAGCCTGCTTTTTAGCATTTTTGCATTTACCATTTTCATATTAGATTCTTACATTTTATTTAGCTCTATGTGAGTGCTCAACACTGGTTATAAATGGGTGGAACCTTTGTGCTGTATCTGGTGTAATTACACTAACACACACACCTCAAACACACACACACACAACAGCGATTCCGTGTCAATGATCAAGTGATGGAGTAAGGACATATTAACCATACTTTTTTGTACAAAACAAAGCCAGAATGGACTTGTGATAAGCCACATTCACATGACCCACTGGAGTGAAGCATCAGCATTTTCTCAGTGTTGCTTTCTAGACAATTCGGATAAAGTATCAACATGTGAACAGTGCCAGCACTAAAAACAAAACAAGACATTCTCTGCTTTTCATGTGGAGTTCAAAGCAGCAAATCATGTAAATGTGGCTTCAAGATTGCTGTAGCAAAGTGGATAGCTCAGGGATCGGCAACCTATGGCACGCATGCCAATGCTGGCACCCCAGCAATGGCGAGAGAGGAGTAGACAATTTTATTCATATAAAATTTTGCACCTGCACTCCAATCTTGATGTAAACCTTCCTCATGATCATGCAGCATATTTTCTTGAGCTGAATGGGAGACTAAACAAAAAGTTCAAATGTGATGAGACTGTAGTATACCCAACAGACTCGTGTAGTGCATGCAAGTCATTCACGTGAGTAAAAACACCCACATTGCTTCAGCCAGGCTGCGAGGTTGACAGCCTGCGTTCCTTTTTTAAATTTGTTTATTGCTTTCAGAACAACACATCATTTAATAAGGAAAACAACACTATTAATCCTTGAGATCCTTGAGTCTATTAAAAAATAAATTGTACCTGGAAGTAAAGTTTAAGGATTTTGCAGGTGCGATTCATCGAAAAGGGCTCAATTAGCCTGCTACTCTCTCACTAATGTTTGTGCACTAGTGACTGTGTATTTAAAAAAAAATGTATGAAATAATATAAGAAATATTTAACATTCCACACAATTTCGTGATCAGTAATCAAATAAGCAAATTTGTGACATTAACTGTGTTAACACTTTTTGTACAAAAGGACAGTTTTTATTTCATTAAAGCACTTTCACAAGATTATGATTATCATAATCGTTGGGCTTTGCCACAAATTTGTCATTCAAAATGTTAGGCTGATAACATAATTTATAATAAAAATAAACAATTCAAATTGAAAAATGCTAAATAAAAACATTTTCTCAAGTGGACTCAAAATTCATATTTCATACTTCACATGAATGCGCATTGTTTTTTTCTCGATGTGAGAAAGGTTGCCAACCCCTGGGATAGCCACTATTAATATTGTGGGGGATGAGGGTTTAAGAGATTTAATCCCCATTGCAATGAAAACGCAAACTACGAGGAATAGATATTTTAATTAGTCAACCTTCCATTTAGACTTTGGGAAACGTTTAATATTACTTGAATTAGTGCTATTTTAGTGCATTTCTATCTTGATACTGTGGAATGCTTTGTTTGGAAAATGTTTATAAAACATTGTTACATATTGTTTTCTTTTCTAAGAAGACATTTAATGCATTTTGAAAGAAAAATAAGTATATATAGATTAAAATTCAACACTTTTGAAATCTGTGATTATTTGGAATGAACTATTAATAATCATGCGAATAATCACAATTAACTATTTTAATCGAGTGGCAGCACTTGATAAAACATGTTTTAACTATGTTCAGCTGTTTGTCTGTTTGTATTTCTGTGACAGCTAAAGGGCGTATGCCCCCTAATGAGTCATTGTAAGGGAGAAATGCATGGTTATTTTATGAGTTGCATGTGACAATGAACAAGGAATTATAGACATCATTTTAAATTTGTTGAGCGGAAAACAAAAAATGTATCTGAAATGTGTTTTAGAAAGTAAATTTAAAGTATAAAAATTATTCATGTGATTATTTTTGGACTAAGTATTCATCCATCAAGTAATTGGATTAAGTTGTAATTTTAGAGTATCAAAGAGATAAAGTTTTTAATAACTTACCCAACAATGTTTATAGCTGCCTATACACTTCATAGTCTTTATGTGTACACAGAGAGCAGATGTGTGCTGAGGGTCATGACTGAGCTTACCATAAACTTTAACACTATTCTTTTGCTGTCCAAATGCAAATCTAATTCTAATATGCATTTTCTTCATTTTACTGCAGGACAATGGTAAATTTGGCCTTCACAAGATAAGTTTTATCCTGTTCTTTATTCCCTTCTCTCCTTGCTGGGCACAGGAAAGAATGACTCCTGCTTAACAATAAAATAATGAATGTCATTTTAAGGCGGCAGTCACGGCAGTGGGGTTTGGTGTGGGGAGGGTTGGGTCTGGGATTTAGTAGTGCTGAATTTGCCCCCTGCCAAGGAGTAAATCTGAGTGAAGCCGTGCGATGTGACATCATTTACTCAGAAATCCCTAATTTGTCAGCATTAATATTTCAGCCCCACCATTGCCTGTCAGAGAGTGCCAGAGATGACTGATCAATCTATAAAACGGCTGCGGCTAATTTATTGAATATTTATGTGCAATGTCATGTGTGGGGTGCGAGCAGAATTTATTTTATTCGCTTGCCTCTCTGCTTGAGAACTTTTCTAACTAATCAGATT
Source organism: Moxostoma hubbsi (assembly GCA_032164185.1). Classification (NCBI taxonomy): domain Eukaryota; kingdom Metazoa; phylum Chordata; class Actinopteri; order Cypriniformes; family Catostomidae; genus Moxostoma; species Moxostoma hubbsi. Next base: position 26,676,969 of record JAVLUX010000029.1, on the reverse strand, counting down.
TTTTTTTTTTTTTTTTGGAAGGCAAAAGATGCAAAATGATAATGGGGTAAAGAGAATCACTGCTGTGGAGGAGTGAAGTGGCTTTCCTCTCAGTGTGGATATAGCTGCTCTCAGATGTATTCGCTTGTCTCTTGCAATGTCACTATTCTGGTCATTGAATTACAGTGCGGTGCCAGCGTATGATTGGGTTGAGATGATTCACGTTCCTGCACGGGGTGTTCCGAACAGTTGCAGTCCATTATAGTCGTTGCCTTCTCCATAATTCCATTTTCATTGTCTACTTTGTGCCGTGCTTCTGACTGACACCCTCTTAGTGGATAATGCGTCTGTGTTGGTACATCTTGTGTTGTTATTTACCACTGTGCCTTGAGAAATGTGTTTGTTTGCTTGTTTAGAGTGCTGTGCTCTGAAGTAAAGAAGAAGGGTTGGGCTTCAGATGGCGTGATTTTCTGACATTGTTTTGTGGCAGACCGCAGGGGCAACAGAGCAGAAGTGTGAGAAAATTAAAACTGCGTTTGTCCTTTAAAATCCTTGTGAAGATTGTTGTGAGGGGGAATTAATGATGGTGAGCTTTGGTTGGTGGTTTTCTGTGCATATTGTGGGTGTGGTGTGTGAGTTTGGCAGGAATAGGAGTGTTATTTTGCTCAGATTTCTTCAGGTGATTCAGAACATGAGATCAGAGGGTCTACGGCCGTGTCTGACGCTTGCCAGTGGCAAAAACTTTGTGAGTCAGTGCCAAGCATTAAAATAAGACAGTGCAGGGAAGCATATGGCATAATATCCTATTAATGAACACTCTAAATTCAAACCCAGGTCAGCTGCTCGTTTTGTGTGTGTGTCACTGATCCAAAGGGGGAGAAAAAAGTGACCTTCTTTTAAAATGCACAGACTGATTTGAAGAGATGGAGGCCTCAGGCAAGCTCATTGTTTTAATTGTTTAATTTTTTCCAGCAATTATTTATATTGTGAGGGTACAGCAGAAGAGTTTTTTTTTTTTATGTGAAAGATGGGAAATCATATGAGAAAGCGATCACTACAGTGACTGGTCATATCTTTTTTCTTGCTATTTCCAGACCTTTTTTCCCTTCTGTTTCCTTCAATTCCTCTATCTCACTTTCTCTCTCGAGGGAAACCAAGGCTATTTGCATTGGCTGTCACAACAATGTGAGAAACAAGTTTCCCCTCTCCTGCGCTCTTTCCTTGCATGCGCCTTTTTAATGTGGACTGTCAAACACAAGAGAGATGGATTTCAGTTTCCTATTTAAAAGGGGGATGCAAATAGACACATTTAGCTCGCTAGTGTCTCAGCATGATAGATGTGTCTATGGCAGCTTGGTTAGAATCAAGAATTCTGAGTTAATCTGCAGCGATGACCCTGTCCGTTGTGATTGGAAATAGTGTAGGGAGCTATATAGGAGAATCCCTCTTTCCACTTTAAAATGGAATAAAAGAGAACAAAAGATCCCTCCTAACCTCACCTCTCTTTACCATCATTAACCCGTTAATAAAATGAACACGGCATTATAAGCCAAGATCACACACACAAACTCTGCCTATCAGTGCACTTCAGCCGTACGGAGGCTGATTTATATTGACAGGGACACATTTCATCTGAGCATTTCAGTCCCATATTTGTTTCAGGCTGTCTCATGGGAACCTCCCCTATGGGAGATGTGAGATACTGCCAGGGCTTTAGGGTTGGACCCCAGCCCCTGGGCCTTGTGGAGCAGATTGGGAAATAGTTTGTTTTAAAAGGCTAAATCCCCTGGAACAGCTGTCCTAGATCAGGTCTCAGATCAGTGGTGCAGTAGACCAGAGACAGCTGCAGGTGCATGTCTGGGCTGCATGTGGTCTCAGCAAATATGTGTGTGCATATGTGCATACGCAAATCCACATGAAAAAGCTGCAGTGGATAAGGGCTAATGATTTCTTGTAAAGATGCATTGAACAGAATGAATGAACTACATTTGCCTTATTTCATTGCTCTCAGTTAAAGCAGATGAATACACTAAATAGTTGCAGCACTTTTGCATATGTGTCTTATTCACAAACTGCCCACAATCTTTGATAAAGGGATTTTCCACCCAAAAATTTACAAATGCAGAATGTTAGTCTCAGTCATTGTTCACTTTCATTGCACCTTTTTAAATACAATGATCATGAATGTTACTGAGGCAGACAGTTCTTTACATTCTGCCTAACATCTTTTGAGTTTCACTGAAGAGAAAAAGTCAAACAGGTTTGGAATGACACGAAGTTGAGTAAATGATGACATAATTGTAATTTTTTGGTTTATCTATCCCTTTAACCGGGTGCAATATGTGCTGGTACAGTGCTGTCGCATGCATATTTAAATGTAATTATTAAAAAAAAAAAAATCTGTGCAAGTATGTCTCCTTTCTGAGTAAATTAATCTTATCTCAGATTGCACCTTATTCACTTAAAGGTGCACTCATTAATTCTAATTCAATACACTTTTTGTCAAATTCTGAAAATATCTCCTCACAGTCTGCTATCTGTCCGTTCTGTGGGTGGGCTGAAAAATAAATCTAGTATTTGTACACAGCCCTGGCTCTGTAAATGGGACAAAAAAAAAGTGGATCGGACCGATCCACACTACACTACTCCAGCCAATCAGCAACAGTGGGTGGTTCTTGCACATGCACAGGATGGGGGGTGGGGGAAGAATGAGATGGAATTTCATTAGAGGAGCAACAGCAAATCTGGCTGTCTTCTCTGTAAGTTATCTTAGCAGCAGCAACTTACTACATTTGGGGCGGGGGGTGGGTGTTGGCTTCCAAAGGAGCACTGAAGGGAGGGGTTTGTTTGTTTTGGCAGTTGAGTTAGAATATCAACAGTGTTTCTCAGGAATCGCTGAGTGCAACTTTAAGTATGCACTATTTGCTTGCCGCAATTAACTGTGTGCTATTATTGCTCGCAGAAAGCAAGGAGTCATTTATGGAAATGGAAATGCTCTAGCAATCATGGCAGCAGTGAATTATCAAATGTGACCTGTTTAAGGCACTTTGAAATGTGTTAGAAACACATTTTGAGTTTTGTGCAGTAGAGTAAAAGACTTTTAAGTTTCACATTATATGTATTATTTCTAAACCAAACTGTTACTAAGATTTTAAATATTGGTTGAGACTCCCCTTTTTATTTTAGTGCATACAACTTATAAAGTGTTTCTGGGTTAAAGTAACTCAAAATGATATCGAACGATCACAAATAACTATCAAATGATAGTTGTTATATAGTGATGTACAGTGCTTTACAGTGCTAGTATGTATGCCAGATTTTGGTAGTCTGCTGCATCCTTTATAATCTAGTACTCAGAACAGACCTGCAAAAGTGGAATAGTGGAATTCAAACTGCATTCAGCAATATTTTTTTATTATGTGCCTGTCTGTGGTGTTACCTGATTTGCATAGTTGCTTTATTGAATTGTGTGCTAAAACAATGCAGACAGCATGTGTAAATAAACAACACTATCAGAGGGTACAATTCACTGAGGTTGATGGTTCACTATTTAGTGTAGACTTTAAGAGTTCAGGAAAGAAGAGGACAAAAAGAGTTGGACTTGGGAGATCAAGGCGGCTTAGAGGAGCACAGGGGCAACTTGATAAAAAAGAAAAAAAGGGACAGTCATGTCCTGAAGTAAGAAGTATTTATTGTGTGGTGTCTGAGGAGTAGAGGACTGATTTAAAAAAAATTGACCTCAATAAAAAGAGCAGTGCCTGTGTAATATGCAAATCTTCCCATAAAGATGGGGGCCAAAGCAAGAAAAGCCCACAAAGCGTGTGATGTCTTGGCTATCACTCTTTGTGCCAGGGCCTTTTATATTCCTTCCCTGCAGATAAGAGCCAGGAGAGGGCACCTGTGGAGGGTCACCTTTGTTGAAGGTGAGGGTAGAAACACCCTTCCCCACTGGACTGACTCACAAAGCCTGGAACAACATAGTGACCTACACACCCAGGAATGCAGTGCAGAGATCTGAGAATATGTGAACATGCTCCTGTGGTTTGGATAATGTGTTAAGAGAAATTTACATGATGCTACCTTGAATATTAAACACTTATATTCATAAGGAATACTGTACTCTCTCTGCATAACCTCTTATCAAAGATCTCACATAAATCTGCTGAATGCCATTAAGCTACACTATTCACTGGGGGTATAGCAACAATTATATATATATATTTATTAGGGTTGTCAATATATTACAATTTTACATGGTGTCCCGATTAATTGCATATACAAATATTTGCTGAGAAAGCCCCTCAATAATTCAATATTTAATGATTATGCATATTTGTATCAATATATAATTATACATGGTTATCTTTAAATATGTAAAAATTATATATATATATATATATATATATATATATATATATATATATATATATAAAATAAAAAATATTCAGATAATTAAAATGCATTACATTCTTGTACAGAAGCGTTAAGCATTGATAAGACCATAAGACCAAAGTGGCTTTAGAATACAATGTATTGTTTTCTACCATATTATTGATCATAAGTCAATCACTGGCATACAGTTCACAGCAATCCATTTCACAAGTGAATTTCTCAATAAGTTTAAGATTTATTATGTGGGCTTGTGTAAGAGCCCGTCAATTTACACCTGCATCAGACTGTTTTATTTTTATTAATGTTTACAAAACTTTTACATTTAGAGCCAAGAGGTATATTAAAACAAACAACAACAAAAAGGAAATTAAATAAATAAACAGTTTAATAACATATTTCAATGTGCTTTACAGCTTTCTTGTTACTCAAATTGGAAATTGTTCTTCGGTATTGCTGAACCTCTGAATTAAAAATGAAAACTAATGATTTATAACCACCATACTTACATTTATGAATACTAAACTTTGCCAACAAAAGCAGAAAATTAATCAAATAATATTCCTTATGAAGAGACATGACATAGCTAAAAAAACGAATAAAACATTTTCAAAACAAAGTTGAAAGCTGTGAATGATATGATCACTAACAATCTTGCTGAAATCAGACCAAAAACAAGTCGAGTAAGGACAACTCCAAAATAAATTTTAAAAAATGTTTCCGCCTGAAGACCACAAAATGTACAGAATATATCGACATCACAATTAAATCGCTCTACAACAAAATAATTAGTGGGGTAGTTCTGAAGGAAATTTCTTTGATTTTATTTGTGATTAAATATTTATGGGGTAACTGCCAAATTTTTCACCATCAAAATCCAGCCACACCCTGCGTCAGACTGTGTAATGTCTTGGGTCCGTTGCGTCATAAACATAGAATGTTTAAGTTACTGTTTCAAGTTAAATATAGTTTAATACTTAACCTTTAAACACATCTTTAGATCCCTTAGTTTGCATTTGCGCTCCTTCAATTGTTTTGAATGCAAGAAGGTAATGCATGTTTGTGTGGTTCTGCCTACTGAAGTGTTTTCTTCACTGCATAAAATGTGCGTTGCTCATACAGCTGAAGTTTCACTTACTGCCCTCTGGAGTAAATAGGGGGTACTACAAGCTTGCATTTCTCAGGAATCTTCCTTATTATGGTCCGGGGGGCATTGCGATTAAATGCGTACATTCTTTTAACGTGTTATTTTTAGAATTAGCGTTAAATTGACAGCCCTAATATATATATATATATATATATATATATATATATATATATATATATATACTTTTAAGTTGGTCCCCTTACTTTTTGTGAAATATTCAGTATTTAAAAATGTTTGCCAGTCACATAAAACAAAAAAATTTAGACATTGCCAATGATACACGTGTTTGGTAGAGGCTTCTTAAAGAGACAGTTCACCCAAAAATGAAAATTCTCTCATTATATACTTACATTCATGCCATTCCAGATGTGTAGGACTTTCTCTCGTCTGCTGACAAAGATATTTAGAAGAATATTTAGGCTCTGTAGGTCTTTACAAACATTTCTTTACTGCTTGAATTGATTTTATGAAATTATATATATATTTTTTTCCCATAACTTTTATTATCATTTTTCCAGCAAAAAAGCTTGATTTGTCTCTAAGAAATGAATGCCCTCTAATGTGACAATTTGGACAATTTTTTTTTGTCTTTGTTTTTTTTTTTCCATAAATTTAATAATTGAGCACCGGCAGGATTTAGTCTGAGGATACATATAGAAATCTGCCTAAAGGTCTGCACTGGCCTTAAAATGGCCCGACTCTATCCGGCCCAAACGGTACGTCAGATTTTATGCCTGAACCTGACTTGAACGCAAAATAGCTTACTATCTAATTTCTTCTCCAAGTATCTTCTCCTAGTATAATTCTATTTTATGTAAGGGTATATGCAACATTCTTAACAGTACTGAAATAGTAAACATTCATAGTTTTAATAAGGCACCTTAGTACACTAGAGCAGAATGGAAAAAAGCATTGCCTTACCGTTTATTTGCTGAAACTTCGCCTGGTGCAGAACAATCTGGAATAATATGAAACAATGCAAGAGTCCCCTCTATGCAGCCTGAACTTCTTTATAATGTTGAATCTTTGTGACAACAGTGCTAAAAACAATCTAGATGCATCACAATGCAGAATGAAACAGAGTGCAGGTCTCAACATACGTTTTTGAAAATGTGAAGTTCTTTGTAACTTGACATGGTGTTTAAACAGTGCTGGTACTGCGTGAGACGCTGAAGAAAAAGCGAGATGCAGTGCAAATGTTAAAGACATTCATCCAGCAAGTGTTTAAACAATGGGAAAACGGAACAGATGGAACATATTCTGAGAGTAAATATTTCTCAGGTCAGTCGGATAGTGATGGGAAATTCTGGTTCTTTCGGATGATTCATTTCAATTAACTGGTTCAAAAACTGTCTGTAAAGGTGTTTAAGGGAATGGAGGAGGCGAGAACCGGCTTGACAATATAAATAATAGTTTAATGAAGAAATAAATGAAAAACACACAATAATAAACAAACAGAGCAGCTGCCTGTCATTCTCTCTCTCTCTCTCGAACTGTCCTCACCGACCAACTTTATCCCTCACACGCCCCTATCAGGCTGATTGTGGACCAGGCGTGCATTGTTATAGCCTGGCCCCACCCTCCTTCTCTCTACAATGTCGCTATATATAATGCTAATACTCTTGTGTCATAGAATACATGCACACATTCAATAATGCCATATGTAAGGGCATATTGCTGATTATTATTTATATTGCTGATAACATTTAATTTAATGAAGGTATGATAATAAGGATGTTTATTGTCATCAGTGTTTCATTCAGTGATCTTACAATACATCCAACATTAAAGTTTTGCACCTAAAGTACGCAATACTGACACTGATATACAAACGTGGATGTTCTACATGTTTAAAGCATAAAATATTCTTAATCAACTCACTTTTTTTACAGAAACTATGATCCAGCTCATCACAACTTCAGATATAATGTGCATGCACAATACTCAATAGTAAAATTTGTTTACATCTCTCGACTGAAACGTTTCACCATCTCATTCAAGTCCTCGGTTCACACATGCTCATCAGCTGCTCACTAATCAGCAGTTCTCAGTATTATGTCCGAAAGAAGTGATTCTCAGTTCAGCATACTGGTGAATTGCAAACTTCTGTGAACGACTCAATGTACTGTTGCCTCAAGAGTTGCTGACCGCAGATCAGTGTACTGTTGACTCGAGAACTGTAGAATGGATCATCTTCATACATTGATAAAACGGTAATACAATCAAGTCATAAACATATTTCCAGCATGTTTTAGACGTGAACTGTTTCAAATGATTCAATCAGATTTGGTGAACTAGTTCATCTCATTCACTAAAAAGAACCAGTTCAAAAGAACAATTCATTCACAAACTGGACATCACTAACAGTCGGAGCGCTTATGGTACATGCAGGGCGGATGGCCGTACAGCTGCAGGCACCACTGATTTAATAGGTAGGCTATCTGTATATCTTGTTCAGTTGATAAAGTATGGTCAATGCTAATGAGGTTAAATCCATAAATAAACACATCGCAGGCAGGTTCATATGCAATACAATGGGGAAAAAATAAAAAAAGCCAGCACGTTGTCGTATAGCTTGCAGATATGAAATATTTTAAAGGTATTCTATTAATATCTGAAGATTCTTCCAGTTGCAAGTATAAATGTTACCATCATTATTTACACGATAAGTTTCACAAATGATGCTGGTGATGCGCTGCGAACTGAACCAGAGATGGATAATGGTGGTGGATATCCTCCTGTTGGTGTGAACTTTACACATAATTTTTTTACATTCACGTTAAACTATTTTATTGACTTCTTACAAAAGAATGTCATGTGACAGCAAAGTCATGCATTCACAGTGAGTCCTCACTTTCTTTGAGACGCTATTGTGCTTGCTAAATACAAATTTTACGATGTGAATGCACTTAATTCATTTAAAAATATTTTCATTAAATGTTCCGCATAGGCCTAGATGTTAACAACATTTACAGGCAAGTCTATTGCCTTTCTTATATGGAGTTTTCATGGGCATAGATTATGATGTTTTGGAATTCACTAACATACACAAGTTTTACTAACAAATTTGGGGAGTAGCAAGTCTTCCTGAATCTGACGGAAAGTTTTCAGGAAGGTTAATTTCACTCTATATTTATATAATTAATATTATATTAATATTAATATTTACATAATTAATATTCATCAGCCAAGCTGAAAAGTTGTATTATGCTTCATTGTAGAGCCATAAAAGTAGTGAAGGGAGTATACATGTCAGTGTCAGAAAAAAAAAAAAAAACGAAAAAAAATAAAATAAAATAAAATATGACGTGAGGGAAGAGTTTAATTTGGATCCAGTGTGATGATCATTACACGAAAACCCATGCAATCTAGCTGGAGGATCTGTACGGACAACCTTAAAAATAAAAGTTATAGGCTTATATTTTAAGCTTGTTCTGTGTCTGCATTTTTGGTAAAATATAAATAATTCAGTTTTTCCATTCTGCAGTGTTGTCATATGTACCACTGATTGATGCACTGTAACACATAAGTTCCTATTCTGTCAAAATCAGCAGCCTTTATAAAAAAAAATGTCAGATAATGGCATATTGTGGAAAGTAGAGAGGCAAGATGAAGATTTGAAATTGGAAAACAATTGGGATGACACAGAGGCAAAGCAACACAAATTCACTAAGGGAGTGTTGCAATGTGGGCCGACCCTGGCACACTTACTTGGCACATTAGTCTGCCAAGTTGTAGGATTTACCTCGAAGCCTGAGGGTTTTGACATGAAAAGAATTTATCGGTTAGAGAGGGCTCTATGGAGCGCTCTGGGGAGGTTGGCCTTGTTGTGGCGTATGGAGAACAGGAAATGTAGGATGAATGGGAGAGAATAAGAGATGAAGACAAAGAGAAAGGAAGAGTGGCCCAAAAATCACAGCCAAGTCGCTGAAACAGAAAGAGAAGGAGAGAATAGGAGGAAGAAAACAATGATGTAAAACCATAGTATGGAACAGCTGCCTCTGGCATCGGCAACAGCAGCAGCAGCAGTAGCGATGCAGTCACACTAATGTGAAGTGGCAACACAGAGACACACACACACACACACCCAGTGTGCAATTTGTCTATGATGGTAGGTATTTTCAACTGACTTCCATTGTTTTATACTTAGCTAATGATATTTTCTATCATCTCATATTATCCTTACTCTTAAACACAACCCCCATAGAAATATATATATATATATATATATATATATATATATATATATATATATATATATATATATATTTTTACATTTTATGACTTTCATAATGACATTAATAAGATTATGAAGCTGTTTTCCTTGTAGAGACATTTGGCTGGTCCCCACTATTTAGGTGATTTCAGGTTTTGCTATCTTTGTAGGGACATTGATTATTTTATTGATTAGGTATTGCCATCAAAATGTCTCAGGTTACATCTGTAACACTTGTTCCCTGAAAAATGCAGAACGAGGTGCTGCGCTGGGAACGATCTTGCATTGTGACCAGTTGTGAATATGTGTGTAACACGTCAATGAACATTGACCAGAAATGTATAGCCTTGGTTGGTGAGATCATTGGATGCACCTGTGGCCGGGCTATAAATAGAGGCGTCACCAGCGTGTTCGTCAGATACTTTTTTCTGAGGAGCAGTCTTGGGACATCCCAGTGTGGCAAAGAAGTGCAGCATCTCGTTCCGCTTTTTCAGGGAACAAGGGTTACACACGTAACCCGAGACGTTCCCTTTACAAAAAGCTTCAATATGATGCTGCGCTTGCTAAAAGCGCTATGGGAACAAAATACCCACACCGCCGCACTGGGGCTGTCCAGACCCCTATGGTTGTGAAGTGTGCTCACAAGAACACAAGAGGTCTCAGACATGAGCTTGAGATGTCGACTCAAGGGCTTAAAACCCGGAGTAGCAAGAACATCTAAACCACAAAATTTATGAATGTCTGCGGAGAGGACCAGCCTGCCGCATCACAGACTTGCTTATACATGAGCTTCAGATGTCGACTCAGGGGCGTAAGAGCCCGGAGTAGCATGAACATCCAAACCATGGAGCCTGAAGAATGTGTGTGGAAAGGACCAGCCTGCCGCATCACAAACTTGTTCAGGCATGAAAGATTTAAGCCATAAGATCTGAGAATGTGTGCAGAGAGGACCAGCCTACCGCATCACAAACTTGCTTAGACATGAGTTTAGATGTCGACACAAGGGCATAAGAGCCCTGGGTAGCATGAACATCTAGTAACATGACCATATATCCAGATTAATGTGTGCGGAGAGGACCAGCCTGCCACATCACAAACTTGTAGAGACATGAGATTGAGATGTTGACTCAAGAACATCCAAACTTATAAGAATCGAATGAATGTGTGCGGAGAGGACCAAACTGCCGCATCACAAACCAACTGCAGAGGGAGACCTCTAGCCAAGGCTTTAGAGGAGGAGAGTCCTCTGGTAGAGTGCGCCCTAAAATCTACTGGTGAAGCTTGACCGCGCGCCTCGTAGGCCCAGGCAGTAATGCCCCTCACCCAAAGTGACATAGTCTGCCAGGAGGTAACCGCCACCTGGTTACGGCTTCCAAGGGAAGAATTGCTGCCCTGACTTCACTCCACTAGCAAATGCGGTGGACATAAGTCTGAAGGGTACAGACTGGACAAAGTCTGAGAAGTCTTAGCCGCTCCAGCGTTACAAACGGCAGGGAGCAGAAGGCTTAGAGAGTAACCGGCCAAGGGTCGTACCTTGGGCAGGTAGTCAGGGTGAGGGTGCAAATAATGCTTTTGCTCATACCTGGGGCAAACTCTAAACAGGCCGGCAAAAACAGACAGAGCCTGTAGGTACCCAAGTCTCCTTAGAGACGTAATTGCCATAAGAAAAACCATCTTGAGAGTCAGAAGTCTGCCAGACGCTGACTCTAGAGGTTCAAAAAGGGGTCTCAACCAGACCCTCAAGGACTACTGCTAATCCTATAAAGAGGTCCTTCACATGGCTCCCGAATGAAGCACATGAGTAGAGGATGCCTCTTAAAGGGCACCCCTTCCATCAAGGCGTGGCAAGCCGAAATGGAGGCCGGGGGGACTGGGTTACTCAGGGAGAAGTAGAGGAGACATTGCGCAGTTCATACAGGCGAAGAGGTCCTCTTCTGCCCTTTAAATTCTACCCAGATCTTCTCCAATTGGTGGAAGCCCTAGCACTTAAAATGTCCTTGATAACCTCAGGAGAAAGCCCTGTGCACCTCAGTTGGTACTCAACAGGGGCCAAGCATGAAAGGTTCTAAAATTCGGGTCGGGGATGTCCGGTCTGTGCCTGAGAAAGAAGGTCCTTCCTGTTCGGAACCGCCGAGGTGGGCTGTCGAGGGGAGACTTAGGGAGAAGTAGAGGAGACATTGCACTATCATAGAGGCGAAGAGGTCCTTGCCTGCCCTGTGAAATCTCACCCAGATTTGTTCACTACCTCAGAGTAAATCTGCTCCCACACACACACGGGCATCCAGGGATGAAACTGTCCTGAGTGACAGGAGCTGCCCTGGGCCCCAAGGAGGATCCAACATGCCAGAAATTCAGCTGACATGAACATGGATCCCCCCGATGGTTTACGTAAGAGGCTACCGCTGTATTGCCCACCCGCACCAAGACATGGCAGCCTCAGGAGGAAGTATTTCAGAAATACGGCAATCAGCTCAAGACAATTACTGTGACAACCGAACTGACGAACCTCCTATCCCATTAAGCCGGACGACCACTACCCAGCCCGTCAGGGAGGCGTCTGTCGTTAGCAGCCTGCGACGACAAGATGCACCTAGAATGGGACCCAAGGTAAGAACTGGGGTCTGAACCACATAGAAAGAGAACGAAGCACGTGGTGCGTAACCCTTATTTGCCTTAGGGGACCGGCCCTCGGATAAAACCCCCTGGCTTCTAGCCACAGCTGAGGCGGTCTCAAGTGCAGATGGTCCGAAGGGATCACCGTGGACACCAATGCCATGAGATCTAGTATTCAATTATACTGACGAGCAGTGCAACCTCGGCCTAGCCTGACCTTGCTCAGGGTGTTCTGAATGGAAACAATTAGTGCAGGAGACGATTGTGCCTGCATTGTGACCGAATTCCATATAACCCCCAGATGCGTCAAGACAATATCCCTGTGCTGAACTGCCAGTTCTTGGAACTGCGCTAGGATCAGCCAGTCGTCTATATAATTCAGAATGCGGATGCCCTGGAGTCGCAGAGGAACCAGTGCTGCATCCATGCATTTCCTGAATGTGCGGGTTAATAGGGCTAGGCCAAATGGAAGAACCCGATACTGGAAGGCTTCGCCCCCGAAAGCGAACCTAAGGAACTTCCTGTGCTGTGGCTCTATATGAGGATATGCATCCATGAGATCGATGGTGACCAGCCAAACGTGATGTTGGGCTTGTGGCACGATCGTCTTGATAGTCAGCATCTAGGACTTGAACACCCTGACCGAGCGGTTCAAGCCTCGAAGATCTAGAATCAGACGCAACCCCCCCACCCTTCTTGGGAACCAGGAAGTATCTGCTGTAATAGCCTGACTCTTTCTCTGGAAGGGGAACATGTTCTATGGCCCCTTTGACCAAGAGATTTTGCAGTTCTTTCCACAGTAGACATGCCTGTCCTGGTTTCACGGTAGTAGGAACCACGCCGTTGAAACGCGGAGGACGGCGAGCAAATTGAATTCTGTAGCCTCTTTCTACTGTTTCTAGAACCCACAGAGAAATACCTGGCAGAAGTTTCCACGCTGCCAGGTTCTCTGAGATGGGTATTATTTCTGACACTTCCTGTTGAGGGGATGTCATGTGTTCCCCGTCCTGGATCAAGGCAGGAAGCAACGGTATACCCAACTCTTTGTTGGAAGCTTCTATCACCTGAAACACCAAAGGCGGCGGGAGTGAAGAGGTTTCGTGAGGGTATCGAGAGGGCCGAAGTGGATGATACACGCACCCCATCCCGAGGTGAACTACCCCCACAAGGCTGGGTAAAAGACCGTCAGGGTTTCTTTTTCTTAGAAATCACGGCCCTGATATCTTGCATTGGGGGCTGCTGAGGGTGATGAACTGGACCCCAGTCTTTACGAGGGGGAGCACGATTCGCCACGTTTCGTTTTAGAGCCTCCCGTCTAGAAGGACCGGGGCAGGGCTGGGTGGCCGATGGCCCCTCCCCCTGAGTGAGGTGCCCACACTCAGGTCCTTCAACAGATTTAGCCTAGTGTGCTTGTAACACTGCCATAGTGTGCAGGGCAACACCAGCCTGACCTGCTGCCTGATAAGCTTTCCCCACAAGCGTGGCGGTGGTCCTGCACAGCTTTGTGGGGAGAGTAGGACTCTTTTGCGATGATGCCGAGCTAGGCGAGAGAAAACCCACAGGTGTCTCTTCTACCGGTGGCATCACCGAATACCCCCGAGCTTCAGCACCCATGATAGTTGAATACACACATGTCGAGGGCACGAAGACACGGGAAGTATAAATTTCCTCCATAAAGAAAACACTTGTTATGGAGGTCATAGAAGAAAGGAAGGGACTGATATAGAGTTCCATTCCCTCTTTTATTTATTTAATTATTTTGGCCACCAGACAGAAATTTGTCTTTTAGTTTGGAGCATTTGGGGGAGGGTCACTTGTTCGCGTGGCCAGTCTAGCTGTAGTCTGGCCACAACCTGCGTAATCACCTTGAGTAATTTCTCAGCCGCTTTATTATTGTGCGTGAAATGTACAGAGGTTCAGCGCGCCGCCCACCTCGTGAACCGAAGAGGTGCCAAAGCGTGCTTCGAGATCACGGGAAGGACCAGCTGGGTCTGGGGAGAGAGCGAGAGAAAGGAACGAACACGTCTCTCGCTCCTCAGCCAGATCCATGTGAGAGCCCCACGAATGAAGTGTGGGCGCTGACTCCCGTAAGTAAGCAAGGCGAGCACGAAGCATTTCGACTGAAAACAGATCGCAAGGCTCGCACCTGAACCGCCCCAACGCAAGAGCAGCATGCTCTTCCCCAAACACACAAAACGAAAACTGTGTGTTCGTTTCAGCCATAGAGCGTAAACATGGGAACACACTGCTTGTTTTGTTTATCAATCATTCTTCTTTTTTTTCTTTTTCTTTTCCAGAGGAAATAGAAAGGAGAAAAGGTTCACTGCGCACTGCCTAACAGAATCTAACTCCTAACAGAGGAAAGAAAGTTTGACAGGCTTGTGAGATGCACAGTATGCTCTGAAGAAAAGAGATCTGACGAACACACTGGTGACACCTCTATTTATAGCCTGGCCACAGGTGCATCCAATGATCTCACCAACCAAGGCTATACATTTCCGGTCAATGTTCATTGACGTGTTACACACATATTCACAGCTCATCACATTGCAAGTTCGTTCCCATAGCGCTTTTAGCAAGTGCAGCATCATAGTGAAGCTTTTTGTAAAGGGAACAGGAACATCCCATACTGCTGTGCAAAGGCAAAAATCAGTAACTAATAATTTTGTCAAAACTGAGTTTTGGCCAAAATCCGGTCTCTTACCCTCACGGAGCAGTTTATTAGGAACACCAGTAAACCTACTTATTCATGCGATTATCTATTCAGCCAATCATGTGGCAGCAGTAAAGTGCATAAAAACATGATTTAGACCATGGCATGATTGTTGGTGCCAGACAGGCTGTTTTGAGTATTTCTGTAACTGCTGAGCTCTTTGGATTTTCACGCACACCAGTCTCTAGAATTTTCTAAGAATGGTGCAAACATCCAGTGAGTGCAGAGGTGTAGAACCCCCAATAATCAAAACAAGCAAGTGGAAACATGCAAATGCTTCATGCTGCAACCCCCCAATGTTCAAGCTAAATATTTCCCATTCTGCTGACGGAAACGACTTGTTGATGAGAGAGGACAACGGAGTATGGCCAGACTGGTTTGAGCAGACAGAAATGCTACGGTAACTCAGATAACCACTCTGTAAAATTATAGTGGGCAGAATAGCATCTCAGAATATACAAAATATCAAACCTTGAGGCGGATGGGCTACAACAGCAGAAGACCATGTAAGGGACTTTATTAGAACCATAGTGTAAACCCATAAAGTGCTCAGTGTGTGTAGAATATGATCTGTTATTTTAATGATGGTTTGGCTCAACTATTCTCATATTCAGAGAAAACGGAGCATGACTTTTGTAATTGCAAAATCCACACTAAAACCAAGTAAATTTAAAGCCATTTTTCTAAATTTCAGAGTTTTTGTCTTTGCAGGGTAGCATAGACTTCTACTGTCTTTACATCGCTAATTATAATTAATAAATATTTTTTTGTTGCATTTTTATGTTTATATAATATTATAGAACAATAATTTGCTTTATTTATTCATTGAGGAGAGTTTCCAATTGAGCATGTCCCCAGATGTCCCCAAAAAGAGATTTTGTTATATTTAGCTAACTTCTAGGGACATCTTTACCCTCAAACAAAAGCTAATTTACCATACACACAGTTGTGCACATAAACTTGATTAAAAAACTTAAACTTGATGCCCTAGATGAATGCATTATTATTTCACCCACTGTTTGACTCTCTTTCACTTACAGCCACAAATTTGTCCCTTAATTCTAAACACACACCTCAGTGCATGAAGAAGGCATGTGTGTATATAGAATAGGGTGTGCAAATGACTGTGGTCTCCTCATCAATGTGGGGCTGCAGGTGTGTCTGCTCAGTGGAGACAAGCTTGTCTGTTGTACCAGGAGCACATGATCAAGTGGTCAGCAAATTGCTGCCATTGAAATGTGTGTGTGTGTTTGTGACATAAGTGGCTAGGTCACAATGGCCCAGTTTATTTATTTATTTTTGGTTATTGATAATCTAGTAAAATGGTTCTGGAAAAACGTTCCCCTTTACTGTTGCCCGTCTCTCCGAATAAATATAAACATATGATCATATGGTCTGTTCCAAGCTAAAATGTTTTCCATAGCAGCTGAAATGTCTTGAAGATTTGGGTTAATTCAAAACAGATGCATGCCTGTAGTTTTTCGTAAAAAAAAAAGTTATTCAAAACTCTATGAATTGTTCTGTTACAAGGTAAAAATACCAGGGGCAACCTTCCCTAATAGCCAAATAAAATGAAAATGCAACTGAATGTGTTTACATGTCATTCATTATTTTAGTCCTGGGCAATGTGATGATCAATTAACTTACAATTGCTATATCCAGTATGGTCAGCCATGGAGATAAACTTTCATTTCATTAATTTTCTAGCATACAAAAATACTTTTACCACATTATAAGGAGACTCCAGTCTTTTTAATTTGTTATATGTAAGTCAAACATTTTCGATGGTTGAAAAAGTAATAAAGTAAATGAAGAGAATTACACCATGCTGTTGACCATTCACCAGGATCTACAAAAATGCTCTTTGAATTCTGAGCAGACAGATGCAAAATCAGAAAATTCCAAAGGATAGCTTGAAAAAAAATGCTATTCCAATCCAAGCTGCAGTGGTAATAGTGTGTGAAGCATATAGCACACTCATTTAACCTCCATACGTTTAATCACCAACATTTTCCAATTCATTTCCTAACCCTCTAACCCAAGCCACACACAGCATGATAAACACTGAATATTTACTTATACATGAGGCTATAGCATATTAATATCACTTCCATCCAGGAAGGATGGAAATTTTAATATCCATGGTTTATATTTGTGCATTATGCATATTTATTTATTTTAAACATAGATGATTTCATGTAGATTTATGACTAAATTTATTTAATCTTCTAAATGTGACTGTACATAAAACTGAATTAATATTTTTAAACACTATAATAATGTCTGCTTTAATAATAATAATAATAATAATAATAATAGCTACATAGATATATATCATCTATTAAAATATAATTTGAAAAGAAAATATATTTATTTAATGTGCTGAGTGATGGATTTGGGTAATGGAGTTTTGGAAGAGAGAGAGAGAGAGAGAGAGAGAGAGAGAAGGCAGAGGGGGTTATGGGCATTTGGAGAGTCAGGTTTTCTGTCAGCATTTTGTTACAGGAGTGGAAGGTGCCCCTCTCCATGGGGTGGAGGTACAGTGATCCCTCTCTGACACTCCTGTTGTGAAACACAGACCTCTCACTCTCCCCATTTGACCATATACAGAGGGCATTAATACTGCTTTTGTGCAACAATTCTATAATGATCTGAAAGTGAGATGACAAACCAACACTCCTTTATAAGCATACAAATATTTATTTTTAATTCCTTGCTCATACTTACAGATGCCCACAACTATAATTATATAATATTAAAGCCACCATAAATGTAGTAGCAGTATAGCTACAATATACACTCACTGAGCACTATATTAGGAACACTATCGGTCCTTCTGTTGTTGTAGCACATCCACCTCAAAATTCAAAATACTCACTATAATTGTACAGAGTGGTTACCTGAATTACCATTGCCTTTCTGTCAACTCGAATCAGTCTGGCCATTCTTTATTGACCTCTCTCATCAACAAGAGTAAACTCTAGAGAGACTGTTGTATGTGAAAATCACAGGAGGTCAGCAGTTACAGAAATAAATCCTGATAAAGTGCACAGTGGGTGTATTTTAAAACTATATAAGCTGTTCTATTTATTCGGTCTATCTATTTATTCTATTTATATAATAGAACTATTGACTACTTCTTCTTAAATTATGTTAAGTATAATAGCTATAGTTTATCCCCTAATTTAAACCCTTAACCTTTAAGCTGAAGTTTGTAACTTTTTTAGAGTTAAATTACTTTCTCCTTTCCCATTTTAATATGAAGATACAACTATAAGTAAGCCATTTTGTGTTTCATTTTCCCAAACTATAAAATCTGTGGCCCTATAAAAATGTGTGTGTTTGTTTTGTTTGACCATCCAACATTGACTGAACTAATGCCATGAGTTTGGGACATGAATATGTTTAATTTTGCAATTCCGTTCTTTGGTGCTACTGGCGCTGAATTCTTACACTTCAACTTTAACTGTTGTCTTTTTTTTTTTTTTTTTACCTGTGAAATAGAACATTATTTTTACCTTTATAAATCTGTTTGGGAATATATGGCAATGGCAATATTATATCATTAACAACATTCAAAAAACAGTAGGCTTGGGATCAGTGCTTTTTGTTCTAAAATGAAACAATTATTTTCTATGAAGGTACATACATACTCAGCACAGGCTCACATATCTCAAGGCTGCTCAAAAATCTGCAGCGCCACTGAACATAACTTGTATTGTTTTTATTACACTCAACCCAAATCATTACAAAAGGACAAATATGTAATTTAATTAACCATCACTGGATGATATAGTTTGTATATATTAACTTTCATATAGCCTACAAATTGTATTTTCAGTTACAAGTATGTCCTATGTTGTGATACCTGTGCCTTGTGACCTGCTTCATTAAATGTTATATCACCCCTCTGTGGTCCCCCAACACTATTACGCCAGACATTAAACAGAAGCCCAACTGACTGAATTGGAAAGCATGCAAATTAGGTTCCTAATTTAAATTTTGGCTAATTTGACTATATCAATGCATAAAAAATTTACAGATAAAATAATGTGCCGATCAATAATCGATATATCAATATTTTATGACATGTCTATAAAACAGAGTTGTTTTGATTAAAGCAGACTTTACATTTCAGAGCATATTGCATTTATTATCTGTTTTGCCAAGACAGGTTTCATTATTCTTCACAAATCTCAGAAATAGTAACCGAAATAGACAGAATCGTCCCCTTTAAACCAGACTATGAAGAACATCTTCGAACAATATTACACCTAGTCCTCCGTACCTATTTTATGTCTTTGCCTTTAACCACCTGCCATAAATAAAAATTAATAAAAAATGAATACCATGCAGAATGAGACCCATATATCTTGCAGTAAGAAGCCAGCACTTGCCTGTTTCCTTGATTGTCACACTTAGTGTGAATTATGTGGAACATGTGTTGAATTTACAAGATAACGGGCTGTAACCAGATCACTCTAGACGCCATTAGAAGTGAGTGTGATAGTCACGTTTACAGCCAGGATTAATGTTGCATCATTTACCACTCCTGTCTTATGTGTTTTTATAATGCATGAATTTGGAACACAAAGAAACTAAAGTCATTAGAAATGTATAGCAGGGCTACATATGTGAATTGTGAGGTGTTGTGGCCTTTTTGTACACACACAGATGCACATTACTTCATGGCGGCAACCTCCCATTGACTTCTTGCTCTTAAATTAATTATAATTAGTAAAGATTAACCTCAGCCCAAACCCTAACTATTAACTTTTCTACATTTGAAATAAGACATTATTTAATCCCTTTGTGGAGCTTTTTTTATCATGAGTACCACAAGATTATTTCCCATCTTAGTAGGGACATTTAGGTTGGTAAACATTTACCCATGTGTTTGGGTACAGGGTCTCTAAATGAAGTGCACAGCAATAGCGTTGGGAATGAGTGATGAATCTCCAGTGAAAAGGGAAGGAGACATGTGTTTATAGTGAAGTCTCAATGTGTTCTTGTATTTGAGAGAGGAGAAAAGTTTAACCCTCCTTTCCCCCAGTTGTGCCTTCTTATTCAAAATGTATACATCTTGACAACTGAATGTAAGCACGCACCTCATCAAAAGTTTCTGATTTACTTGTTACACACTGATAGTGATTAGCAGTATTTTTGTGCATGTGTGTGTAAGCAAGTTGCTATAATATAAGAGCATATGCACATAGGTCTTTTGTCTGGTGTGAAGGTGGAATCATACATTTGTATTTGGATGTTTCCGTGCCCTATTTCAACCCCCACCTGCCACCCCCCAAAAACACTATTACTGACTCAATCTTCCTGTGGGGAAACAAACTTTATAAAATTCTCCATAACCCACCAAGCGGAACCTATTTTCCTCCCAATGCAATTAACTGCACCAACATTTACAATAATATGATTACAGCCACTTTGGAATAAGTCAGAGAGGGTGGGAAAACGAATATTAGGTATCAGCAAGGGGTTGATCGTGATGTTCGTATTTTCAGGCGACTTGCATTTTCTTTGAGCAAATAAAGAGCCACTAAATTCTCCTTAGGCAGTAAAACTCAATGCAGTGGAACCACGATAACAAACACACCAGCCACTTCTCCTTTCTCACCAGACTTTCTTTTTTTTTCTTCTTTGCTCTCGATCCGGGCTCTTCTCTCTTCCCACCTCCCTCAATTAATTAAGCCTTTCACGGGCATGTAATTAGGAACATTACCAAGTCATAAAATTGCCACCGGCCTCTAAATTATGTGCTGGCCCACAGCAATTTGTTAGTAATTCCTTTCTTGAAGACATTGACACAGTGAGGTCCAAAACATCTTTAGGTGCCCACTGTGCATTTCCACCTTGCATCTAGCAGAATTATTGCTGATGGCAAAGGTGCTTGTTTCAAAAACGTGATCAGAAACATGGCAAGATTTTCTTGCCACAACATGGCATGGGCAAACAAATGCTCTAAAAACCAGCATAGCTGGTTATGCTTCAGCAAATGTTGTGTTTTCAATTGTGGTCCCCAACATGGGAAGGCTTTTTCACTAGCTTAACCAGCAAGACTTCTTTGAGGGATCCTGTTCTTACATTGAAAACCTGTAAATATACATTTTAAAAAGAGATTTTCAGACCTGGAAGAGACAAGGAAATTAGTTACATTTAAAAAAGAAATGTACAAGTCATAGACCTTTGTTCCTAATGTTCCTAATATAGTGCTCAGTGTATATGAAATAAAATATATAGAAGCCTTAGGGAAGTGAAATGCTGTTCATACAGCAAACTAACAAGGAACTATGCTTTTAAACACAGGTAAAGAGATTTAGTTCCAAAATATGGAACTAAATCGTTTTGGAAAACGCCAAATCGTTGAATTATGTTGGCAATAATGGAATTTTCAACCATAGTTGAATAACGATGGTTTTGGAATCCCCTGGTTGACCAGCTTCATCAGCTAGACCAGTATTAAACCCACATAAACTTGCTTTGACCAGCATGGAAATTGTTAGCATGCTGGTTAAGCTGGTCCTTTCAGCAGGAAAAAGAAAAACTCACTTGTGTATTTATACTTTTGGGGGTTTGTTTTGGTTGGCTAATCTAAAAAGGATGGATCTAGGAAAATCTCATTACATTTATTCTAAATTGCATTTTAAGACTCAGCGTTCTTACGTTTGCAGTCATCACTGATTCACCACAGAAATGAAGGGCATGGCAATTTGGACACCATAAGTCAAATTTGTTTTATCTGTACAGTGACTCTTTCAATTTCATGTCTCTGGTAAACAACCCTTTCCAATGAGGCTTGAGAACCAGAGGACAATGAGCATCCCCATTGTGCCTCTTGCTCATAAAGGATTACAGAGTGAAGAAAGTGACAAATCCAAGCCACATTCTCTGTCTGTTGATCCCGGCTTCCACCGCATTGACCATAGACACTGAAAGAGGCAGATCAGGGAGGCTTGGAAAAAAGAGGAATGGTATTGTGTTTGTTTGAGCTGAACATGGCATACAAAGGTTAAAGGTATCAGTAGTGTAAAGCGCTGGGGTGATTGTAACACAAGAACCTAATCATAGGCTCTATCAGCTGAGCCATCCCTGACCCTGTCATAACCATATTCCATTGTTTCTGTTTACTGGCCAGGAGAGGAAAGCAAGACGAGAAAATAACCCAAAGGCTGGCAGTATTGATTCCTGTCCTCTCATATTGAAACCAGATATTGATTTTCTTTCTTTTTTTAAATAGGAAAAAGTTCATTGTTCAAATGAAAGAGATTTCTTGTGGGATTTGGCAAGAGAAGAGCTGAAATGAACATCCTTTGGAACATAGTCTCTTGTGGATTTGGTTCAGGAGCTGGTAATTGAATTCAGCAAATGGGCTCTTGCATTTGGTGGGAGAGTTTTTGGGCCAGAGACAGTAAATGGCTATCCTTGCCTATCTGTCAAAGAGGATTAATTATTTTTCCTCTAATCTTATTTAGCCTTAATATCATTGATTTTAATTCACTACTGTATTAGTCAAGATTGCTCCTAAATGATGGCTCAAATGATGTGACTTAGTAATGATTGTGACATCACAGTGTGCGTTACCTGATCATGGTGACTGCCTCCCATCACTGTCTCTTGATTAACCCACTGACATTCGCCAGCAGAACCTGCATCTATTTCACATTCAGGGGGCGTTCACTCGTCTCCCACTCAATTTGCAATTAAGACAAAATTTAGACCACTGAAGCCTGAAGGCAAGTGGGTGTCCTCCAGGCATGTTGCTTAGCAACTGTCATAGAGTAGGGCCTGGCACCTGTGCAGCAGGGGGCAGCGGGGAGAAGAAGTGGGGGACGGGGTAAAGCCTCTGTCGTGGATGTGTCTGAGAGGCTGAGATATAGGAGTCGGACTCAGGGCACATGGAGAGAGTAAAGCTTATCTGAGCCAGGCATGGTTGAGTAGTAGCAGACAGACACTGCTCCCGGGTTGGACCCCACCCCTCCTCGAGGCAGATCAGGTCAGGGCCAAAGGGGACTGTAGCCCTGGCCCTGGTACGTTAGATGACACAAGCGACACTGTTATCCCCCCAATCTCCTGGGAGCTGTATCAGTGTGAACGTGCAATGTGCAGGGAAAGGGACAGGGGGCACTGATGCTATCACTGTCTTTGACTCTGAGTGTTGAGTCCTGGGGGACAGCCTGGCCTGGGCTGATCAAGCCCTCCTTAGACTCTAAAGAGAAGAAAGATGATTTGCAGACAGTGCCCCCCCCCCCATTGCTAAAGCGCTTTTTGCCTGATGGAGTTAAATTATCACACAAGTTTTCACATATCAGCTGTTTTCTAGTATTATAAAGCTGTTATGTTTATGGATGAACATGCAGGGTGATCTCATTTATATTACAGTGGCAGATGTTGCTCTTAAAAAGTGGGGGCACACAGACTATTGTTGTTGGCAGTGTTTGAACTGAGAGGGGGCTGGGGTGGTTTGGACCCCCCATAAAAGTTAAGAGACCCCCCATAAGGCCAAAAAGTAAAACAATTAAACTTGGGGTGACTCATCAAAACAGGAATACAGGAAACATAAAACAAGTTGTTTTTTTCTCTCAAATGATTGCAGTGACACAAAGCAACATTGTCCATTATCTTTCCCATTTTTCATTAATAATCAAATTATATTTTTTATTGTATTGTATTATGTATTGACAGCATCAACACTTTTACATATGTACAGTTTCAGAGATGTACATTTTTTTTCCAAATCCTCTTATGAAATTCCTGTAATCTTTCTGAGAATACTGCTGCAGGGGAACAAGTTTATGGCATATTTATGAATAAATTAAATCAGAATGAGAAACAAGAAAGTATAACTAAATGCATTTATTGTTTGGCTGAATTGAAATATAATCAAAGCTTAACAACTTTGAAATATAAGTAAAACACCATTGACGTAACAGTGTTACATTAACATGTTTTTCACTCATTTCCTTATGTGTAGATTGTCACAATTATTCTGAAACTTCTGATTATTTGAACCCCAAATGATTCATAAACATTTGTAGGTCTTTAAATATGTTCAAATGTACGAATGCATGAGTTTACATTTTAGAGGCTTTCAATATGTTGATATTGTATGTTTAATGTTTCAGTGTCTATGCAAATGTACAAAATTGTGTGATACAACAATACTGTACCTACAGATACTTATGAAATCATTTTGAAACTTGTAGCTGTTAAAAGAACAGTTTATCTGAAAATGATGTTGTCATTTACCTATTTGACATACTGTTTACAGTTTGTTTGTCTCAGTCACCATACACCTTTATTGCATCATTTTTCCAAATAATGAATGTGAATGGTGAATGAGACTGCAATAATTTTTGGGTGAGTCTCTTTAATATAGTAGTTATGTTTTATGGCCTATACTAATGGTGTAACGATCCATCGACCAGGATATATCGCTAAAGAATTTTGTTTAAGATGTACCTTTGTTTTAATACTCTCATGTCAGCCATGTCTATACGCATTACCATCAGGCGATGAAGCAACCATATCACATTAATTTGACTTTAAAAGCACAAAATATGCTTTTCATGTGGGACACGGATGTACGCGGGGTCTTTGAAGCCAAACTGTGCACTGCTTTTCGTGCGACATGCCACGCGTCAACCGGGCTTCCAGCGAAATGTGAGCCCCATTGACAGGATCGTGAGTGCATTAACCGGACACTCCTTATAATGTGAGCTCTTGTGACAAACGTGGAGAATTTGCTATTTTAAAGTATCATGGAGAAGTTCAACCATGTGAAACATCTTAACAACTTCGGCATTCTGAAAAGCAATAACGAGGGAAACGGAAAAACCTGCTCAGTGCCAGCATCAGTTATACAACTTTACACATTACATATCAACACATTTACTAACATTTATCCCATGTTAACCGTAACAGAATATTTCATTACAACAGTGGAAGTTTTAGCCAAGATAACCACAGATAGCAAGGAGAGTTGGAAACAAGTCATGGGTATGTAAGTATTTTGAATTGGACTATATATATATATATATATATATATATATATATATATATATATATATATATATATATATACTGTGTATATATATATATATATATATATATAGTAATATTATTTATCTCTATATTTATTTATTTTTTAACATTCGTACCTTATTTTAATGTGGATGTCCCAATGTGTATATAGAGAGCTGAATTAAATAATCTAATTTTTTTTAGTTGCACTTGACGGCAAAAAACAAAAACAAATTAATTGATTGTTTATAATAGTAATATTGTAAGATTAAGGCATAGTTGTTGTTTATACTGTTGTCCTGTGGCATTGTCTGGGACAACTGTAATTGGCGCAGGAGATGAGAGCTCTGATCCTCACATCATATTGTCCAGACAGGGAGGTTGACTTCAGGCCACTGGCCTTAATTTCCTTCATGTCTCTCTGCTTCGCTCCACTACCTATACACATTTCCGCTATGGCCCAGGAGCGACACCTAGACACAGAGCAAGAGGAAACAAGAAAGACAGAGACATTGAAAGCTTAGATGTGCCATTGATCTTTGAAAAGTTGCTTGTGTAATTTAGATTATAGTAACGTGAACCTGGGCAAGTAAAGTCAAACATGCCAGCACCGATACGTGTTGATTGAGTGTTTGTGATCATGATGCTCTGCATGTTCATTTGTAATAGCATGGGCAATGACAGACAAATTAAAAACTCCTCCAGGTGGTATGGATCCTCATTTCTACCTCACGCCTTTGCAGATTCATTAGGTCACACTTCAGACATGCTCTCCGGAATATGCTTTTTATTGTGGCCCTTCAAAAAATGGCACTGTTTAGAATAGTTTGCAAGCTGTCGTAACACAACTGTTTTCACTTGGCACACATCAGCCAATGTATTTGCATGTGCTTGGATGCTGGGAACAGCAAATTGAATGAGCAAATAGCCATATTACCACACAGTGGGGGGAGTCATGTTGTATTCGGCAAACAACAGAGAGAGTTCGCAATGGTTCTCATGTGGAGAAGCACATGCATTATGAACACTTGGAGATGTGAAAAGCAGAGATCCAGATTGAAAAAACACAGATTGAAGAACAAATATCGACGGAGGAATCCACTGCTGTCAAGTGGCGATGCGAAGAACCATTAAAGCCCCAAAGAGGGAGTGGAACTGTGGTCAAGTTATGAGCATTGTGCAATGATGGTTCAGTGGCAGGGAAAATGATAGCGAAATGATGATTAGATGTCAAAGTTGTGAGTAGGCCAGGGGGCAGTAATAGGGATAATAGTGTACAGTGCAAGAAAAGTATGTGAACCCTTTGGAAATACCTGCATTAATGTATAAATATGTCTGAAAATCTGGTTTTAAAACCTAAATTACAATAATGAACAAAAACAATCTCTTTAACTAATAATACAAATTATTGTATAGTTCTTGGACACACTGAATACATCATTCAAACATTCACAGTGTAAGTTGGAATAAGTATGTGAACCCCTAGGCTAATGACGTCAACAAAAGCTAATTAGAGTATAATTTGAGGAGTTGGCAAACATGGTATCCAGTTAATGAAATGAGATTGGAGGTGTGGGTTAGAGCTACTTTGACTTATAAAAAGCACTCAAACATTTAGAGTTTTCTCTTCACATGAAGGATCTGCTGAAGTGGACCATGCCTCACAAAAAAGAGATCTTTTGTTTGCCCATATGCGATGAGGAGGAGGGTGGGGTCTGGCCATGAATATACACGCCCTGCCCCCAATCGGGCTAGTCAGCCGAGTAGAGGGATGATTGCATTGGGATGCGGCAGTTCTCGAAAGAGACAAACGTAGCTGCCGTGTGTGTATTTGTGTTTGTGTCTTTTTGTTTAATTAAATATTATCTTGACTGTTCAGCTGGTTCCCGCCTCCTCCTTTCCCATTTTAACCTTGCTACATTGGTTCCGATGCCCAGGAAGGAGGAGGGATGCGCTGTTGTGGAGCAGCCGCGGTTTTCTGAGTCACTGCCAGTCACCTGAATGCAGAGGAACGTCCGCCGTCCACGAGGGGAGTATGGGCTCGCTTCCGGCTGCCTGGAGCAGTGGAGCTCCCTAGAGGAGGAGGGCGAGGAGAGGGATAAGTGCAGCGGGATGCGGCAGTTCGAGAGTGAGAGAGAGAGAGAGAGAGAGAGAGAGGGAGAGAGAGAGAGAGAGAGAGAGAGAGAGAGAGAGAGAGAGAGAGAGAGAGAGAGAGAGAGAGAGAGAGAGCCACATGCAGCTGCTGTGCGTGTATTTGTTTATTTCTTTTTATTTAAATTAAATATTATTTTTACTGTTCAGCCTGTTCCTGCCTCTTCCTTTCCCATTTATTGTTTTAATTTTTGTATTTTTGCTACTGTATATATATATATATATATATATATATATATAAGCGCAGAACAGTGAGTAGTGTGGCTCTATTCAACGGTAAGTGCTGTATATACACACCAAGAAAGTTGTTCCTTGTGGTTACATTTTTACATGTTTTTAACAAGACTAGAGTTAATTTTCAGTTTATTATACTACGTCATCTATCTCAGGTCACGGGACAACCCACATTCTTGAATGAAATTAATTTCCGGGAATGGATTTATACTACACATCTTCATACCTAAAGGACATATTTTATTAACTACTGTACATGCAGTACATACTCTGACTTAATGTGATTTTGGATGCAGCTATTGACTCCATTTGATTAGTTCGGTCAGTACACATCAGTCACGAAATGAATGTATTGATAGCATCTAAAACTTAAACACTTTTTATATATGTACAGAATTGGAGTAGCACATAAGTTGTGAGAAGGCCAGGTGGCAGTAGGAGGAATAAGTTTGGAAAACAACTTGTAAGGCAGAGCATGCATGGTTGATATCCATAAGTAATGTTGATTAAAGAACAATGACTTAATTTAACTGGTTTGTAAGTACACATCGTTCACAAGATAGTGAGTTTTAAAGGTTTGGGGACAGGCTTCAGCAAGCGCGACCAGTCCCCCCTATGCTTAGCTCTCCGTGTCTTAATGCACAGTGGCCGATATGCCCCAGTGTGGATGTCAATGCCACTGAAAGTCATAGCAGAAAAGTCACTGTTGATTATGATATAATTCTGCTTGCCACAGTTTTATAAAGCCACCCCAGCAATGCCCTTGTAGCTGCTGTGGCCAAGCTGGGCCATGCAATGTGTATTAGAAAGTCCTCAATTTCACACATGCTTACTCTTGAGTGAGTTTCGCATAAAAGGATTAGGAGGGAGGAAGTGCGAGGGAAATGGGATGTTAGACAACCTGCTTAATGGACTGACAGGGCCCGGGCTAGTGTCCTCTCAACACCCCCCCAACCCCCAAACACCCCCACGTCTGCTCTAGTGCATTGACACTCTAATCCACGCTGCTCACTCTCCATGTACATCCTGGGTAGACTCTAGGAACAGAAGGAGGAGGGAAGACAAGGGTGGAGGGGCAAAGATATTTGTTAAACTCTCTACAAACACTGCCAGTTCCACAAGGTTTATCCTTTTTTTTTTTTTTGGAGCCTCCATGAATTTAAACACCCTAAGGGGCCGTTCAGACCGAATGTGTTGTAACTCTGAAAAAAGTTAGACACAGAAACAGAACACAGGTGTCTTAAGCGTTTTTACAAGTTGATGTTCTTTTAACTTGACATTATCTAAAAAACACAGGACTTCTTCATGAGATGCTTTAAAATATAGCAAGAAATGGCGCAACAGACAAAGACTTCCATGCAGTGCATGCTTACATAGAAAACAATGAGAATAATAATGATAAAACAGTGGAAAACGCAAGCAGTGCAAAATGCAAAAAAATATGTGGGTTACACTTTGGTTTGAACAGCCTTTACGAGCCTTCCATCCCCCCATTATTTAGACTACTATCCATTTTTTTTTGTTTTAGCTTCTGATGTTTATTGCTCTCAGAGGTAGGGAGGCTCCCTCCAGATCAATGGAGGATCCCTATCTCAGAAGGATAAACATACAAACGAGCGAGAGGATTTTGGTGGCTGAGCGAGGGAATGCTTGAATAGCTGCTCGTTCAGATTCTCGACGAGAGCTTTGATGAATGTGTTTTCTCCTGATAAAGAGAGCCTTGTCTGGGAACTTCATAGTTGGGAGGCTGCCTCAGCTGTGCTCATAGACTTCTCCCGGGCGCTGAGCTGTGGGATATGTCCTGGGAAAGGATCCGGATGAAGAACTCCTGGGATAAATGTGAGTGTGAGACGACCCGCTCAGAGTCACCGGGGCATCTACACCGTGTCCCTCCCGCTTCACCTCCCTCCCTACCCTTACTAAACCTTCCTCTCCCTGCTTGACTCTCTTCCTCTCTCTTCACCTTTTTCGCATCTTCCTTCTCTGTCACTTCCATCTTCCTTCCCTCCTCTTCTTCCACATTTTGCTGCTCTGATGTGGAGGGAGGTTAATCATGGCAAGGGGTCTTGACAAATTGTCTCCACAGCCCTGTTGAGATTGAGCCACCTGTGTCCCTCAGTGTGAACCCACTGACATGAACACAAATAGACACACACGCACACACACAAAAGTTTCAGAGAACAGTTACAAAAATGCTGATTGTAATTTGATAATTGAAATTGATACCAATTGTGTTTGTGTGAGTTTAGTGTTTTTTACCTTTAGCTCATAAATGTTATATAATTTCAAATAATTTTTGACATGATTGTTTTTACATACAGTATTCCTAAAGTATCAATACACAAACCCACAAAAAGCAGTGACTGGAAAAATAAAACAATATTATTTTTTATTTTACAAAGTATTATTTATTATAAATAAATAAATAATAAGTTGCCTGCATTGCTAATAAAATAATAACAGTGTATCATCTATAGCTAATATATGGTAGGAATGAGAAATTTGTAATTATTGTGTCAACAATTTATTTTATAATGGCATCGCTCATGTTGTGTCCTCTTATATTACGAGAATGTTAAACCTTTGAAGTCCCATGGCATTTATATCAAACTTTATATCATAAATCCATTGCCACTGCTCAGAAAATGTAACCTGAGATAGATTCAGTTGCCAAACAATCATCTATATTTAATTAAAGTCTTAATAATTGTCACTGAGCACTAGTTAACTTTTGATAAGCGTGTCCTTAGGAAGATAATTTACTTGTAATTATCTTTTTCTGCTAAATCACATTGCATGGGACCCGAACAGTAATTTTTAAACATACTGCACAATTTTTCATCAACTGTTTCACAATTTGGTAATTAACTTATCCTCTAATTAGATAATTGGTCACTTAATAAAAAGGGATCTGTTAGCTTTATAAATGCCAATTAACAACAGGAGCAGCTGGGCCTTTAAAAGTTTATTATTGATGATGGGAACTTGTTTGTTTCCTTCCTGGAAAGGCCTGAATTTCACAGGGAACATTCCAGAATTGCATGGCTCAGCATGTGTCTGTTTATAACGGGATATATATCTCCTGATGTAGATAGGACTGATGTAGATAGGAGATAGGAATTATATGATAAGCGGACTCTTTTAATGTGATATTTCATGCAGTTACACACTGTATTCAATTTAGATCTCCAGATTATGTGCCTATTTTTATTTTTTTAAATAGATTCATAAATTGTGCAAGCAGTCAATTTCACCCAGCCACTATTTACATGTTGCATTCTTTTCATAGGTGTGTTTCGTATGTTTCATAAAACGCACAGTGATCTGGCAACTAGGAATTAAGTTTGATTAAATGTGAGAATTTAGAAGAGGAATTTGTGACATATTTGGTCTCACAGTAATGCAGTCGATTGGGTTATTTACTCTCTAGGTCAAAAGGGTTTGTAATGGCACTAGGGAGAGTTCTGTTGTCAGGGGCTAGTCCATCTCCATGGAACTGGCCCTCCATGAAACACTCATCTGTGTACTGTACAAATGTTTATAAACACAGTCTTGCAGGAGAGAACTTAATACATTGTTATGTCAGCCAGTCACGCACAACAGTCTCTAGAGTTTACTCAGAATGGTGCCAAAACAATTAAACATCCAGTGAATGGCAGTTTTGTGGATGGAAACGCCTGATGAAAGAGGTCAACGGGGTATGGCCAGACTGGTTTGAGCTAACAGAATGGCTACGATAACTCAGATAACCCCTCTGTATAATTATAGTGAGCAGAATAGCATCTCAGAATGCACATGTCAAACCTTGGTGTGGATTGGCCATATCAGAACTTTATTAGGACCAAAGTGTTCCTAATAAAAGTTCTCAGTGAGTATATATTTGTCTACACAACTAATTTGAAGCATTTAAGCATTAGCCTTTTGATAACAAGATTTTTAAGTTCATAAGAAACATACCTGTATATTCAGTCAAGTCTGTCCAAACTGCTCACTGGTATGATCTGCACTATGGCTCCTGGGGACAGTTTATTTAATCTCCTACCGCATAGGAAAGAGTGTGCAATGCAATAACTAAATAGCTAATAAGCAATACATACGATAGGTCATGTTTTTTTGTTCTGGGTGTGTTGCACTGTTTGGAGTGTGCGTTTGCTGTGGTATGTCAGCCAGCCCTTCCTGCACATGGCAGAGCTGGAGTAATGAAGAATTCCAGCTGCCAAGCAGAGCCGCACCGCTTGGACAGTAGGCATTTTTCATCCTGTAATGTGTGCATGGGTCATTAATTGCGGTTTGCCATGGGTCCAACAGGATTGTCATTTGGGTATACCACATCTATTCATCTGCTCTCACCCTATCACTGTACACCTCCCCTGGGTCTGTCCATGCTTGCTGTGGCCTGCATCACCAAAGATCCCTGGGGGAAAATTGGGTGGGGTACCTTGTTCTGATAAGAAATTAGTCCTGTAATTAATTGATAAATGCATCTACTTTATTTTTCTTATGGATTCACCTCACATTTTTGGGGCCATGTGTGTTAATTTTGTATTTTTATCTATTTATTTTTTGTATGTGGATTGTTGACATGGAATATTTTGAAAAGTTGATTTCCTGTGATATGACATGCAATACTCCATCTGAAACTATTTTAAACAGCATTAGGCTAATAGTTTAATAACATTGATTAAGAGACTACATTGAATATTTGTACTTCAAAAAAAATCACTTGTTGCACCTCAGGACCATTTAATATTAACTGATGGTGATTAAAAGTGTTAAAGTCCATGGACATGTTGTGTGTCGCTGCCTGTTTCAACTTTAAAGTCGGCTTTAAAGTCACTTGAGATGTTCAGTGTTTATGTTTCTACACAGGGGAAGAGTGTTCTGTCCGAAAGAGTATGTTATCAGCTTGTGTATGTGAGGAATAGCCCTGAGGCACATGTTGCTTGCCTGAAGCGGGCTGCTCTCCCAGCTTTATCAGTGTGCCTTATTGATTGGGGTGTGTATATAGGCGGGAGACGCTGAAAAGAGTGGCTGCTCTCCTCTATCTTGGCTCTGAATGAGGCCCCACTGTGGGAGGGAAGGAGTCTCTATTGGTGTGATGTGTTTTGTCAGAAGCATCTGTTTGGTCACAGGACGTGGCATAATCCTCGACCTTGAGCGCACCAGTCGAGACTGAGCAGAGTGCTCAGCTGTGGCCCTGCGTGGGCCCATTAACACCTCTCACACACAGACTTGGGGTCTGCACTGACATCAGAGCCCACACACCTCTCTTTACAACACCACAGGCCTCTGTACTTTTTAGACCACAGTTTGGCAGAGCTGTTCCTTTCGGATTTGGCTTCATTTATACTCTGCAGTTCTGATTTTTTTTCTGACAAAACATATTGTGGATTTGGAGAAAAAGTTAGGTCACATAACACATATTGTGGAGAATAACATTTAAATCACTATATGAAACAAAACTGCTTTACAATACATATAGAAGTATTATATCACAAAATATGAATAGTGTTTTGTTTCTTTTGTTGGAAGGAGTACAATTATGACTCCTTATGATTATCACAGCAGCTTATTTAGAGCTTGGAAACAAGATTAAATAGAGGAATCTATGAAAATACATAGATTTTATGCTAATGCATAGCAGACTCCCTCAAGCTATTTGTGGTAGATCTCAAGTATTAGTTGATTTTTAGAATTGCCATGCCTAATTTACAGTGCAAGTGTAGAGATAATGTGCAGAACAAAGAGGCCTGTAATTACTGTCCGGCTAGCTTTAAGAGAGGCTTCTACACCAAATCTCCTGCTCAACTGCTAATCGGAGGACATTGAACACAAAGCATCCAAGCATCTATCCACTATTTCCTATCTGCACTCCACCACAAAATTCTCCTATGTATTAATATGATTCTCTCCAGTAAGAATCAAACACAGGCGCATGGTTGAAATAAGGAGTTTTCAAACTGAGCTCCCAGGACCCCCAGGGGTCTGCAAGGGGGTGCTAGGGGGTCCAGGGAAAATTAAAAAGTATAAATAAATAAATAAGACACTGTTACATAACTGTTACATTCAACTTTCTAAAGACTAATTGGACTAATCTAAATTGTTAGATTAATCATGATTATTTTAGTATATTGAAAGCCATAATATTTACCACTAAGAAAAATATCTACATATAGGTTTGTGATGAAAAATATGTCTTGAACATTTAGCTTGCTCACTACTGGGGGTTGTAAGGCCATATCCTTAGTAAAGCTTCTTTGGAGAAATATTTATTGTGCACGAGCTATACAAATACACTTAAATTTAAAATGTTTAGGCTCTAGGTTTATAAAAAAAAAAAACATTAATATTGAACAAAAGATGTTAAGAGAAAAGATACACTATCAACTTAATTCAAAATAAATATTTTTGAAGATAATATTTTACAGATAATATTTTTATAATTTCTTTTGGCTTTAGTAGACAAAACAAATGAAGCCATTTTTTTTTTTTTTTTTTTTTTTTTTTTTTTTTTAAACATTTATGTATTTCAATTTTAAAACAAATTTCCATCAAATTGAATTGTGGAAACTTAAGCTAAATTGAATAATTATAATTTAAAGTTTTATTAATTTAAGTTTGTTAAAGATTACACAATTTGTTACAAAATATGTTATGAAATTGAAATTTGTAAGTCTTGAAAAGTTTTTTTTTGAGGGTATAATGACAATATGAAAGTCAATTAATTAATTTTGCTAACACGGTATCTTGATAATGTCATACTTGCCATTTATCTCACTGTAAATTGGGCCTTTATACAAAAAATCTAAATCTGCCTTTATATTTTAGGAAAGGGAGGTCCCTTGCAAGTGTAAGAGCTGATTTAAATCATCATTTAAGAATAAAATGAGTATGCAATGGATATGGTTGGATGGTTTTAATCATTCTAATATTGTCCGAATGATGATGGAGCACATTAATAATGAACCACAAATTGTTATAACAGTGTAATAAATCATTTATACATGTGTAATAATGCCTCACACATCTCTGGGAGCTGTTCTAACTTGTATGGGTATAGTGAGTAAGGGAGCAGTGATCAGTGTTTCTGAGGGTGGGTGATTAGAGGGGGAGATGGCAGTGCTTAGATCACCGTTAAAAGAGATGCAGCGAACATCTGCAGCGCCATCTTCTCAGGGTCATCTCACTCCAACTCAACGAGCCCATCCCCACTGTGGCTAATTAAACAAATTGCTGCAAAAAGAGCATTTTATTCGTATTTACCAGTTGCTCGCAGTCCATCGCCATAAATTCTCCTTGAGACACGCTGGAAAACAAATTGGCACATTAACTTGTGAATGGCTAAAGAGGCACTCTGGCTGCGCCTCAGGGGCTGCTGGGTATCAAAGTGTCTGCCGTTTTGAGCAATCTGTCTGCTTTATCATTCAGTGTGACAGTGGGGCTGAGAGAGCCAGGTTTGCCACAGGGGCTGTGCAAGAGGAAGAGCATTAGCTCGCTTTCCCTTGGCAGGCCCAAGCTGTTTGCCATTGTATCCCAGAGAGCCCTGTCTATTTATCTGTTATTACATTGGAATTGGCAGATCAAAAGCAGGGGGCCCTTCTGCCACAACCACGTTGGCTGTATTTCTCTGTCTTTCTACTTCTTTGTCATTTTGGTGTCTTTCTCTGTGTTCATCTCTCCCAACCTCTCTCATTCCCTGCACCTGCTACATCTCTCTCTCTCTCTCTCTCTCTCTCTCTCTCTCTCTCTCTCTCTCTCGCTCTCTTCTCCTTCTCCTCTCCTCCCCTATTGTACTTGCATGCTACCTTCCTCTTTCCATTCCTTTCCATACCTCACTCTTTCCATATATGACCATTGCAGTCACTGTCTTTATACTACATGAGTGGATTAGTTGGGTCCGATATCCTAGCTGATGGGGACTGTTATTTTTTGGCTGCAGTACTTATGCCCTATCCTGCAGGGGCATCAGTAGGATTGCATTGGTGGGGCTTTCCAAGTTAAATGAGGATTACCATGTTTGTGTTTATATGTGTGTTATGGTAATCCTTTTAGTAATAAGGCATTTCCAAGAGCAGTAAATAGGCTTGTCGTGGGCTTCCCCACACACATAGCTCTAATGGGTGGTCTGATTTACTGTGTTTTTAATGTGGTGTTGTGTAGTGTTCTTGTTGCACACGTAAAATACAGTGTTGGGGAGAAACAAAGTAAAAGTAGCGATGATGCTAACATCACATTATTCGGTAACACAGTAGCTCAGCTTCTTTTTATGTAGCCTTTTGAATATCTAGCTACTTTAAAGACACAACCATTAAAGACATTTGTTTAGTACATGCTTACCTGCAAAAGCAACAGCACAAACAGATGCAAAATTGTGCGTTGTGTGAATGGACACTGCACTGTTTTTTTTTTGTTTTTTTTGGTGACATTGTACTGCACACACAGCTTTAGCCGAGTGAGCTGAGCTAATAATCAAACTCCTAGCTGTATTGTTTTTCATATGTAGCTTTTGAAAATCAGTTTTATTTATGGTTACTGTAAATTAACTGGTTCAAAAAAATATTCTAATTCACACGGGGGACTGTCATCTTATTTTATAGAGTAAAATTTTTTGTTATATTCCACTATCTCACTATATATTTCAACTTATATTTCTAGTTTTATTGCGTGTATTGTATGCAACGTTCAAATGCTAATTCTCATTGAAATTCTCATTGTTTTTGTGCTAGATAAATTCTCCTTTGATTGCAGAATAGTTATATCACTTTTTAAAAAGTGCCCCCCATTAATAGCATTTGTGTAACTACTTTTTTTAGTAGCTACTAAACTACTAATTGTAAAGGATCGCTTGACTATATTTTAAATTTTGAGTAATTTGTAGCTTGGGAAGTAGCATCCCCAATTCTGCTAAAATAGTAGTACACACATGTGATAAATTGAACACAAGACTCAATTCAACTGCCAAATAAATTAAAATCATTATCAGGCTTGAATCTATATTAGGCTATATTCAATACAAACTTGCTACATATTATGCCTCTAAACAAGTAATCCATTATTTTCATGCAAGAATAACTTGAACACCCTAAAATAACTTATTAACAGTAAAGTTTTATGGTGGGTATCGATAGCTGTTTACTAGAATTACTACATTCCATAAGAACAGATGATGCAGCGTGGACTCAGACCAGTGAGGCAACCCGCCCCCCCTCCCACACTTCTCTTTATTTCTCTGTCTCTCAGTATGGCTGTCTCCTCTGCCAGCCCTGCTGGCCCATCAAAGGGCTATTTTCCACACCCGCAGGACAGGAGGCTCAGAGCTAAAAGAGAAAGAGAAGAGCCTGTGCTGTCATAAGGGACATGTGGGAGGCGGGAGGCGGGCCTTTGGCACTAGAGTGCCAGGATCTCAACTGTGGGACACTGGGCATGGGCCAGTCAGTCAGTGAACTGAAAATAGTCATGCCCTGACACTCTCACAGTGCTGGACAAGCTGAGAGGGCCAGATACAGCCAATGTATGACAGCAAAAAAAACTGTCTTAAGTTTTGTCTCAAATGATATTATACATGTACTTACACTATAAACTATATGAACTCTGTCATCTAGTGTATGAGTTTCTGAAGGGTAGCATGGTCTCAAATTCATTTTACAATTTTTTTTGTATTCACTATTTTTCAGTAGAAAGAAATTAGATGGCTAGTGTACATAAGTCTCCAAGTAAAGCTACTTTGGGACACAATGGGATGCTGAGGTCAAGGATCTCCAATAGCCTGCTCATGACCTCTGACCAAAAGTGCTGAAGAGTGGCCAAGGACCAAGCTACGGCGTATCGGAGAACCAGCGAGTAAGTGTTCTTTTGTTTCCCTCAACTTGTCCCCTCCCTCATCCAGGTAGATGGGGATGACCTGCCGGCAGACGGGGCGTTAGCAGAGGTGGGTAGTTACTCATTACATTTACTCCGTTACATTTACTTGAGTAACATTTTGGGGAAAATTTTACTTTTAGAGTAGGTTTAAAAGTGGGTAATTTTTACTTTCACTCAAGTACATTTCTAATCATTTTTTTTTACTTATACTTCTTTAAAATGTGTGGCGTTACTGTGTTAAATTACTGGGTTTAATTTGAATTAATTTGTAATTTATTGAGAGATTTTTGAATGGGACTTTTACGTGAGTGGAAGTTCACAGCTGCGCGTGATGAGACGCTCCCACTTGAGTAATGAGACTGTTACTCAAGTCATCAGTGCAGCAGCATCAAACTCTTCAAAGTGAAGCACTTTCTTCGCTCCACACAGTGAAAAAAATAATAGTTTTGTCATGTAATGCCTTCTTTTAACACCAAGACAAGCTGATATTTCAAGATTAAAGTCACAGCTCCAACTTCAGGCAGCACGCTGAGGTAAATTTTGGCTCTAATTCTAACGCGGGCTTTGCTGTTATGAGATGGTCATATTTAGGGTGATTCTGTAACTGGGCTCTTATGACATCTTTTCTTATTGACAAATTCATCCAGATCTGACAAGAGCCCTTAAAGGGATAGTTCACCCAAAAATTACAATTCTCAATATTTACTCACACTCATGCAACCCCAGATGTGTATGACTTTCTTTCTTTTGCTGAACTTAAATTAAAAATTTTAGAAGAATTTCTCAGCTCTGTAGGTCCATACAATGCAAATAAATGGGTGGCAAGGCAACATTTTAAAGCTAAACAAACAAACAAACACAAGTCAGCATAAAAATAATCCATAAGACTCTAGTGGTTAAATCAGTATCTTCAGAAGTGATGTGATAGGTGTGGACGAGAAACAGAGAATCAGATCACTTTCACATTCTTCTTGTGTTTGGTGATTCACATTCTTCTCTGCATATCGCCCATGCTGTCTAACAAAAAATGACAAATAGTGATCTGTTTCTCGTCTTTTTCACTTCTTTTTCACTCCTTTAACTGCATTGTAACTGATAATAATAATTGTGTAATACCATGGTACCGTGATCTATTCTGAGATGGTTATCGTACTGTGAAAATCTCTGTTGCAACCCTAATTTGCATCAAGTGTTGTGATAGTAAAGCATTCAACTCACATTTGTAAGTTGCTGTCTTCTCCACAGAAATTTCACGTCTGCAATCTTGACAATATTTTTGCCAGGCAAGCATTGTAGACTTATATCGCCTCCATTTCTGCTATGTAGGGAAAGTTTGCATGCATTAAATGTTCACACTGAGTTGTTTTAGTTGAACAAGTACATCATCTGGGTTGTCTTTGTACACTGCAGGTCTGCCAACAAAGACAGTGAGTCAGCTCACTAAGTTTTGGAACAGACCTTGCGTCAAGCTAATAGGCACTATACTTATAATACAAATTGACATACAGTAGAATAGTGGAGAAGTATGTGAAATGACGTAGTATTATTATATTGTACACAAACAGTGTATAATGATTTCCTATTTTCTTGAACATTCCAATTATCTGTTAATGTCAGTATGAACACAGGGCAAGTATAAGAACCAGCATGCAATGTTGTATCCAACAGTCATCTGCTCCACTGCAAGTTAAATAGCACTACTGTTGCTGTCATTTTCTGAGAGAATCTCCCATCCACCTTCATAATTCAGACTTCCCCTGGCCGGCTCTTTTTTCAGGCTCAAATGAGATTCCACAAAATCTATATCACATTTTTAAAAGGAAATAACTCGCCCCCTCTGCAGTGGCATTGACCTCGGCAGGGCAGTTCTGGTTCAGTGCACTGGGTCCTCCAGTGGCAAGGATGGGGGAAGCGATTTAAGGCCCCGGGCCACCCCGGACCCCAGGTGCACCAAGGCAAGCAGTTAAATTTCATCATTACCCTTTCTTCGGTATGTTAGCTTTTTATAGGCCTTTTACTGCTAGAATGGATGGTGCCACACTGGTCCCAGTGGTGCACAGTGGAAAATGCGAAAGTGACAGGAAGATATGAACAGTGAGTTGGGAGAATGTAGAAGAAGGAAAAGAAAGTGAAAAAGAGACTCGGACATCACTTGTCAAGTCAACTACAGGATGATGTAAAAACAGTGGTGAGGGCAGGGGATAAGAGCGATGATGAATGGGCTGTGGATGTTCATCCATCCAATTGAAGGATTTGCAGTACAGGAATTGTGTACAGACGCTGCCATCTGGGGGTGGGGTGGGGGGGGGGGGGGGGGATGGAAAGAGAAAAGGAATGATATCTGGGAGTAAGACAGAGCACTAGTGATGCGGAGAGATGGGGAGGAAGGACACAGTACAATAAGATGCTTGCAGATCTAATGTTAGGTGTGTCACCAGTCAGAGGAGGTGCCACTCAAATGGTCTCTGTGACAGCAGAATTGGAAACTGTTACCTTCATTACCATACAGCATACAATGCAACTGCTCTCCATTGCCTGATTTTTTTTGCTTTCTGTCTCTTTTTTTGCTCTTCAGCCTCAGATGCAGTATATAGTCTAGGTTACTATTGTAACCTCCATTCCCTGATGGAGGGAACGAGACATTTTGTCGAAGAAGCGACACTAGGGGTCTCTCTTGAGATCCTTGTGCATCTCTGAACTTGAGAAAAGGCCAATGAGCATCTGGCAGACAGAATTTGCATGTCCCACACCTGGACATACATGTATAAAGGGAGGGAAATATGCATCTGTCCATTCAGGTTTTTGCCCTGAGGAGCCAAGAATGAGGTTCGGCCATAACAGTGGCTCGGTTCAGTATCGTGGCCGGGAGGACACCACGTCTCGTTCCCTCCATCAGGGAACGGAGGTTACAATAGTAACCTAGACGTCCCCATCTGTTGCTCACTTTGACATTGTGTCGAAGTAGTTACACTAGGGGTCCATATTTAATCACGCCATGTGCTGAACCGTGTACATGCGCTGCTGATGAAGGTGCGGGCAGGTATTTGCATGCCAAAGCAACAGGCTGCGTCAGACTGAACGTACCCCAACACCCCATAAAATCATCATAAACCTTTTAGGTGGGGGGGAACAAGGCGACGTGCCAAGCATGGGAGCAGACTCTACCCGCCATGCCTTTTCTCTCTCTATGTTTCTCGCATAGAGTCAAAGCGGCTGGGGCAATCTTAACACTATCACACGCATCAGGGAAGGTGTTCTTTTCCAACTCCTGTTCTTTCAGGGGGAAAAGACCCTGTAGAGACCACCACCTTCCCAGGCTGGTGGGAGGTAAAGATTGGCAAAATACATCACATGGGTTTTCAGGCCACGTGTGGGAATGGGGCGTAGGTAGATCCTACCTTCTAAAAGGGAAGAGTTGTTACAACACGGTGACCAGTGGGCAGCAGGGACTGTCAAAGGGAGACGCAGGTCCACCCATAGAGGGACCGTACCATGGAAAATTAATACAGGGGGATTAATCCACACAGGGGCCCGTCCTGTGGAGTACCTATTCCAGTACAGAGTAGTTTCAGTACTCGTAGTGGGTCTGGTCGGGGAATTCCTCCGCTGAATTCGTGGACCAGAGGGATAGGGAGGAGTTGTCCAGGGAGCTGAGTTAGCGGGCTCTCCTGGGATAAGAGTGCACGTGATCGCCTCAGTGGAGGGGAAAGGTGCTAGATGCAGGTGGTACACCTGCTCAGTTGTTCCACCTTACCGAGTTTTCCCGGCTCTAGTCTTCACTAGTTGGTCCCTGAAGGGGGTCGTAGGAACCTTGGGCATGTAGAGCGGCCGCGGTCTTAGAATGACATGAGTGTCTGCTGGCAGGTGTCGCTGACAGAGAACGCTTGCAGGTCCCCAACCCTCTTGATGGAAGCGAGCATGATCAGGAGTGCCATCTTCAAGGAGAGGGCCTTGAGCTCGACTGATTCTAGCGGCTCGGAGGGGGGTCTCTGAAGGCCCGAGAGGACCACTGAGAGATCCCAGGAGGGGAACATGCTTGGCTGGGGAGGGTTCAACCTCCGGGTGTCTCTAAGGATCCTGATAATCAATTCGTGCTTACCCAAGGACTTGCCGCCCATTGCGTCATGGTGGGCCACGATAACGGCTACATACACCTTCAAGGTGGAGGGGGACAGCCTCCCCTCCAACCTCTCCTGCAAAAATGAGAGCACTGACCCGACTGGGCACCTCTGCGGGTCTTCGGACCTGGAAGAATACAAATTTGCGAACAAGTGCCACTTCAGGGCATAAAGTTGCATTTTAGAGGGAGATCTGGCCTGGTTGATCGTATTTTCGACGGCAGGTGGTAGGCCACTTAGATCTTCCGCATCCCATTCAGGGGCCAGATATGGAGTTTCCAGAGGTCTGGGCACAGATGCCAAAGGGTGCCCCGTCCCTGAGAGAGAAGGTCCTTCCTCAGGGGAATTCGCCAGGGAGGGGCTGTCACAAGGAGCACGAGATCCGAGAACCATGTCCGAGTGGGCCAGTAGGGGGCCACCAAAATTACTTTTTCCTCGTCCTCCCTGACCTTGCACAGCACCTGTGCAAGAACGCTCAATGGGGGAAATGCATATTTGTGCAGCCCCAGGGGCCAGCTTTGTGCCAGCTAAGAGATGCTCTGAACCGGGAAGAGCTTGCTCTTTTCCTAGTTAACCTGAAGCCCTTGGCGGCTGAGGTGCCTGAGCACCTGGTCCCTATGGGCACATAGTAACTCTCCAGGATGAGCCAGTCATCGAGGTAGTTGAGTATGCAGATGCCCACTTCCCTTAGTAGGGCAAGGGCTGCATCTGCGACCTTCGTGAACACACCTTGTACTGATACGCCTGGCCATTGAACGTGAACCGTAGAGACGTGGATGTACGCTTCATTTAGGTCTACCGCTGCAAACCAATCTTGATACCGGAAGCAAGTTAGAGTGTGTCTTTGAGTGAGCATTTTGAACGGTAGTTTGTGCAGGGTCCGGTTGAAAACTGGTCCAAGATCGGACATAAGCCGGCGCCTTTCTTGGGTACAATGAAGTAAGGGCTGTAGAAACGCTTCTACATCTTGGCTGGAGGGACAGGCTCTATAGCGTCTTTGAGTAGAATTGTCGCGATCTCTGCATGCAGGGTGTTGGCGCCTTCGCTGTGCACGAGGTAAAGCGGACGCCGCCGAAAGGGGGCAGGGGCCTGGTGAACTGAATTGTCTCGTTCCCTGGGTCGTCCATCTCAGTGAAAAGTCAGTGAATACAGCTCGCTGATCACACAACCACTTGGCTCCGAAGGAAAAATCTCAATGGACAGACACATATTTCCCTCCCTTTATACCCGTATGTCCGGGGGCGGGACATGCAAATTCTGTTTGCCAATTTCTCATTGACCTTTTCTCAAGTTTAGAGATGCGAAAGGCTCTCAAGAGAGACCCCTAGTGTCGCTTTTTCGACAGACGGGGAAACTCTTTCCACTGGATGACGTAATATAAATTGTCATTATATTTTTTTTAAATGGGAGTCCTAAATAAAATAAATACAATGCATTGGGAATTCGGCTGCAGTTGGTCGAAAGTTCTGCTGTTGAAATCGGTCTAAGCATACTGAAATTGGAAGCCATTCTCCATAGGTCAAAGTTGTTTTGTACAAAGTTGTACTTTCAAAATTGAAAGTATGGGCACACGTGAGCTCCAGTTTCCGGTTAAAATGTCCACAGAGTGTTGGCAAAAGTGAGTTGCATTTTTAGTTGTAAATGATTGTAACACATAAAGGACGTGCAAAGAGGAGGCGGGAACCGGCTTAACAGTAAACATAATGTTTAATGGTAAACTTAAAACCAACAAAAACAAACTTGCAGCGCGGCCATGTGCATCACTCTCTCTCAAACCGACATCTCCGGCTGCCCTTATCTCGCTCTCCCACTAATCAGCTGATTCAGTGCCGGTCGTGCTCCATCATGGCCTGGCCATGCCCTCCTCCTCATCACAATGATGTTATACAGTCAATATTTTATTAAGCCTACTAGCCCATCCCCACCCGCAACACTAAACCTAAACGTCAATGCAGTAAAAATGAAATTTTAGAGTGAAAATGCAACCTCAAAATTGCACTCACAATTTTTTATGTGAATGCAGTTACTTCCTGGTTGTGTCTTGGAGGTTGCTCGCACAACACAGTAGTGCCAGAGAGAAAGGTGATCACAGTTTAATTGATGGAAAAATGTTTAATAGGGGATGGCACTTAAGAATAGGGATGATTTCAGGGTACATTAAGTTTTGGAAGTAACATGTTGATTTCCAGTATGATCATACTGAATTAAAAGTGGTGTGATATGCTATACTAATTAAAACAGCATTTTACATTTACATTTATTTTATAGTTATTATATAAGTGCAGCTTTTATGACAACCTAGTCTCACAGAGTGAACATTACTACAACAAAAATTTTGTTTGAGTTTTACGTGCTGCTTTATACATTTTGCTGACGTTTCCTGGTGAAATGAACACTAGAGGCCCTACAGTAACTGCGTTTTATTCACTTTCACAAAAATCACAGGTACTATATCTGTTGATGACTTTATAATAACATATTTTTCACTCTATTACTCACACCCTGCTATGTTATTATATATAACACATCTAACGCAACATTTGAAAAACAATAACTTTTAACACTTGTATTACAGACCCACCAAAATTTTCAACTTCCAAGGTAGCTAAACTGATAGAGTGTTGGACTCAAAGACTGAGCATCAAGCCCAACCAAGCATGCTCGAAAATAAAAATGAAATGCAATAGAAGTGACATGATATGAAGTGATTGCTTTGCATTTTCAGTAAATGTGCTTTGCATTTCTAATTCACTTTTAGAACACTATTGGTTAGGTATACCTGTTGGTTTAGGGTAAGTATGTCTCTTTTGCTCACCTCTCATTTATCTTTTAAGACACTATTGGTTATGCTTAGGTTAAGGTTTTTGGTTAGGGAAGTTTATTTTACTCATTAAAACATCCAAATAGTTTTCACCTTAAAAACCTTGTCTGATTATAAAATAATTTCACTCGATTTTGGCTTGGACCATGTATAAAGATGAACGTAATTTTGCAACATTTAAGTTTGCAAAAATGTTGCTGTTGTCATGTAAATTTCATGAGATCAGGCTGTTTTATGACCTTAAATAACTTGAGAGACTACGGTATATGTTTGGCCATTTTT
The DNA here is from genome assembly GCA_032164185.1 of Moxostoma hubbsi. Classification (NCBI taxonomy): domain Eukaryota; kingdom Metazoa; phylum Chordata; class Actinopteri; order Cypriniformes; family Catostomidae; genus Moxostoma; species Moxostoma hubbsi. Next base: position 26,632,413 of record JAVLUX010000029.1, on the reverse strand, counting down.
CACATCACATGATCAATTTAAATTAAGTAGTGAATGTAAATTTTATTACAAATCGTGATAAAGTTATAAGAAATGGTTACTACTCACAGCAGCAATAATATATGCTGTCCCTTAGATTCAATTAATAGAATCATACTCACTCAACTAACCAAAAACTATATTGGTTTGATTTTTATCACCAACCAGGATCTGGGATTGTTTCAAGCCACTGAGAATTCCAGTCCTCAGGTTAACCGAGATTAATGTCCCAACCATGAAAAAACTATCATTGTCTCTCTAAATATGATTAGCACAGGGTTAAGTACCTCTTCGTTTCGTTCAATCCAGTGGGTTGTGTTTGAACGAAGGATGAGAAGGGAAGAGAGGCACTCTGAGGGTGGCGTGCTGTACCTTTGCATCGTGCCAATGTCAGCAAGCTGTGCCAGTCTCACCAGGTGGGCGTCCACGTCCCGGGCTCCACCGCACTACGTCGGGGTTCCACAAACTCACTGCATATGCTCCGTATGGCCCAGACAGTCCTTCCAATTTTCCACCATCTGCTGGGCTGCACTTACGAACCAGAGAAAGGTCATCGTCAGCTCTGCTTGACTAGTAAAAATTCAAATGATGCTGTGAGAAATCACCGTGATTGTTGCCATTCCCAGTATCACCCGATGAGACCAGAGCCTCTCAATGTTTGTAAAGTAGGGCATGAAAATGGAATCGAGCCAATCGGTTTGTGCTGTATCAGCTGATTCCAGCGCACACACTGATGATGTATAAGCATAGACAGGCCAAATGAAGCAGAGAGAAGCAATGAACACAAGGCCAGTTCTTTTGAACACTACGTCTGGTGTCTAGCCCACTGTACAGCTGGCCACAGGCCAACAGAAGAGTAAAAAAAAAAGGTTTTCACACAGTTCACAGTCAGTCCGGCTGGTACGATTGCTTTATTCACAGAGCTTGGGCATCTCTAACTAATAACAGCTGCTTGCAGATGGGTCCCTGCCCCCTGATACAATGGGTAGGTTCAACCTTGGTTTAACTATAATAATAAAGCACTGCACACTTACAATAACACATTAATACTTTGAGAGGATTGTTATATGTGGAGATTTAAGGGATAGTTCACCCAAAAATCTAAATTTATTTTATGGACTATCCCTTCAAAACAGCTGCCTTTATCATAGCAGTGCAATAATCTGTTACATATCCTATATATATATATATATATATATATATATATATATATATATATATATATATATATATGTGTGTGTGTGTATAAGTGCATTCAGAAAGTATTCAGACCCTTTGCTATGACACCTGAAATTTAGCTCTTGTGCATCCCATTTCTCTGGATCACCTTTGAGATGTTTCTATACTTTGATTGGAATCTATCTGTGGCAAATTCAATTGATTGGACATGATTTGGAATGACACACAACTGCCTATTTAAGGTCTCACACTGAAAATGCATATCAGAGCAAAAACCAAGCCATGAGGTCAAAGAAACTGCCTGTAGAGTTCAGAGACAGGATTGTGTTGAGGCACAGATCTAGTGGAGGCTAAAAATCAATTTGGCTGAATTGAAGGTTCCCAAGAGCACAGTGGCCTCCATATTTCTCAAAAGGAAGAAGTTTAGAACAACCAGGACTCTTCGTAGAGCTGGCTGCCCGCCAAACTTAGCAATCGGGGAGAAGGGCCTTGGAAAGAGAGGTGACCAAGAACCCAATGGTCACTCTGGTTAAGCTCCAGAGATCATGTGTGGAGATGGAAGAAACTTGCCTAAGGACAACCATCACTGCAGCACTCCAGCGATCTGAGCTTTATGGCAGAGAGGCCAGACGAAGGCTCTCCTTAGTGCAAGACATTTAAAACAGCACCTAAACGACTCTCAGGTTGTGAGAAACAAGATGTTGGCCTCAATTTCAAGCGTCACGTCTGGAGGATACCAGGCACCGCTCATCACCTATGCAATATCATCACAGCGGTGAAGCATTGTGGTGGTAGCATCATGCTGTGGGGGTGTTTTTCATGGCAGGGACTGGGGGGCTGGTCAGGTTTGAAGGAAAGCTTAATGCAGCAAAATACAGAGATATCCTTAATGAAAACCTGGTCCAGAGGGCTAAGGACCTCAGACTTGGCCAAAGGTTAACCTTCCAACAGGACAATGAGCCTAAGCACAAAGCCAAGACAATGCAAGGGTGACTTAGGGACAACTCTGTGAATATCCTTGAGTGGCCCAGCCAGAGCCTGGAATTTAAATTATTTTAGCATATGGCTGCAACATAAAAGGGGTCTGAATCAGGGCTGGAGTGGTAATCTGGCATACCAGGTATTTTCCTGCTGGGCCGACGCACGGTAGGGCCGATCAGGGACGGAATGTCCATTGGGTAATGAGCCACAGCGATATGCAGAAATGGACAGCGAACAAACCCCCCCCCCCCCCCACCGCTCAACAACATATGACTCCCCCACATATATATATGCAATATATCTAGAATGTCTGAAGTTATGTCAAGTCAAGTCATTTTTATTTGTATAGTGCCTTTCACAACACATCGTTTCAAAGCAGCTTTAAAGAAAAACATGCATTAACAGAATTTGAAACTGTAATATCTATAATGTCTTACAGTCATCATTGTGTAGTTTAAAAATAAGTAATGAATAATAATTGTATTTCGAAACCCAGTGAGCAAGATGAAGGCGACTGTGGCAAGGAACACAAAACTCCATAAGATGTTGGTTTATGGAGAAAAATAACCTTGGGAAAAACCAGACTCACTGTGGGGGCTAGTTCCCCTCTGGCTAACATCATACTGGAGTGGGAGTGGTAGTGGGCTAAAGCACATAACTGTTAATCAGAAGGTCTCTGGTTCGATCCCCACAGCCACCATCATTGTATCCTTGAGTAAGGCACAAATCCAGGTTGCTCCGGGGGGATTGTCCCTGTATTATGTGCACTGTAAGTCGCTTTGGATAAAAGCGTCTGCCAAATGTATGAATATAATGCCAATATTAATTATGTATAGTGCAAGTCATGGTTTACATTTTTTAAATTAAGTAAGTGTTAAGGGTCATTGTTTAAACAAAGATTTTGTATGAGCTGTAAGATTAATGACTAATGTCTTTGAAGTCCATCCTGGATTAACTGCAGAAGTTCACATAGATGCATTTTCCTTGCAATTTGCAAACAGGGAAACAAATACAATAATGTTAGCATAGATGCCATTCAATTTATTGCAGTGTTATAGATCATGATACATTTTTTGGGTTTCTGATTCCATCATACCTAACAAAAGCAGCCTAATTCTGAGTTGAAGGATAAATTAGGTGTTTGCCTGGCTAAAGAGATGAGTCTTTAGTCCAGATTAAACTGAGTGAGTGTGTCTGCATCTCGAACAGTGTTAGGAAGACTATTCCATAGTTTAGGAGCCACATATGAAAAGGATCTACCTCCTTTTGTGGGTTTTGATATTCTAGGAACTATTAACAGGCTAGAATGTTGTGATCATTACGAACGTGATGGAATATAGTGTGATAGAATGTTACTTAAGTACTGTGGAGCTAGACCATTCAAAGCTTTGTACGTAGTTAAAAGAATATAAAAATTAATATGAAATTTAACAGGTAGCTAATATAATGATGACAAAATAGGGCTAATATGTTCATTTTTCTTGGTTTTAGTCAGCACTCTGGCTGCTGCATTTTGAACAAATTGAAAGTTATTTATTGATCTTACAGGACATCCTCCCAGTAATGCATGACAATAATCAAGTCTTGAGGTGATGAAAGTTTTTCACATTAGCAACAGAGTGCATTTGTCGTAATTTAACAATATTTCTTAGGTGGAAGAATGCTGTTCTACAAACATTGGTAATTTGTTTTTCAAAGGACAGAGTGGTATCAAATGTACACCTTGTTGACGATGTAAGACGATGTAACAGTACATTCATTGAGAGTCAAATTATATTTTAGTGGCTTATTTTTAGTCCAATAATTAGTAACTCTGTTTTAATGGAATTGAGTGGAAGGAAATTTCTGACCATCCAGTCTTTTTTATTCATACACTCTGCTAATTTGGAAAATGTTAAAATTTTGTCCGGTTTTGAAGAGATATAAAGTTGGGTATCGTCGGCCTAACAGTGGAAATTTATTCCACGATTCCTGATAATATCTTCCAGGGGAAGCATATACAAGGATAAAAGCCCTAAAACGGATCCCTGTTTGGTTTGGCAATTCCTCGATTTACACAGACAAAGTGGTAGCGGTCTGCTAAATAGGACATAAACCATGCTAATGTAAGTCCACAAATGCCAACATAATTCTCTAGCCTATTCAAGAGAATGTAGTGATCTATCGTGTTGAATGCAGCACTAAGATCTAAAAGCACAAGAAGAGAAATGCAGCCGCAACCAGATTATAAGAGCAAGTCATTTGTAATTCTGATAAGTGCAGTCTCTGTACTGTGATGGGGCCTAAATCCTGACTGAAATTGTTCATATAAACAGCTTTCTCTAGAAACTTGTCAGTCGATCATTGTTTTGATGAATGAAGGCTCTACAATGCTTGAAATTTCCCAAAAAATAAACGGATTTCATTCAGAGGAATACTCTACAGTCTTCAAAGACAAAGGACAACTGGCTCTAACAAGGACAGAAAGAAATGTGGGAAGCCCAAAAGTACAATTAAACAAGAGGATAAATACATCAGTCTCTAGTTTGAGAAATAGATGCCTCACATGTCGTCAGCTGACAGCTTCATTGAATTCTACCCGCTCCACACCAGTTTCATGTTCAAAAGTAAAGAGAAGACTCAGGGGTGCAGCCTTGTGGGAAGAATTGCAAAGAAAAAGACACTTTTGAAACAGTTTTTGGGCAAAGGAACACAGACATTGGACAACAGATAATTTGAAAAGAGTGTTATGGATCTTAACCAGATTGAGCTTTTGTGGGATCAGCTAGACTTTAAGGTGCGTAAGAAGTGCTCAACAATGTAGCTACATCTATGGAAAGTGCTACAGGAAGGGTGGGGTGAAATATCACCTGAATATCAGAACAAAATGACAGCTAGAATGCCAAGGATCTGCAAAGCTGTCATTGCTGCACATGGATTATTTTTTGATGAGAACTCTTTGAAGCAGTTTAAGAAGTTCTGAACATTTGTATTTTTTAATTGTAATAGTAATTTTTCACATTTTTAATGTCCTTGACTATACATTTTGATCAGCTGAATGCCACTTTGGTGAATAAAGTGCCAATTTATTTCCATAGGAGCAACATCTGTACATTAAGTATATACAGCTCTGGAAAAAAATAAGAGAACACTGCAAAATTATCAGTTTCTCTGGATTTACTATTTATAGGTAAAGTATGTGTTTGAGTAAAATGAACATTTGTATTTTATTCTTTAAAGTACTGACAACATTTCTCCAAAAATCCAAATAAAAATATTGTTGTTTAGAGCATTTATTTTCCGAAAATGACAACTAGTCAAAATAAAAAAAAAAAAGATGCAGTGATTTCAGACCTCGAATAATGCAAAGAAAACAAGTTCATATTCATTTATAACCAACACAATACTAATATTTTAACATAGGAAAATTTCAGAAATCAATATTTGGTGGAATAACCTTAATTTTCAATCACAGCTTTATAAATATTTATATATATATATATACACACACACACACACACACACACACACACACATATATATGAGAAAAGCAATTTGTCATTGTGCGTTACTGTGTAGACATGCATGGATGAGTCATGTGACAAAACAACATGACGTCGATCACAGAGAGTTTGTCTTTGGGAGAACAGCAACATAACTACATCTTGTAAGAAACCTAATTAAGTTTTTACATTGAAATCTATTTGAGTCAGAATATTAGAGTCTTTAATTTCATCTGAAATGCCATTTTAAAATTTGATCGATTTATCATGAAACGTCACGCTGCTAAACACATTGTGATTCAAAAGGTTCATCCAAAAGCTGAAACATGTTGCTTTTAGAGGCTTTATATGTAGTTAGGATGTAAATAAGCTGCATTTTGAACTGTTGGGTGGCTGTGGCTCAGGTGGTAGAGTGGGTCGGCCACTAATTGCAGGGTTGGCGGTTCGATTAGAACCCCAAGTTGCTCCCAATAGCAGGCTAGTGCCTTGCATGGCAGCTCTGCCGTAATTGTTGTACGAGTGTGAGTGTGTGTGTGTGTGTGTAAATGGGTGAATGGGACACAGTGTAAAGAGCTTTGGTAACCACTAGGGTAAAAAAAGTACCATGATCTGAGACCAGCGCAGACAGACAGCACACTGGAGGTTGAGTCATTAACTAAACAGGAAGCAAGGGAGCATCCTACAGTTTTCCAGTACAGCTAAGTGAATTCAACCAAAAGTGTCATGTATGGCTCTTTAGGCACAGAAAAGAAGCATATATATATATATATATATATATATAGAACAGCACCGTCCATGGTCCTAAATCAGTCTCACTTCACACAAAGAGCCTTGCATAACACTTTTGGTTGAATAAAGTCTCTGTAATGATTTTCCTGCTGTCAGTTATTATGTATTGAATAATTCGTCGCATCTTCGATCTCCATTATCGTAATTTGTACATTAGCCTGTTTGAGAGGTGGCTTTGTTTAGATGCACATATGTGTTCATCTGTGTGTATCTAAAGGTGGAGGAGGTGTACATGCACGTGTGTCCGTGTGTTTGTGGGCACATACACACATGTGTGCAGTTGTGCAAGCATTCGTGCGTGTACGATTGTAAATGTGAGAAGAGACACAGGGGTGGGCGGGTAGGAAGGTGGGGTGGCTTGTTCTAACGGTTCTTTGAAAGAGATAAATGGCTTACAGATGGCCCAATCAATATATTCAAATGAGACATGTAAAGTACCCGGGCAGCCGTCGGAGATCAGGCTAGGGCTAGCTGAATGGCCCACAACATAGGAGACCCAATTCTCTCTCATTTACTCTCCCACACACACACACACACACACACACACACACACACACACACACACACATATATATAATCACACAGGTACAGACACATATTTGCCACATCATAGACATCTATAGTTTGTCATTATGTACTCATCCTATGTCTAGACCTGCATGACTTTCTTATGCAGAACAAAAAAGTAGCAATAATATATTAGCTTTCCTATCAGCCAATCATAGCCATGACACTATATGGAAATGATTAGTTGATTAGAATGTTTTTCCAGGAACAAATTATGTTAATCTTTTTGTTTTAAAAATAATATAAAGAACATACAAAATATATTGAAAATCTATGTTAATCTGGATAAACATGTTTTATTTAAGCTGTTATTAAATGCTTTAGCATGGAATCTTTATATAAAATAATCTAAAATGGGCTGCTAATATGTATTCCATCTGTTTTCCACACATTGTGAATGTTATTGGGTAATGCACAGAGAGATTAACTCAGTGTCCATGGGTGAGCAGGGACAGGCTATGGCCCCAGGGCAGCCTCCGGGGGAAATGTTCCCCAGACACAGATAACATCCAATTCCTCCTCTGTGAAATGCAAAAATCCACCCGGACATCATCAAAGTGTTTTATCATCTTGTATACGATCCGGCCTTCCTTATCGTTTTTTTACACACACTTAAACGTAAATGTCCACTTCCGTAAAATCTCATTTGTGCAATAAGGAGGGAGATTTTTTTTTCTTCCACTTACAAGGCACCGCTTTGGTTTTCATTGTCATGACATTATAAAGCCAAATGGCAAGTTGATACAGGTGAATAAATGCATCCTAGTGATGGTTTGTTGTAGTGTTGGGTTCAAGTCCACCTTAGTCGAGTCTGAGTCTTTAAACAATGAAGAGTTGAGTCTGTGTCCAAAAGGGACTGAGTTGGACTCAAGACCGAATCCAGTACGAATTAATCTGTATTAAAATTGTAACCGTAAACGCAAAATCAATATTTTAAGCTTATTTTAAACTTCACAACTAAAAAAAAGTTTGTCAATAAAAATTTTTTTAACAAAAATACAATTTTATGATTAGTATCCTGCTGAACAGACTTCAAAGTGGTTTCAGAATGAAAGCATATTCTTTAGGTGTATGAGGACAAAATTGTCCTTCGACACAATTCTTTTTGTGTTCTGTTGACAATGTTTGTTGCTTTTTCCCCTCCATTCAAACATAGAATAAAGAAAGTGAAAGCTGCATTTGTCATTACAACCATGGTTATTATGTTTTGAATTTTAATTGAGTTTTTATTTCTGCTTCATTTTCAATTTGTTAATTCAATTTAATTTAGTTTTATTTAAAATTAAATTACTGCATGTATAATTTCAAGTCGATAGGCCCAGCTGTTCCATAGTTAGATCCATTTTAACGGTTTTTACTTTTATAGTGCCACCAAGAGGTGGAAATACACAATTGTTTGTGTGTGTCCTTATGATGACTGCATACATATGTGTACCAAATTTGCTAACAATATCTGATTCTGATTTTGTAAAAGTGGCCATGCCCATAACAAACTTTTTGGCGTACCGTTTGACGATAAATCTACATTTCTAAATTCCTTTGATAATTCTTCATTTTGGGACTCCAGAGAATCTTTCTGCACTGGTTTGGTTCCGATCAGGCAAATGGCCTAGGACTAGGATGAAAAAGTATTATTTTATAAAAATCTCAAATATTTCTTGAACGTATTATTTCACTCCAATGGTCCTTAAAGCAACGTTGTTCAGAATGAGGAGGTCTACAATATGGTATGAATAATGTGTTTCTTTGCGAATCACAGTGGTTTATACTATGATTTACACGCTTGTAAAATGCGATAGGTCCTTTCTGGTGGCCAATGTTTTTCAAAATTTGCAAAGACCTCTTGGGCCAAGAGACAAATAGGCCTAGCAAGTTTAGTTCCAATCTGCCTTATTTAACCCTATTTAACCCAAGCTAATTGGTCGATGGCCATGTTTTTAAAGATATGCAACTGTCTTCATAGACCTTGATGGCACATTGTTCAAAGAAACTGCATGCAACAAATTCAAGTTGATTGGACCAATGGTTCCATAGTTATTGCCATTTTTAATTTTTAATTATTATAGGGCCCTCAAGAGGCAGAAATGTGCAATTATGTTTTTGTCCTCAGAATAACCTCTTACATAAGTGTACAAAATTGGGTGATAATATCTCATTCTGTCCAAGAGTCATAACCCTTTAAGTAAAAGTAGCCCCGCCCACTACGTAAATTTTTGCATACTTTTTAAGGATGAATATAACTTTCAAAAATCCTTTAACAACTTTTCATATTGGGTCTCTGCTGAATCTTTCTGCACTGGTTTGGATCTGACTGGATGAACTGCCTAGGATGAGTTCGTTTTGAATTTTTTTTTCAAACAATCCAAAATAGAGGGAAAACGAAGGGGCGGAGCAAAGATTTTACAGGGTTTAAATCTCTTTGGCCTGACACATGGTCACAGCAAAAAAGTATTTTGTTTCTAGCACTTATGGTTCAAGACTTATCTCCCAAAAAGTTGTTTTTTTTTTTTGATCACTGTAGCTCCTCTGTAAGGTTGCTCGGTGCAAGATTTTGTGCTGTTGTAGACTGGCGGAGTACTACCTTTCCCCAAAGTTTCAAGTCTCTAGGCCTTACAGACGGTCTGCACAATCAGTTTTATGGCAGAACAATAATAATACAAATCCTTACAAATACAATATGGTTTCTGGCCTTCGAGCTTGAATCACTAATAATAATAATAATTTTGAATCATAAATTAAACAGAATTGTCCTTCAAAAGTGTCAGAGATATAGGCTAAAATAAAAGACATGCATAAGTTTCCTGGTGGTTTACAATAAAAATAAAACAAATAAAAAAATAATTTAAAATTAAAACGTTACGAGCAAGTAAATTAATTTCTTAGCATGAAGTTTAGCTTCATACACAAACTCTTTCATATAGTCTATAATTAAATTATAAACAAAACCAAAATAATCAAATATTTTATTGTGCATTTAGCAATAATGCTTTTTTCCCCGACTATTTAAAAAGTTACACAGTTAATTCATCAAGCTATTATGGACCAGTTCAAGCTGACAACACTGCGTGGTCCACAAGAGACTACAGAAGCCTACATGTGTAGATGCATTACTCCTAAAAGGACTAAATATCCATTCAAATATTCACACATTTTTATTTCACTATGCTATATTTAGTAAACTGAGACATGATGTGGGTGACTTCACTCAGTGAAGTTGAGGAGGGTTCCTTTTGAAATGTATTCCACTACAGATTACAGAATACATGCTGTAAAATGTCATTTGTAACGTATTCCGTTAGATTACTCAATGTCAGTAACGTATTCTAAATACTTTGGATTACTGCTTCAGCACTGGTAGATTTTTTCACTTGTTTTGACTATTAAAACTCTGCCAGTACAGTAAGACAAAATACACATGTTAAAAAACATTCTGTGAAAAACCTAAATATCTTATGCAGTGTTGTTTCTAAAACAAGATAAATCAAATTGATCTGGTTTTAAGGATTTTTAGGTATTTTTACAGGAAAACAATACAAAAATTGTTATCAAGAATATTTCCCTAATATCAAAGGTCTTACTAGAAATTATGATCCAACATAAATTTTTTTAATAAAAAAATATGATCGTGCATGGTAACATGTGCATGTAAAATGGCTAGAAATAGCATTTTAGCTTAATGTAAAGCTGACAATTAACACAAGGTTTATTTATTATTTCTTCTGCTCCAAACTTACTTCAAACTTAATTCTCTGTCTGCTCGTATGAATGTAACACATCATAAGAACGTGTTTCACAACTGTTCAAATGCAATTTGGATCGCATAATTTATATGTATAAATGTTTTCAATCTGAAAGGACTAAATATTAAATGACAATAAAATGCAAAAAAATCTCTTCTGTAATCAAAATACTTTTTGAATGTAACTGTATTCTAATTTCCAATTATTTAAATTGTAACTGTAGTGGAATAAAGCTACTTATATTTTATATTTTAAATATGTAATCCTGGTACATGTGTTCTGTTACTCCCCAAGCTTGGAAGTTCTTGAATTTAAGTTTTTAACCACGATGAAACTGCAATACGTGCACTGTCTTGGCTACACAAACAACACATGTTATTTTACCAGATGTCAGGTCCCATGCCATGTGAAACTGCCTTGTTTAGTTTCTATTATATTGGATACATACACGTCTTTATGTTTTTGTTGTGCTAGCCAGGTTGATGTTACACAGTAGTCTCTGTAGTAACATTCAAGCGTATTGGTTGACTGATGAGTGTGCCTGTGTGCGTGTGTATGTGTGTTTGCTTAAACACAGTGAAACAACTCTGGCTATGTTACTAACTAAATCTTTTGCTATTTCTTACTCAGCTAGACTCAGAAAAAATCCCAATGGCTTGAATCCGAGTCGATAACTAGTCCAAGTCCATTAAATTTAGACTTGTGACTTGGACTCAAGTCCGAGTCCAAACTCGTGTACCCCAACTCTAGTTCGTGGTGTCCTTGACTAACTTTTTTAAAGCAATAGTTTACCCAAAAATGAAAATTCTGTAATAATGGAGTATTTTCGCTTTTCCAGAGTTAGAATTGCAAGGTAAACATCTAGTGGTGAATTGGAGACCACATTAAATAATGTTTTTGCATTCCCATTTGCTACATAAACTAAAGAAAGAATACACTATTGCAATTTCAAAACTTTCCAAAAGAAAGTGTCTTTCTCAGATGCTGTATTAGAAACCCTATCGTAACTTTAGCAACTTTTTTTTTTTTTTGTAATTAATGCCAGGGTAATATGACACAAAGTATAATGTTATAAACTGACACAAAATAATATATAAAAATTACAATATATAAAATTTGCTAGATTTACACTGCTAAATAAGACTGAAATGCATAATAGCAATCTGTGAATAGGATCCATTTATACATCCTCGTGGCATTCCTAAAACGCATAACGTTCTTTCTTATGCATAACACAAAATGAATTTTGCGGACTGTCTTTTCAATACAAAGGTAGTGCAAAATGCCTCACTTTAAAGCTTAAAAAAAGCATGTTTGAAAAACAAACAGCAACACAAATCTCATTTTTAATGAACCCATAACCAGCATTTGTATATTAAATTACTAACTGATAAATACAGTCCCTTTCAGTAAACAGATACATGTACTACCCTCCATGCATTCTGATAGTCGTGATAGTACATTGTAGGAAGTGTTGGCCTTTCTATGAGAGATCCTCATCTTACCCTCTGTCTGGCAACCCAGTAAAAGGGTCCTTGGCCTATTAATTGCCTTGACAGTGATAAAGGAAACAGAGGGGGATGCTATTTGTCTTTAAGGCAATACCTCATATATTACCCTGAGACAAATTGAAAGTGTTTCCTAACATGAGCTGCTCTCATTTTTCTCCTAGCCTTTAAGAAGGTGAAAGTGGTAGGTCATGGATAGAGACTTGAGGGTGTTTGGGGCCATGGCGTATTTTGTACGGAAGGTTTTTGCAGCTTGTTCTTTCTCGTGTCAGAGTCCTGAATATGTGTGTGTCATACAGTACGCATTTGTAGGGCCAGCACCTGTGAGCTGTCAGAGGTCAAATGTCAAGGAGAGGGCTGGCGCTAAGTGGCTAGAAGGTCTTTTGGGGGTTCGAGACAAACGGAGGATAGAAAGGGCCATTCCTCTGTGAAATGACCATTGTTAATCCTGCCGCCGACACGTGGCCTCTTGTCCAGTACGCTATTTTGTGATTCCGCCTCCTGCCCCGTGCCTCACAAAGATGCTTCAGTCAGCTGCTGACCTTGGCTTGCCCTGCCTTACAAAAGCAACAAAGATGAATGCCTATTTGGTGAGCCACTCACACCATTATCTTCCACACTTGTCATTTCCTTGAGTGCCTCATCCTAACGTGACCTGCTCTGAGCCAGGTCTACTATTTTTCTTTCTGCATAATTTCCTCATTTATAAACTCCTTTTTGCAATGGAAACTGCACTGCCCTGCATATACAAAACAAGTCACTTGGTTTAATTGTGGATTTTATACTTACTGACATTCACACTCTTCTTTCTCTAAATCTGAGTATAGTTTAGCCAAACCTGTCTGTTAAAATATAGATCGTAGTCTAAGACAAGGGTTTTAAAATGGGGTTGGGGACACCAGGGGGCCACAAGGGGTGCTAGGAGGTCTGCAAAAAATTTGGAGGAAAAAAAAGTGTAATAAACATTTACCAAATTTGACATTTTTACAGTTTTATTGTTGAAGTCCCAAAAAGCACATAAAAGCAGCATAAAAATAATCCATTAGATTCTACACTTTAGGGAAAGTGGCAAGTTAATCTAAAAGCTACACACCAAAAGTAGCTTGCTACATTTAAGCTACTTTTTTTTTTTTTCCAACCAGATGCACGGAGCATACTGTAATAGAAAAAGACTTATTCACATAAAGTTTATCAAAGCCATAGTACATTGTTTTTTTATATTTTATGCATTTGGCAGATGCTTTTATCCAAAGTGACTTACAGAGCCCTTATTACAGGGACAATACCCCCAGAGCAACCTGGAGTTAAGTCACTTGCTCAAGGACACAATGGTGGTGGATGTGGGGATCGAACTGATGCCACCACCACTCCACATCATAGTAAAGTATAGTGCAATACAGTGTACAAGTATGCAGTATGCACCATGCAATATGCATGTAAAAACATGTACATTTAAATTTATGCTTGTGTAACCCGTCATGTTCGTCCTGCTCCGAACGGAACTCGAACTGTCATCTCTGGCTTGGGAGGCGGATGCGCTAACAAGGAGGCTAAAGGCTACAGCATACACATCTAGAACGTCAGGAGAGTGAGGTTTACACACTGCACAGCTATCTACCAGCTGTCTCCCATTACACTTGCAACCTATACAAACCCATGTAATCAGAATGACAAATCACTATTAAATTTTTTTTTTTCAGATTTATACTACTAACTCTACAAATCCATGTGTTCAATATGAAAAATCACTATGTTTACATTTATTTTTCATATTTATACTACTACATGTACCTCTACAAACCCATATCCATTTCAACATAATTTCCTTTGCACATTCCTGTATAAAAACTATACTATACTACTAAAACTGTACATATACTATCCATATTACCCACAGTGTCTTGCTGTTGTATTTCTGTATGTAATGGAAGCTTTTTGTAAGAGGCCACATTTCTCTCTCTCTCTCTCTCTCTCTCTCTCTCTCTCTCTCTCTCTCTGTGTGTGTGTGTGTGTGTGTGTGTGTGTGTGTGTGTGTGAGAGAGCTCATCTGGGCAATAACAATATGACATCTTATTGTATCAGATGGTAATACCATGGTACTTTGAGATACAATTATCATATTTATGTAATATTCTGTATTTACATTCTGCTTTAAAGTACTTTAAAGAATACCATGGTATTACCATGGTAATTTGATACATGATTACCACATTTATATTCAACTGAATGTACATGGTGATTCAAGATAATTCAAAGTATACCATGTTAATACTATGGTACTTCACTATATGACTATCTTATTCGTATTCCACTGTATTAACATGGTGCTCCCAGGTAATGTCCAAAGAACATGGTAATGCCAAAGTATTTTTTTTGTGTTTTTGTGTAGGCTACTAAGTATTTTGATACTTCAGGTGGTAATATCTTTACCTGCAGTGCCATTCAAGCTGTACACGTGCTGATAAAATTAACTAAATTAAGACCTTCTTCATCACTTGCAAATGATGGGACACAGTTGCAGGATTGGTTTCCATTGATTGTAGATCCACTGCAACCAGCGTTATGTTTATTTCATTGAGAATGTTGGCAAGTGAGAGCATGATTCCAAATGATTCAGCAGCGCACACGTGAGCTTTTATCTATCATGTGTGTCTATCACGTGTGTCCAATTCATTGTAAAGGACCGACTCAGATGAGCGACTCAGTGAGTTGGATTCAAAACTGGCGATAGTAAACACCGGTGTCTACCTAATCAAAATTATAGCTTCATTACTGAAAAGCTACCTGATTTATAAACTAGTGAAGCTGCCACCTTGCTACTGCTATATAGTTAAGCTAATAGCTTTGCTATTTGTAGCCTATGTTAAAACCTATTACAAGTTTGATCTGAGAAATGGATTTGATTTGCTATGCTAGAAAAATATACAAAGAAAATTTGCTGTTATGTTACAGTCTGTATCAAATGAAATCTGTGTGGCCTGATCAATGAGCAACATGAGAAAATATCAGAGGATCTGAAAAAATAGTTTACTAACCTCTCGACTCTACTGCTCAAGACGACTACATACTTTGTTATGGTCTATCAAACTTTCCCATTTTTATTTCTCATATTCTATGGGGGAAAAAAAAGTTAAATATGCTTATGCATATGGTTAAATTCTACATATATGAATAATTAGGTTATACTTACACACTGATTAGTATATCAGCAAGACCAGACAAAGATAGAGCAGTTGCAAGTGAAAAATTAAAGAGGATCTTTGAGTGATTAGATGCTTCCCTAGTTCTTACACACACACACACACACACACACACACACACACAGAGACACACACACACACAGAGACACACAAACACTCTAAATATTGATGAAGAGCAGGGATGCTGGGGGGCTTTGTAGACATGTGAACATGTTCATACCATTTTCCTTGTTTTAGAAAATCAACAAAATATAGTCATACAAACTATAAAATAGAACTTGACCAAATATAGTGATGAAAAATGTTAAACAAATCTTATATTTTAGTTTCTTCAAAGTAGCCACTAGATTGCATACAGTATGTGCTAACTCTTGGCATTCATTTGATGACAGCTTTATCAACCAATCAATTTAATTATCGTTTTGAAAAAGAATTATATATATATAAATATAACAGTTAATACTACTGAGGACAGCCTTTGCTTATGCTGTGGTCCACAACTAGCATGTTTAAAGACATGGATAAATACTTCAAGGGTGCAGGATGTTGTCTTGCACTCGTGATTCGAAAGGACTTGTAGATCAAGTGCTGACTGTCGGTTTAGGGCATCTGAGATCTCTGTAGCTCCATATTGTTCACTGTAGTCATACATCTATCTGTCTGCACTCATGTCGTATTGGCTCTCTGCTGTCGATACCTACAGTGTGGTGTCGTCCTGACTAATGCACTTCTGGTTAGTGCATACATCATGGCCAATTGCAATTGCTGTATTGATTATCATCATCCTAGAAAGCTTACATCACACAGACTAAGATCAGAGGAGAGATCTTAGCAATACTCATTCTCTTGCAGGTGGCCATCTCAGTGTATGTGTCTATTCAATGCAATTTCTGACCACTTGTATTCATTATTCTTTTTGCAATTGCAATATTTTTCACTTCAGTTTTTTTTTCCATAAGGGTTTAATACTGTAGACTGAAAACAATTCAGATATGATTAGCTGATATATAGAAATAATTAATTACAACATCATTATGCTTAGAACACACAAAAAACAGCAGAGTAATTTTATATAGCAAATAGCCTTGTCAAAATGTTGCTTATTTGTCACACAAATGAATAGCTTTTTACATTCTATATTGGTTAGACATTTCAACCATAAGGCATTGACTTTCTTGTCTCAGATAAGGGAATAGTTCACCCAAAAATGAAAATCCTGTTATTTACTCACCTTCATGTCACTCCAAACCTGTCTGACTTTCTTTATTTCTTCTGAGGTAAGGAACTTCATAACATTCTGACTCAAAATCGGGCTATTATACATGTGGGGGAAAATTATATTTGGAAAGTATAATATTTAAAGGGGTAGTTCTCGCAAAAATGAAAATTCTCCCATCATTTACTCACCCTCATGCCATCTCAGATGTGTATGACTTTCTTTTTTTTCTGCAGAATAGAAATATTTTTATGAGAATATCTCATCTCTGTAAATCCACAAAGAGTTGATGTCTCCTTGATAACTTTATCTAAAAAATGCTATTGATAGCATTGCCCCTGTAAAGCTCAGGAATATTGCTGGCAGGAGTAAAGCACCTTGGAGAAACAAAACCGCAGTATGAAGCATGAAATGTAAAAGCAGGAAAGCTGAGCACGTATGTTGGAAAACCTAGAAGTCCAATATATTGTTATATCTATAAAGACAGCTTTCATGCTTTCTATGTGGAACTAAGCACATCTAGACCGACCATCTTCTCAAACATTATACTGTACTCTTTTTGCTACTGTAAAGAGACTAACCAACCCAATCAACTCAGGGTCCCTGTGAATTGCTCTCTGAAAGTTTGCATCATTTTTAAGGAAGAAAATCAGTTACATTAAAATGACAATCTGCTCATCTTCATGTTGCGCTGAGGTCAGACAGACCCCACAGCAGCAATCTCAGAATGTAGTCGCTATGTCTGATTTGAAGGCAATTAATGGCAAAATCCTAAAAGAAACAATACAGCATCTTAAAATGTTGACCTGCTGTCTTGACACACTCCCCAAATCCTTTTTCAAAATTGTGTTTAAATGTCTAGAAACAGATCTTTCGGAATTGTAAATGCTTCACTTCTCTTCTGAGCACTATTCTGAAGTCCCTGAAAACCGCAATTGTTTAAGGAAAAGTTTGACTAAAAATTTAAATAATGTACTCACCCTCATGCCATCTCAGATGGGTAGGACTTTCTTTATTCTGCTGAACCCAAACTAAGATTTTTAGCTCTATACAATTCAACAGGGTCCAAAATGTTGAAGCTAATACGACTCTAGTGGATAAATCCATATCTTCAGAAGTGAAATGATAGGTTTGGTTGAGAAACAGATCATTATTTAAGTCCAAGTATGTGGCAATATGCTTCTCTCAGAAGAAAAGAGTATTTAGGAGGGCTGTTTGAAAGTGGAGATTTATAGTAAAAAAAAAAAAGGACTTAAATATCTGATATAATAAATTATATTCAAAATATCAGTGCTGGCATTAATAGATCTCAGTGCTGCCTTTGACACTGTCAACCACAACATACTCTTAGACAAACTGGAAAATTGGGTAGGGGTCTCTGGGACGGTTCTCAGCTGGTTCAGGTCATAGCTAGAAGAGAGGGGTTACTATGCTAACATAGGCAACTATAAATCTGAGTGAACATCCATGACGTGTGGAATTCTAAGCGCAATTTACGTGTCACGCAGGTTGGTGCGTCTGGGAGTTTTTGTGCTATCTGTAGGTGTACACGTGCAAACTGTGGGTGTATTGTATGTTAACGAAGAGGTGCAAAGTGCAATTTGCCATTTTCCTGAGAAATAGGTAATTGCGCTAAGACATTTGAGAACCACATCAAGGGAGCATAGTCTCCCTTGATATCAATATTATTATTAAACTAATGTATATTTTTAGGGCTATAGCACCTTTCTAAAGCTCAAGGAAAATGTACAGAAATAAAAAAACAAAGAAACATATAACAAATGCACATCACAAACAATGAACAATAAGAGAGAAGCAAAGCATATTTCAAGCAGGTGAGACACGGGCGAGCAGGACGAGAGCCAACAGTCCCCGATAGGCCGACACAGAACACATTGCGGCCCGGAGAAGCGCTGGTGACAAACAGAGTAGAGGATGCATCGCAAACAGCCCATTTTCAGGCTGTCTTCATTTATATCATAGTTGCTTGAGATGGAATGGAAAATATAATAGGACGCACATGGTGCAATATCAGGAGAAGAACCAAAGAATTAAATTGATCTTGACCCAGCCCATTAGCGCTTTGCGTGAGCAGTTTCGACAACCCACTTAAGCCTAGACATACAGTAACTCATGCCTGCATGAAAATGTTCGACTGTACGCTTAGTATCTTCATACAGTCAAACTTGCAGCCTTTGCCTATAGCGAAAGTCATACAGGTTTGAAACGACATAATTATGACAGAATTTTATTATTGGGTGAACTATTGCTTTAATAGTTTTAAAGATTTTAGCCCCCTTTTACCTTCACATACACTGCTTAATTTCTGTTGCATTTCGTCTTGAGCTTATAGTTTGCTTTGCAATGCACAAATCTATCAAGGGTTTGTGATTTTGTCATCTGCGATATCTGACACATGAATCTGTAATTTTCTGCTTACATGTGCTGGATGCCATAATAATCAGACTAAAATAACTTTTTACCTACACAATCTCTTTTGTAAGGCTTCACTCATGCCCACTGCCCTAATTGAATCACCACAGAGTCACTGTATCAATTCTATTAGGGTATTAGGGTTTAATCAGGCATGTTTGGGACCAGCTTGGTGAGGTGAAGGGGTCTTTTGTGTGGCGCCCATCTGTTTGTGACACAAGGCCCAGTTGGAGCCCAGAGGGTGCAGTCATGAAAAAGAAAAAAATCTGATATACAGAGAGAATCAGTACATTGTGTACCATTTGAATATTTAAAACACATTTTTTTTACAACTTCAGACATGAAAATATACCCTTGTCCTGAGATTAACTTTTCAGTTAAAATCTTTCTTCATTGTATAGTTTATCCTTGTCTCAATGCTATGTGATTTAATTGTGATCACTTGTTTACCCAACTGCTATAGCAAAATATAATGATATTGGAAATAGACATTCTTCTAATTAATTCTTCTAAGACAGCTTTCAACAAGGTGTTTGAAACTGACAAACAAAACTATTGCTAGAGAGAACACAAATTTGTGTAATTGGACCATTTACAAATTTCTCCCTGTAAAGACTATCCCCAGTCACTTCTGTATATCAAGGCATAAGGCCAGATAGCCAGACCTTTTGTATAATTTGTTTATTGTCTATGCTGATCTAGATATTGTAGATATTACAGTGACTCCTATTACAGACCAGAAAGGGAGGTCTGCTTTATTTATCCCTTCAGTTGCAATTGATTGATGGGGGGCTGTGGTGGTGCACTATTGTTTCACCTTAGTGAAGACTAATACCTGTGGAGTGAATTTGGATTGATACTGGGTGGATACTGCATATACTTATAATAACTAGTGATCTTGTACAGTATGTTAAACGAACATTTCAATCAATTATTACAATTAGCATTGTCACCCAAAATGTCATCATTTACTTACCCTCATGTTGTTTCAAATCCATATGACTTTCTTTCTTAAGTGGAACACAAAAGGAGATGTGAATGAAAACCCTTGAATTTGGATGCTAAGGACATAAGCTGCTTTCTCTGTTTCCATGAGGTAGTGCTGAGCAGCGCCTCCTGCAGAGAGAGCCTATGCGTTTATACTGATTTAAAGGGGAAATGTGTAATTTTTTCAGTGTTACAATATGTTCTCCTATCTGAACTTAATTTGCAGAGACAACAATAAGTAAGCAATTTGTTGATTTGAGAAGATTTGTTAATCTGACCTTTCCCACCACTGACACAACAACATTGACTCATAGAATAATGTGATTTTGGTGCAGGACTTTCAGTTTTATCCAATGGAAGATGAGGGAGTATTCAGGAAACCTGTTTGAAAACGACAAATTATTTTATTTATTTTTTTGTTCCGTTTGGTGTCGTTTAACTTTAAAAAACTTTGCAATAGAAAGGCAGCATATACATGAGGTAAAAGTACTGTGCACAGTAGATCTGCACAGCATTCAGTAAGATGTTTACACTGGCAAGTCTCATTTTCATGTTTAGACTTTCCCTCAAGGCAAAAAGCTCTTACCACAGACTGGTGGTAGTTAGTCACAGTTACTGCCAAGTCCTTTGAGGGGTGTGTGTCTGAAAAGGTTTGGATGATGCTTTTTTTGAGAAGCACTGGCATAGAGTGCCTTGCAGATGGAGGGGATGGGTGGTTGTCATGGCCCCATTTGAGCAGGGGGTGATGTGATGTGTGTGTGTTTGTTCTGTTGCACTTGTGTCTGTATGTTTACATCTAAGAGACGATGTGTCACACAGAGAAAGTGTGCTAGAGTGAACCCGAAAGGCCCTCTACGGTTTCCACGATGCCCTTCCGTGTGTCTCTGACCCCTCCCACCCCTCCTCCTGGCCTGCCCTCCCTGTCTACACTGGATGCACAAATTAGCACAATGTGCAGGCAGGGCCCCTCAGCTGGCCTCCACGCCCCACTTGACATGGGCCTGACCTCTCCAGTATGTGCTTCTCTGGCCGGCTGGGCCCTCTCCGGCTGCCTGTCACTCCCACAGTCCGCCATGGCTTTGCCAGCCAAGAAGGCGGGGTTGGGGTGGGACACAAACTGCCAGGGCTGGGTGAGGATAGATGGAAAGGTGCAGGGGCGGTTGATGTCTATGGGGCCTCTAGGGTTGCTTGGTCAATTAAATTCACATTGTGGATAAATGATTTGCAAATGATATACAAACAGTTAAGTGTCTTGTGCTCAAACGATATTAAGAGCTCTTTTCTCATGGCCTATTGACAAGTGCACCAAAACCAGGGCTCATCTGGTTGTTCTCCTGGTTGATCTGCACTATAAGATCACCCCTACCTTTAAAGCACACAGATTAACCAGACTGGTCTATTAGTGCTGCTTAAAGCTGCACTTTTTTGCGCCACTAGTGGTACCAAATGGAATTGCAAAAAAAGTGACTGTTTTCAATCAGGTTTCCCAAACAATCTGCCAGTCTGCCTTTGTTCAGTAAACAGGTTGTCCCATTCCAAACTGATGCCACTTTTTGAGTAAGAAGTCTACATGTCAGGTTGTTCAAACAAAAGAGCAATGTTTTGATAGTTTCACAGAGCCACAGCATTTACACTTTTCAAGAAAAAAACATACAGATCACTCACTTATAGATGTCTCTACATATTAAGCTGGGATAAGTATTTTAACACTGATATAAATGGAATAAAATTTTCGGAAACACTTTAAAATATGGTTCTATTTGTTAACATTAAGATGGGCATCATTAGTGTTGGTAATCCAGTACAAATTTTTAATTACTTTCCTTAAATTGTCATTTGAATACATTGATTACTTAATCAAAAAGTAATTACATTACTAATTACTTTACTTTTAAGTTACTTTCTAAAACACTTTTTACCGCTCATTGACAAATAACGTCTATATTTCCTCCATTATCGCACACCCGTCAGCTGTCACAGAAGCACAAACAGACATTCATATGAATATATGAAGTCCTTTTTTCAATGTATTATAAAAATATAATAGTATTTTAGAAATATGTGTAACTAAAGTAATGTACTTAAAAGTTATTACCTTAATTGAAATATGTAACTGTAATCTGATTATAAGAATTAAAAATGTAATGCATTACACAATTTTTTACTAAAAACACCTAACACTGGGTATCATAAACTAACAATGACCAAATATGTTTTTACAGCATTTATTAATCTTGGTTAATGTTTTGTAATATATTGTTGTTCATGGTTTGTTCTTGGTAGTTCATATTCAATAGCTAATGATAATGTATATAACTTTAAATTAAACATTTTATTAATATACTCTATGTTAAAATTAACATTTTCAAAGCTTAATAAATGCCTGTAAAAGTATTATTGTTAAGTGTTACCCATTTATCTATACATATTTTTAAATCATTAAAATATTTAAAGCCAGACAGAATAGTTTTTGGATAATATATGGTTTTAATGCAGAACCATAAATATGTTTTTCATGTGATGCTGATCTCTGTCTCCTGCAACACATGGAACAATTCATCAAGCACACACACTCTTGAGGGCATATACAAGAGCTTGTGTTTGTGTGTCTGTTTGCACGCATTCATGTGCTTGAGTGAAAGGCGTGTAACAGTCCCTCTGCCTGCTCCCTGAGGAGTAGATGATACTAAAGACACTAAACGGGACCCCGGCAGTGAGAGGAGGGAGGAGGGGTGGGGGCCCTGTGCCATTCTGCTCCTTTACAACTTTACAAAATAGGCTTTTAATTTTGCTGAGCGGCTGGGGCGTGTATGTCCTGCCTGCATCAATCATCATCATGGGGCTGCAGGCGCAGGGCTGCTCCCTCGGGTCTGCTCTCTTTCTGCAGCCTGGAGCTTGCAACATGCACCTTCTCTCTCTCTTTATTTTTACTCTTCCGTGGCCTTGGCTGCCCACAGCGCCACTCTGTGTTGTACCACGACTGATTCAACTCCTGCTGGAGTGACAGAGTTTGAACACCTGAGCAGTATGCAGGCTTCCTGGGTAGTGACTTCCTCTGTAGTACATCTTTTCATTCAGATGTAGCACTGTCTCTTCCATGATTGAAAATGTCAAAATCTAGGTAATCCAAGCACATAATCCCCACAAAGTATAATCAGTTGCAATTCATTTAAAAATGATTAAATAAACAAACAAAAAAATAATTCATAAACAAGCATGTTATATTTACAGCAGACAGTTTTCATAGAAAAGAAAAATCCCCTGAAAAACAAAAAAAAAAAACCTAAAACAATCTCAACAAATTTTAAACTGTGCTCAGATTTGTCAAGACACCAAAATCAGAGAATTCAATTGAAGTCAAGCAATTCAAATTCTTCCAAGACCAAATTACCTGAGCTATGGCATCCACATTCATTTAGTCTCTTTTGTGTATAGTTTTGTTTCATATATGGAATAAAAGTAGACACATCTGAAACAAAGTGTATCCTATGTCTAAGCAATTACATTTTTCTCTGGGTTTGTAAACATCACACTTTAACTAAATAAGTATCGGTTTGAGAAACCAAGTAGAAAAAGGTAAACATGAATTTTTTTGGTAAGTCTTGCATGGTAAGCATACTTTTAAAGAGAGTACTTACTATGCAAATAATACACTAAGTACATCAGTGTGTTTATTTTTTTAGTATCACACTTAAGTTGACATGAAAAATATGTATGCTCTTTTTAAGCACATTAATCTATGTTATGAAATAACGTCCTGGAAATGTAAGTGCAGCGTAGTTCTAGCAGGGAGACTAGCAGCTGTACATCATCGCACCATTAGCTGGTAATTCCTAGCCAATCACATGTAAGCCATTTCTTTATAAGTCTGATCACAATCTATCACATTGCTGTTTCAGTGTGCTAACACGGCATCCTCCACCACCCCACCACCACAAGTTGAGTCCCATCCTGCACAGGAGAAGGCTCCTCGCCCCTGCCTCCTATCTCCGGCAGTATATGACAGTTCCGAGTACAACTTCTTCAGACCGCCAGACGGGGCCTACTCCAAAGAGAGACATTTCTTTTCTGTTTTACATTCATTAAATAAATGTCATCTCAAGTCTGCGAGTCTTCCTGATTGAAGTGTATTTCCTTAAAAGATACTAAAGAACATATTAAAATGTATTGACTTTAAAATAAATTTCAAGTAGCACACAAGTTGAAATGATAATCAAGCATATGGTTGTTTAAATGTACTTAGTATGTTAGACAATAAATCCAATTAATTACACTTCTTTAAAGTACACTAAAACGTTTTTCAAATATATTGATTTAAAATGTACTTTCAAAATAATACTCTAAAGTTGACATTAAAACTAAGTGCACTTTTTTATAGTTTGCTTAAGTATGTCAAGAAAGAACCTTACACATGAAAGTACTGTATATGAAGTGAAGGGTGTTTACATAAAAAAGTGTGTTGCTGCCTGTTCAGTTTACTTAACTGCAACACATAAAGCAACACAATTCTAGAACATTTTGTCACAACTTGATTGCATTGTGTGCTTTCCATTTAAAATTGTAAAATGGAAATTTACCTAATCCAATTGTGTTGGGGTTACAAGAATACTTTGTGTTTTTAATGATGAAACTGGGTAGGGGATTTCCATTTCCCAGCATGCTTTGCATGGGACTTAGAGTAAAAATTTTAATTAAGTGTTATTTTATGTGTTTTTGCACAAAATTATTATAAAGGGAGATAGTTGTTAGTGTTGAATGTTTTGTTAATATAAGATTTAGAAGAGTTTCTGTTGGAGTTTTGGAGGTTACCGTTATGTTGAAGAGTTGAGCTTGAGCTAAAGTAGAGGATGGGTAAATGTAGCACATAAAATAGATTGTTTGCTCTGTGAAGCAAATACTGTGCTAACTCTAGCATGGTTATTAAACTACACTCTATAGTGCTTCCAACCGGCATGTTTTTAGCATGCTAATATTCACCTTCACTAGTTAGTACATAAAGTTTTTATTTGAGTTACATTGATTCATCTAACTTTGTTGGGTTTACCCAATTTAACCAGGTTATTTTTACACAAAGTCTTTGTGTTGAGATTATATAATCATTTTAAATTAAGAAAACTCATTAGAAACACATGAAACCATTGTCCATGATTGAATCAAGTTCAGCTAAAGAGCAATTTTTTTGCGAGTATGAAGCACACTAAAGTATACTTTTAATTCATTTAAATTATATTACCTTAAAGTATTTAATGCACACAGTCAATACTTTTAAGTGTATTTAAGAGTATATTTACCTTGTTTTAACATTTGATTCAGTGACACTGTGGCCTCTGGGTGTCAGGGTGATATGAAACACTGATATGCACTCAAAGGGCAGATGGAGTGGCAGAGGGCACGCGCCTCAGGGCATGCGTGATCTAGGACACTGGCGAGTATACACTTCTGTTAGCAAACATAGCCAAGATTACAAACACACACATGTGCTCCTTATATGAGGAGATTCATGGCAACATTCACAAATTTCATAAAACAAGACAAGTATAAATTTGACAAAATGCTTAGATAGTTAACTTGTTTTTCTCTTTGCTCCCCATAAGCAGAATGATTTCACAAGAGTCTCCTGTTTGACACGAAAACCAATACATATGAAAATGGGTCAGTTAAGAGCCAATAATTTAAATCTCTTTAAGTACATCAAATGATCCACAATGATTCTGTAGGCATGCATTCACAGCATACGCCGGTACCAGTCAGCCTCTCTAAAGTGAGGGTTTAGTATTAGATTATACACAAAATGGGGTGTAGCATCTTTCAATAAGTGAGCTAAACATTGAAGGATTTTGGCACAAGTCTGTAATTGATATGCTGCCTAATTAGGTTATGAGACTAATCTGTGTAGATTATTTTGAAGCTGTGATTACCAAACATTTAGCCATATGTTTAGGTGTCTGAGGACAACATAATGTAAATGATTAGCCAGATTCTAAACCTTATTTTTGAGAAAAGGAGGGGCATGAATGGAAATTTGGTTGCATGGTTGACTCCTCCTTCATTTTGACTGGTAACAGTAATTTAGAAACAGCAAGAGGTGCAAGTCTGATTGCTAGACAATCAGGGGCAGCGCACTGAAGTGTGTAGCCAGTCGTGTAACACATCTAAACTGTTCTCACGCTTGACATGGAACAGAATGTGTTGCCTCTTCTCTTCTCCATCTCTGTTTCATGCTTTCCTTATTCTGTCCCTCTCTCTTGCTCCCTCTCTTGTTTCTTTTCTTTGACTTTCCTACACACACACCCCTCCCCCCATAACCCCCCAACCCACTTTCTCTCTTCGTCTCGACTGCCGGGGGCAGTAATCTGATAAAGTGAGCCAAGAGGTGTGATAAGGGCTAGCCGGGAGCAGCAGGCCCCCCTTGCCAGGCCGTTTAGTATGCATAGACCTCAGCTATCTGCTCTGCTGCACCTTGACTCCCACTGATCAGCCTCCCTGACAACAGCCCCCTGCCCCCATTCGCACATACCCCTAACAGCACCCTCTTGCCCTGGGGACCAGTGAAAGAGGAGGGCTTGGACACAGGTGGGGGGGAGGACCAGTTTGTAGCAGCCCATAACTCAGACATACCCCTCTTCAACTGGCATGATATCAGTGTTGGTGTTTGCGTTGGTACTGATGCCCCATCTAAAACTGTTCCACAAGTTCACACTGGGAATGTAAGAGAGTGGGGCCAAGTAGAGTTTCAATACAACAACTTAAAAATATATGTTACAAAACTATATTGGTCCCATTATAAGTGCCCAATGCAATGTAATGTGATGCACATCTTGTTGATGAACAACCCATAACTTTTTTTTTGTTGTTTTTTTATGATGCACAGG
The DNA here is from genome assembly GCA_032164185.1 of Moxostoma hubbsi. Lineage (NCBI taxonomy): Eukaryota > Metazoa > Chordata > Actinopteri > Cypriniformes > Catostomidae > Moxostoma > Moxostoma hubbsi. The sequence continues at coordinate 26,605,441 of JAVLUX010000029.1, read as the reverse complement.
TACTTCAGCCACTTTATTTTCCCTGTCCATCTAAAAAAATTATATTAAAAAATTAAATATGTATCAATTCTATGTATGAACTGAATATTATGCATTTGATTTGTTATACAGTATGTAAGAGATAATCTACAGCTCATTATTGCAAAACAAATTTAGTTATGGTAATCAGGATCCTGATGGAGAGTGGATGGGTCTTCTAAAGGAGATTATTTTGTGATGATGACTGCCTGACTGTAGATTATCCCATTCATTACACAGCTACATACCAAATAAAAAAAACTAAATTAACTTGATTTGAAATTGTGTTAAAATATGAGAATAAAGAGACTTTGGAGTCTCTTTAGTTCTGTTGGTGTTTCTATTGTGAAAATTACCATCTGACTACATATTACACTACTTACTAAATAAATAAATAAACAGACATGAAATGTTGATGTTAACCTCCTGAAACCCTGCATCCACATGCGTTGACATTACGCTTTGGCTTCGCTATAGGTTATGCTTGTTTAATTTAAACCAACTGATCTTCAGGAGACTCTAGGCAATCATTAAAGGGTTACACTTTGGATGCAATGAGTCATGTGACAAAACAAATTGGCGCTGATCTCATCTGAGGTTGCCTTTGGGGGAAATGGCAACAAAACTAGATCTGGTATAAGAAACCTTAGTTTCTTCTGATTTGCCATTTTAAAATGTCAAAGATATATCAAGAAATGGTACGCTGTGAAACACAATGACCACGTATGTGGACTATAGGTTAATTTTCCTTAAAATATCCTGTAATCACTGTGCATTATAATACTGAGAAATCAATGGATGCATCCAAAAGCTAGAAAATGTTGCTTTCAGAGACTGTATAAGGTGTTAGGATGGACATAAGGTGCATTTCAAACTGTTCTGAGACCAGGGCAGATAGACAAGTTTAATTAATTCCCTAATTAGGGAGCAAGGAATAGCTTTTCTATGCAGCCGAGTGCATTCACTCCTAAAATACGGTCAACAGTTCAGTTTCAGGCTGTAGTTGTTTTTTGGACTACTCAACAAGTTTGGAAGACATTGGACAATGGTAATCAGTAGATAGATTCAGACTTTTTCAAGCAAAATAAAATGTTAACATTGTTGGCAGTGATTACATGATACTAGCCATTTTTATGCTAACTTCTGATGTAATGTCTGTAATGTAGCATGAATAACCAACACTCCTGGAAACATAACAAACAATCTGATAAAACATCAAATCTGTCTTTCTATAGCTTGGTATTATTTAAAATTTCCCAACTTAGTCCCACTTTCCACAATTTTTTTTTCAATTTTCATTGAAAAATCACATACATTTTTGGTGACACTATATGGTCTGAAATGGTTACAAATCAAAAAGGGGAATGGAAAATGCACACAATAATCATGCTCAGGTTATACAAAGTAGGAAATACCCGGAAGACTGAACTATCACTTTATTCTGGATGTGCAGTAATTTTTCAATAATATCAGACTGCTGGATGGCAAAATTACCAATCAGAAAAGAATATTCCTGAGAGCCTTGTAATAAATTAAAACAATTTCTGGTGTTACGTCAAAGACAGCTTGTGATAGCATAAAACGATTTAAATTACTTTGGAAGTTCTCAAAACCATGAGTAATACTTAAAAAATAATAATAATATTTTTGTTTGTGGGCATATTGTAATAGCATAATCAGTTACATTATTGATTGTCTATTTAGTCTCTGGAATTGCAGGCCAGATCTAAAAGAGCTCTAACAAAAAAGGGAAAGTGAGTAACATACTGACCTGCTGAAAGTTTAGCTCTGTCCCAATATCTTTACAATATGTCAGCATGTCGCTCCCCTGTTTGTTTTGCAAAGATGGCTCATTATTAAATTGATTGCTCTACTTTGTATGTTTCTTTCATGCTGGCCCATTGGTTCCCAAACAGTTAGCTTTTCTTCTCTATTTCTCTCTTTATCTCCCCTGCTTCCAGTCTCGTCTTACCCCTACTAGTCCCTTTGCTGCCACTCACATGGGAAGCGTGCTGCTCAGTGATAATAGCAATGGGAGAACCAGAAGCTGCTATCTGCCTCCGGTGATGCTGAAATGGGATTTGGGCTGTGCTCGGGCGGAGGAGGTTATTATGGATCAGGGGGGCCTGGGTTTGAAGTGGAGCTGAACTGGGCCACGGTACGACTAGAACCACTGGGATGTCTGTTAGCTTTCCCTGCTAACAATGGCAGATAAGACAAAAGTGGTTGTTTGCCTTCCCTCTCTTACACACCGGCCCCATTAAAGGTGTGCTCTTATCTGATAAGCAGTGAGGGCTGTGATCACCTAACACACACAAATACACACCTCCACCATGCCAGTCCCACATTCAGGTCCTCACTTATGACCTCAAACCCATGTCACTCAGTCTGTGTTGAGCATTCAGAGAAAGATCAAGAGAAAATATGTTTGTTTTGTACCTCAATGCTTTTTCTGTTGTTTTGTTCCTGTTTGAGTGCCCTCCTAGCTTATTTTCCTTTATTCTTATCGTTCCATCTGGCTGCTAGTCACACATTACTCTAAATTCCAAACAGGGTTCCTTCAGTGGCATTATCAACTCACCGTTGATGTGAGCGTTGGCCCAGGAGAGGGGGTGCATGCAAAGGGGGGGGGGAAACAACACACAGTTCAACAAATTGATGTGGATGAGAATGAGTGAGTGAGTGAGAGAGAGAGAGAGAGAGAGAGAGAGAGAGAGAGAGAGAGAGACTGTATGCTTGCTTGACTGCATGATGCAGGTGAGAGACTTAATTACAGATATAATATTTCTCTCAGAAGACTCTATAAATGTCCCTGTTTAAATCAATTTACATGACTGTGTAGCTCAATGCTATTGCATCAGTTAATACGTTGCACTGCTCGATTGTAACTGGTATGCATTCTCAGGAATGTTTTTACATCTCTGCAAATACATCACTCATATTGAAGGATTTGAAAGTTGGTTGCTAGGAGACGTTTTGAAGGCAAAGAATATGTGCTCCCGTTAAATGACCTAAAATTCTGCTATTGGGGTAAAACTATAAAAACTTCATATAAAGAATATTTGAAAATGTGTTTAAAACAAGTCAAGTAAAGAAACAACACATTAACTTCCAGTTGTTTCACTGAAAATAACCTTGGCCTTTGAGCGAGCGGAGCTGTCCGGTGCTGAATTCACACAGCGGCGCAAATTCGAGACGGTGAGGAAACAAGTAAAACACATATTTCAACAGAAAAGACAAGCAAATCACTCTCTTAATAAGGTTTATTTTTTATTTTCAACCATTGCAAGCAACTCGTTCACCGGTTGCCATGGAGATTCATTATCCTGCTGACTTTAAAAGGGGATACGAAAGAAACTTTGGCTGTGTCTCGTTTGGAAGGTAGGACACATCCTTTGAAGGCTGCAATATACCGAGTATCCTCCTTTAAACAAGCCTTGTTTAAACGAGACGGCCTTCTTTGGACAAACGGAAACGGAACGTAACATGGTTGCTATGACAGCATGCCACTCTTTAACAATGCTGCATTCGAAGTGTCCTACTCGCTTTTCTGAAACGAGACAGCCTCGATGACGTATGCGGCCGAGAAATGCGACCTCCGGAGGACGCAGCCTTCCAAATGAGACACAGCCTTTCAAACAGTCACTACTTCGTGAAAATTCAGAACGTCTTTATGCAGATCTGGCATCTGAAGGAAAAAGGACAAATCTAATTTTCAATGCGGATAGGAACACAATATGTAAAAAATACTTTCAGTATTTTTATACATATTGTGTATAAAACAATATGAAAGGCATATACATATGCCTTTCAGAAGAAAGGCATATGTAAAGGCACCAGATATGTATTTTTGAAAATGCTGACTTTACCTCCCATTAACAAACCAACAGTCTGTACAATAGTGGAATGATTTTGATTCAAGGGAATGAAGCTAGTCTCCAGGCCTTTGAAGTATCTTTTCCCCATTTAAAACAGAAAGATTAGAATGATACAGAGTGCACAGTTGAGGAGGAGGAATCTGAAGAGTAGAATGCACTGATGTCCTACTCTCCAGTCAGAATATCTCCTGTTCCATTTCATTAGCTGAATTTAGAGCAGGCCACATGCACATCAAGTTATCATCAGTGTTTCCCTGAAAAAAATGTCCCTTCTTGAAATGGAAGTTGCATAACTCAAACAGCTGATTCTTACATGCCTAGATGAATTCACTATAAAAAAAAATCTCAAGGCAGAGATCAGGGAACTGCACAGAGACAAAATAAAACTAAGAGCTCAAATAGAAAAAATGAAAGAGGACTCAATAGAGATAAAAATGACTAGAGAGAGAGAGAGAGAGAGAGAGAGAGAGAGAGAGAGAGAGAGAGAGATCCAGGAGTTGAAAGAAAATCTGAAAGAACAGAGCACAATTTGTATATGGAATCAAGACAAGGCAAGTGAATCTCCCAACATCACAGAAGCTGATTCACAATCACATCATGAAGTGATCTCACACAATTCCTCACTCACTAGATGGTCATGCACAAGAACCCCCATTACCCCCCCTTCCCCAACTTAAACTTAGACCCCAAGAAAGACTTCCCAAGATAGAGAGTATTAACACATCATTGCAGAAACACAGGATGTGCTCTTGAACTGCTGTCTACAGATGAAATTGGACGCACTCAATGTATTATCATTCATACAGGCAAGAATGATCTTCACAGCCTTAAGAAAGACTCAGCCAGGGCCCAGGCTCACAATCATTTCCCACAACACGTGTGTTGATCTCTACCCTGCTTCCACGGCTTGACACCCCTCCTAACGTAATTGACGAGACCAACTAAGAGGTTCGTCACACATGCGCCAGCTCGCCCAATGTGCACTAAGTCCATCTTACCTCAATAAGGCCATGGCACCTGTATGATGGCTTCCGCCTGGATCAGGATGGAGACAGGATATTTGCCAAAGCCATTAAGGATGTTGCCCTTGGACATTTATCAACAATAGGCTATAGAGAAACCAAAAGACATCATGAGAGTATGCAGCCTTCAGAGTCATCGAGCCCTTCACCAGACCTCCACAGATGACCCATGACTCCTCAATGGCCTCACAGAGCACAAGAGAGACAGTCTTACAATGAAGTCCCATGCAAGCAGTCCCCACCTGAGCCACTCCAACAGACACTGAGCTACGACCAGGTATAATCATAACACCGCACACCCTTATCATTAGCTCCTGAAGCTAACATCAGTGATCTAAGAGAAATTAAATGGCATCTGGGTCTTCTGTGGGACAAAAGGTTCACACCAACACTTTTATTTAATTTGCTCCACATTTGAGGAACTGATTGATTAAATTTTTTGATCAACATCATATTAGTAATAATTAATTTCAACTTAATCTTTAACATATCCATAATCTGTAGTCAGAATGTAGTAGACCTGTTTTACCACTACATGTTTTGCGAATATATGTAGTATGTAGCAATATATGTAGTTTGACATATTCTTTAACTAATTAATTTTCTTCTGTAAATGATTATTACATCTGTTTTATTTTATTTATTTTAAAGTATTTTATAGCAAGGTTCTTGGTTTTACCTAAGGATAAACAGCAATATTTTTAATCTCTTATCCAATGAAACTGTTAAACATAAGCTTTTGGAACATTCAGGGTTTGTGCTCTTGGACATTTGGACTAAAAAGAACAAACAAAGATTTTTTTAAACAGCATTATAAATGTCAACATACTGATTCTAACAGAAACATGGATATGTCCACCCAATGCCCTGCAGGTTACTATGAATTCACAGTACCTGCCTTGAAACTCGGAAGGTTTAATAGCATGGATAAAAAATTACATAGCCCCTTTTATAACACCACTGCATCAAGGCATATGTCACATACGGTTAAAATTAGACAAAAGCTTTGAAATCTTGGATAAAGACCTATTTATATGTGGAATTTACATGCCTCCTTAAGATTGTCCATACTACAATGATTACATTTTTTACTCTTCTCAAAGAGAAATTGGTCAGTATCAAACTCAGGGAAAACAATTTACTATGTGGAGATTTTAATGCTCGAATTGCTCGTCTCGGGACTTGAGTCTGAAGCCAGTGCTGAAGCGGTCTCATATGCATCAACCCCAGCAGCGCGACCACCACGGAGGATGCCATATGCCCCAGGGGCCTCTGGACATGTTTTAAAGGGACTGTTGTGCCTGGCCTGAAAGTGGCGAGGCATCTCAGCACCGACTGCGCACGCTCGTTGGTGAGACAACTCCATGCCGAGAAAAGAGATGCTCTGAACCGGGGCGAGCTTGTTCTTTTCCCATTTGACATGAAGTTTGTTTTTCTGCAATGCTTTGGCAATATGTGCTTATGTATGGCATGTCAATAAAGCAATATGAATTTGAATTTGATTTGTGTATAGGGCATTTAAATTCTCTTTCACAATTACATAGGAATCTCATTATAACAGTGTACTTATTATTCTCTATTTGATGACAAAATAGAGTGTACATATGATAATGATGATATCAAGAGGATATAGTTTCTCAGGTCTGATTTGATAATAATGTTGCATTGCTTGTTAGAATCTCGCCTAATAGACTTGATTGCAATGGTGTAGACTATAAAATGCATCCAGATGTATGATATTGTAGTTAATCTGCTTTTAGGAGCACATATTTTAAAAGTGGTTCATAAAGCTGACAGTTTATCGCACATAAATACACAGAAATATAGTGAACAAATAATATAACCCCAAGCAAGTATATCAAATTATACATTAGCTGCGTCAGAATTCGTGTACTGTCTAAGAATGTACTGCATTTTTGATGAAGAGCATACTTTTCAGTTGTTAATAATATATATTCTTTTGGAATGCAGGTGAGTATTAATATATTTACAGACTTCATCCAGGAATGTGGGCATTGTCTCGTGTCCTGAATGTCGGACATAGTAACAACAACTATGAAAATATTCACTCTGGTTTTGTTAACAAATACAAATTATCCTCAAGGAAAAACTTTCTTGATATATACACTCACTGAGCACTTTTTTAGTAAAAAATGTACACATATTCATGCAGTTATCTAATCAGCCAATAGTATGGCAGCAGCGCAATGCATACAAGCATGATGATACAGGTCAGCAGCTTCAGTTAATGTTCACATCAACCAAAAGAATGGGGGAAAAAAATTGATCTTAGTGATTTAGACCATTTCATGATAGTTGGTGCCAGATGGGCTGGTTTGAGTGTTTCTGTAACTGCTGATCTCCTGGGATTTTCACACACAACAGTCGCTAGAGTTTATTCAGAATGGTGTCAAAAAACAAAAACAACCAGTGAGTGGCAGTTCTGCAGACAGAAATGCATTGTTAATGAGAGAGGTCAACATATATAATAATGGCCAGACATTTTCGAGCTGACAGCAAGGCTACGATAACTCAGGTAACCACTCTGTGCAATTGTAGTGACCCGAATAGCATCTCAGAGTGCACAACACGTCGGGCCTTGAGGCAGATGGGCTACAACTGCAGAAGCCCATGTCAGCACTCTATTGGGACTATAGTGTTTCTTCTAAAGTTCTCAGTGAGTATATAGCACTTACAGTTGACAAGAGCCGCCTGACATGTTCTCTGCCATTTTTCTTAATTCAGCATTGAATCTGATGTCTCCTCAGCTCCTGTGGCCTTATGCAATAGTAAAGTGTCCAATGGATGCAACTTTCAGAATCTCAGCCAATGCAATAGGTCATCTTGGTATTTTCGCCTGCTGTTTTATGAATACTGAGGATTCAGACATACTACTTGATTTAAATTATACATTTGGCATACCATATTGAAGGGAAGTATGCATATTCGGACATGGGGAGTGTCTGTTCTCTCTGTATGTAATTAAACTTTAATGAGCATGCTGATTGTGGTTTAATAGCCAAATGTTACAGTCTTATCTAGATATTTTGTGCTTTTCATGCATCTATTTAACTTAATGTATCCAGTAATTTGCTCCTAATGGTTTCCTATAAGGAATCACTATAGTTATTGTTCTGTACATGAGAGTATCTGCAACATACACATAGTCTGAACACAGAATTTTAGTCCATTTTCAGTTTAAACCACATGGGACCAAAAGGGTTACTTGTAGCACAATGCTCAGACTTATGTTTTAAGTAGCACCACTGAATTTCTTTGACGGGGCTTGGTGAACTGACTAAAGCCATGAAAGGGCTGGTTGCTAAAAGTGAAAGGTATTATCACACTGGCCATGGGCACCCACTCTGGGCTGGACCTAAGCTGAACTGCCCTCGTCCCGTCTGACAAACTGAGCTGATAAAGTCGTGCTGGAGCTACATCACATCCTTAAATTATTCCCTGCATTTCTCCCCTTGGGATCTGGCTCAGGTAGTCTCCCTGTGCAATGCCAGGAGGAAGTTCACTGTAATCTACAGATTTAGCAGCAGGGTTTTACACATAACTCTGCCAGCAAATACCTAAGGACCCCCTCCTTCCTTTGTGTCTGATGTTTCATTTCACACTTGTTTTAAGACAAAACCAATGATTTGACAATGACATTGAAAGAATAAACCCCATTGTTACCATGCGTGTTTGTTTGTTTGCTTGAAATCTTTTCATTCATTCTGTTTCCATTTAGGTCATAGCTGGAATAATTAGGGCTCTACTGAAAATAATTTTATGGATTAATGTGGGAGAACTTGACAGAAGCACATCATTGAGTGGGACAAATCCATGATATAAATTGGCAGACAAAGCACAAGGCAGTCAATATGGATTACAGCTAAGCTCATCTTCTTTGCCGGCATTTGGATGGGCATTGATAGGCTCTCACAGGTCTGTAAGCCCGCACTCTGCCAGGCAGAGCTGCACGGCAGGGGCAGGGGAGCAAGGGGGATGCAGGGGATTGGGCGCGCTGCCATGTCACCCCCACACCCCTGCCAAAACCTTTCAGCACCCCTTCAGATACCCTCGCCCCCCACCTACATAAACCCTAAAGTCCATACCCCAGGCACTTTGCTGGCACTACCTTGGAAAGCCTGCACCAGCTGGGCAAACACTCGAGTCACTGACAAAATAAACACCTTTCAGATAGAGGCATAACAAGAACAACAGTCTGCCGCATACAACTGACTAAATAAATCATAAGTATGATGCTGAGACAGGAGTAGAAAATAGAAGGAGGAGAAGGAATAGAATCAAAACAGAAACCAAGAAGTCAAAAGATAGACAGGTAGCATGCCATATATGGTATATATGACATTTAATAGTGTCTAGTTTTGCTGTGTATTTTGGCAAGGTGAGCAACAGTCGACACAATGGATGTGGGGTCAGGCATCGGAGAGGCATTTATTTTAAATAATAATAACAGAACATTTCCAAAAAGCAGAATATAGTGTCCATGGGGAAATGTGTCCAAAAAAAGGTCTGGTGTCATTGCGATGCAATCGTGGACTGAAGATTGGGTAAGGTCCAGGTATAATGGTGACAGGATCCGACGGCAATACGCGCTGCTCTCCTTATGTCAGGGGTGTGAGGTTCATGGGCCCACAGCATGTGAGGGCATGACGGACCGGCATCCTGGCCCACTGGCAGCGACATTTGCAGTCATTACCAATTATGCCTCTAAAATTGTAATCAAATTACTTAACTGATTACTTCATTGAAAAATTAATAAAATTATTAATTACTTTACATTTAAAATACTTTCTAAAACTCTTTTAAGTAACTAATTGCTTTGTAATTGGATTACGCCCAACACTGGTGCTGTCCTCCCCGGCAACTCATCTAATTCACACCACAATCCTACACGCTCCGTTCATGCAAGGACACCAGTGTGCATGCACAGAGGAAACTAGAGACCAGTCCCCTTGAGGAAAGGTGCACACCATCTTTAAAGTCTGTGATTATGAGGCTCTGTTAACCACAGGTGCGTCTCATCACATGGCACCAGATGGGAACTGTCATGATGCCCTCCTGTTAAATTATATTTTTGACTTGAATAAAATCAGTTAATTTAGATGTTACCATATGAATATACAGTGTCCTGCATATTTTTATGGGGAATGTCAGGGTACAAGGGAGTGGTTTGTGTGCAAACAGAGTAAACAGGTACAAACAAAGTAAAATTAATTTAAACAAGTAAAAAATAACTGAAGCAAAATTCCCTGAAATAATAACAGAGATTATTTATAGAGACGCTTTAATTTACCTTTTTTTCTTCAATTAAATATTATTGTTAAAATATTATTCAACTTTTTAAATAAAAGTTAATTTAGAAATTACCATATGAAAAACATACTTTAGATTAATATAGCATACAGGGCAGAAAAATCAACTTATTCCAAATTTGTTAAAATCTAAAAATACTAAAGGCTCGAGTGCCAAACACATTCCATTACCCCTATTCTGCTGTCTGCAAGCAGTAAACACATGTTTACAGCAAATAAAGGCAATTAATCCAATGATGGAAGAATGCGGCAATTCCCCACTTTGAGGGATGAGAAAGGAGGCAAAATGATGATAGTTTTTTTGTCTTCATATTATTCATCTCTCATTCATTCAAGCTTGTTTTATAATTCTTTAATTTTTATGTTAATGGCCATCGGTGGCTGAATGAGACCATTTTGATGACATATCTCCAGTCTCGATCCATGGCCAGCTTAACGTCTGATGAAAATAGAAACGAAATCCAAAGAATAATGGGGCTCAGGAGGATTTTGTGCAGCTGAGGCTTTGCATTCAAATGGGTGGCCATCTCAGCAGAGGCCCCTCGCCACTTTATCATGTCTGTACAGCTAGCAGCTTGTTTATGAATAAAAAATGTGGCATGAAACCAGAGGAGTGAGTTGTCTTTGTTTTGTCAAGTGTGCAGAGACAAAATGCTTCCCGCTCTCCTCTCTCTCCCTCTCAGTTTTTTTCACTCTCTCTCACTCATCTCAAGGGACTGGCAGGGGCAGCTGAACCCCTAGCCCCCTACCTGACAAACTGTTGCCATGGGAATTGCTGTCCCTTGATGATCTTTAGATGCTGCCCACCCAACCCCAATCTTGCAAACAAACCCCACCGCACACTCCGAACAAGGGTACCCTGACACCAAACATACATGCACATGCACACACAATCCCTAGCTTACCCACCCCAGCATTTTCTGCTTACTCCAACAAGTTCTGTTACATATTCATGATGTGAGGGTTTGCACCCCCCTTATATGCCTCCCACCCTCTCTGCCTCCCTAAGTCTTTGTTTTGGGTCTTCTGTCCTGTCTTTAAAGTAAAAGTAGGGCTGACATGACAGGCGGACATATTTTTCTGGATTTATTAGACCTCACCAGTTGTTTTCAAACTCAGCAGTGAAGGGAGAAAAGAGCACTGGTTGATCTCTGCATGATCAACACAGATATGACTTGTTTTGCTTACACAAACACACATTCATTTTACACATTAACATCAAAACCACCAAAAACTGAATGAATGCCACTGTTATTCAAATGATTTTGTTCAAATGCTTTAAATTAGGTTTAAAGACAAATATAAATAGTAGCTAAATAGCAATTTATGAACAAAGCTCAAATTTAAAATAAATAAATGAGTTGGACTGGAGAGTGAAAGAAAAGTAGCCAGCAAGTGTCCATTATGCATAGGAATGTATTCAAGAAAAAAGCATCCCAGGTGGATACCTCATGTTATTGCTTGGCAGAATGAAAAGAGTGTGCGAAACTGTAATCTAGGCAATGATTGGCGACTTTTGTCTTTTTTACTTTTAGATAAAATATAAAATAGTTAAATTTGTTTATAATTTTGTTTAATTAAAATCACAAGTTATAATTCAGTAACAATACAATTTGGAGTCAAAACACAAATGTGGAGGTTTCTCTAGCACTGGTTTTGAAGATCAAATCCTAGATCAAATCCATCTTAAAGGTGCAGTATGTAGCTCATGCTTGTGCACACACTCCATAGGGACGCACGCGAGCGAGCATCGGCCAAAACAATGACGTAATGTACAAAGAAACAACGTGATTCACCGGCATCATGCTGACAGATGAGGTGGCATATTTAAAATTACACAGTTATGATTGTTTTACTACAACCTTTGAGACTGTATATTATATTGGACTCTCCAGTGCTGGAACAGGATAAAACAAAGTGTGGATATAGGTCTGACTATGCAAGACTGTAGTTTGAAGTAATCACTTTTCTTTGCATTATACATTGACTGCATTTATATGATAGCCTATGTCGACATTAGCTAGCTAGCCAGCTTTATAAATAGCTCTTAGCTAAATTTGGTTAATGATGACAGAAGCTGTTTATAAAATAGAGTGTACATTATAAATATGTTGACACAATTGAGTATTGATGTGATTCCATCACAACTGTCATTTTGATATATCGATGCGCTATTGTTTTATAATAATAGAATATATATATTTTTTATGTATAACCAAGTTACATTACACTAATGAATGGATATTTTTGCATTATCTATGTGTTATTGTAGTTTACCTTGCTGAATAATTACAGATTAACATTGTTTATGATAGTTACAGTGCAGGCAAGATCAAGTTAGCTAAAATTACACAGATCAATCCTATGGCACTACATTTCACATGCTTTGCAGTTATGTAAGCTTATCTGTCCAATAAGAAGAATGCCAATCCAAGGTCGGTTTTGATCCCCAAAGAAGGTCCCTCCAGGAATCAAATGCCCTGCCGATGTTCACTCTAGTATTCTCTCGACCCCGATCAGATTCCAGCTGAGCCAGATGGGATTCAGTAGATAAATGATTTATTTATTTATTTATTTTTGTTTGTTTTTTGGCTTACTCAGAGTTTGTGTAGGAGTCGGTGTTGTGCTGGGACCTGGATAGTTGCTGGATTCCATCTCTAAGATGAACGTTACCTAGTGTTGCAGTTTGTTGTCACTGTTAAATAGCAGAAGAGAAGCTATTACTACTGTCTGAGGCAAGGCTTTAGGGAGTGTGCATAACCACATCCTTTGGATTTTAGAAGTACTGTTACTTCCCAAATAATGTAGTGTGAGTAGAGTAAAAGTAGCTGTCCTAAAAATGACTCAAGTAAGAGAAAAAGAGTAGCTCATTTAAAAGTACTCATGAGTAGTGTGTATTTAGTACTGAGTTGCAAAATCTATGCCCCATTATAATGAACACTGTATGGCAACTTTTAAAAAAACATCACTTATATTTGATAAACACTGCATACATCTGATTCCAAAAAATAAAAGGGAGACATGGTAACAGAAATGAAAAGATTAAAAAGTTATTTTCAGTTCACTTATCACCATTTTAAATCATAATGTATGAAACAATTACCTTAAAATCAGTTTGTGTGTAGAGTCAAAATTTCCCTTAATGTCAACAGAGAATTATTGTTGTGCATAAACATGTTCAAAACAATGCAAGGAATGCAAAAAAATGCTAAATAAGCAGGATCACTTCACACGTCATGTCCTGCACAATAAAGGAGGTAGAGCAGGCATGTGAAAAGTTGTTTGGGACAGGGGCTACATCATGCTTAAAAAGGAATAATTCACCCAAAAATTACATTTACTCACCCTCATGCCATCCTGGATGTGTATGACTTTCTTCTGCAGAACACAAATTAAGATTTTTAGAAGAATATCTAAATATTATAATATAAATATAATATAAATAGTAAATAAAGGTTATTTTTATATAATGTCCATACAATGAAAGTGAATTGGTATTAAAATATTGAAGCTCCACAAATTACATAAATCAGCATAAAAGTAGTGTAATCCATGTGCCTCCAGTGGTTTAATCCATGTCTTCAGAAGAGATATGATAGATGCGGTGAGAAACAAATCAATATTTAATTCCTGCTTTACTATTAATTCTCCTCCTTGCTCAGTCAATCTCCACTTTAACTTTCACTTCTTGTGTTTTTGGTTATTCACATTCTTCATGCATATCGCCACCAACTGGGCAGAGAGGAGAATTTCTAGTAAAAATGTTAAATAGTAAATATTAAAAAATTATATATATATATAATTTTTCAATATGTAATATTTAACATTAACACCACCATCACCTCTCTCTCTCTCTCTCTTTATATATATATATATATATATATATATATATATATATATATATATATATATATATATATATATATATATATTGATCTGTTTCTCACCCACACCTATCATATAACTTATGAAGTCATGGATTAAACCACTGGAGTTATATGTATTACTTTTATGCTGCTTTTATATGTTTTTTGGAGCATCAACATTTTGGCACCCCTTCACTTACATTGAATGGACCTACAGAGCTGAAATATTCTTCTAAAAATCTTAATTTGTGTTCTGAAGAAATAAAGTCATAGACAGATTGCATGACTTTGAGTAAATGATAAGAGAATTTTCATTTTTGTGTGAATTATTTCTTTAAGTAGCACATAGGGGGCCATGTTGTCCTCCTTTTGAGATACAATGTTCAACATTGATTTAGTTCTTTAGAGTTTCACATGATGCACAATTTTCTGAAGTTTGTGACTTGTGGAATGTTCTGCTGAAGTATTGCTCTGCAAATGTTGATACTTTTCTATCTTTATAAAGGCTAAGCATAATTGCAAATTATTTTATCATCTCTACTTTCCTGGTAATTTATTATTAAAAATGTCACTGTTTTATTCTATTACATTAATACGTTTAAAGCTACTAAATTTATTCAGCCAAAAGTAGTGAGTGGTTTTCTCGTTTCCTAGTTAATGTTTGTGCTCAATTTGGTTACATGTACACTTAAATCCAACATTTTGATGCAAATACTCTTTTTGTCCTACTGTTTAAATTCTTTTTAGACATAAATGACTGCATTTCCATTAAATCCTCACCAAGACGGGCATTGGCGGAATTATAAAGTGTATTTGCTCATTTAGGCATTAGCGCTCAAACATTAGCCACCTTTCAATCAAACAGCACGCAGGTACAGACATCAGGAAATAAATAATCAATCTTTTATATTTCATCTAGATCAACCAACCAGTGGTGCTCTTGCTATCGCGATTGATGTAATGAACACCCCTGTTCTAGATGTAGAAATATAGGCTAAATATAAAAAACTACTCAAAAGTTTGATTGAGGACATCTTTCAGCTCATCTCTCGCCCAGCCCTGTTGATAACATTGTATTAATCTCTCACACCAGCCCAATAATCTCAGTGATAGATAGTTAAATTACAGACTATGTTATAGACACAGAATCTAGTAAGCAGAAATATGAAATTTACCTCGATATGTTTCTTCAAATTAGAGGTAGGATTAATGATGAAATCTGGCTTGAGTAAGTTAAACTCACAATACACGATCAAACAATTGGCCTTTTTCACTGCGAAAAGCCCTTCCAGGTTCGGCAGTGATGGTAAGCTTTAAACTGTGCTTAAGGCATTCTCCACAGTTGATGCCAGATCTGCATCTGCCCTTCAAGTTTTTTACGTGTGATTTGATATGACGGGATTCACGAGGCTCTCCCTAGCCAATCATGTTGATAAATAAGAATGAAATCAGGACAGCGAAGTAGCGAACACAGACGGTAGGAAAATAGCACATGTTACCTTTTCAATTTTTACAGCACATAAAATGTACTCAAGCAAAGTATACCATTTTTAAACTACTTAAAATAGTGCAATTCCTGGGAAAAAGTAGTTAATTGCTGTAACGTGAGTATTCGTAATTCGTTACTTTACACCCCTGTGTTTTAAATATCATACATTTATACAATTATTAATTAAAAAATGTGTTGACCACAACATTTTGCATGTTACCTTTTCAATTTTTCGTAAATCGTTTTGTGCCTCATAGTTTAGTTGTTTTACTTTTAAAATGAGCTGAAATGTATATAATAGGTTGTTAAATGTGAGCATTCATTTAAAGAGACTATTGATTTTGTTTTGGTGGTTGTGATGGTTGGTACACGGTCCCCCATCATCCCCCAATTTTCTCATAAAACATATGCCACTGGTTTAATAGTAGGTTCCGTTGTGACAACTTACCCCATATAGTGTCACAGCATGCCCTACTATTGGGACAAGTTGTCACCAAAGGTCAACAAGTGTTCAAATAATTGTATCTTCTTTTTTTTCTTTCTTTTTCCCCGCTGGGCAATAATGGTGGAAAAACTTGACTTTCAAAAATAAACCTACCATAATAAATATTAGCTGGAGTTTAAAGCATAATAATTTGCCCAAGTCTCCACTAAATTCTGTGAGTATATATAGGTATGAGCTTTGTTAGCCCACATTACACAGCTAATTGTGAAAAACAGATAATTTGGATGTAAACCATGTTAAAACTATTACATAAATATTTAAACAATATGGGTCAAGAATATATTTGCTTGTTAGTCCCGTTACAGGCAAGGATAGTTCCACACAGAAGGCTATGTGCTTGTCTGTGGGTAAGGTGATTAGCAGGCTCAGAGATTCAGGCAAGCTGGTATGTAAGATGCTGCCCCAGGGCATGCAGGGAGGCTGAGGGGCAGGTGGCTGGCTGGCTATATTGGTTTTACCTGGGTGGCACAGCATGTAGGCCGGGCTAAGCCCCAGCTCTCCTTGCCTGAGTGGACTGGTATAGCTGTGCCAGCCTTACTAACGTGTTCGATGCCAGCCTGTCCACTGTACCATCTGACACACATTCACACCTTTCCCTACTGAGCGCCATCAGCCTCTGCCACCATGCCTCAGCGCTTGAGGATACTAGCGCACATGCCACTGTGTGAGGCTCTTAGAATGTAGCGCTGCATGCCGCTGCGTGTCGGTGCATCTCTCTTTGTCTTGAGCAAGTACATTTGTGCTTATCAAAAGCAAAAGTTATGCACAAGATGACACTGTGCATCATCTGTGTTTAATAATTTCCAAGCTGTCATGTGTCCTATGCTTTACACATTGAAAGAGAAAGAGATTGTTGCTGATGCCAGTGTGTGCCCAGACACCTGCCAGGCCCCTGTTTTAATGTGTTTGTGTCAATGTCAGCTCAGGACTCCAGGTCTCTGACACAGGTTACCAGCCCAGCATGACGAGCGCCTCTTCCCTCGCCCGACTGGGAATCACCTGCCCTTGCCAGACAAATCACTGACGTATTAAAATCCTCCAACAGTCTGCCTGTCCATACTCCCATATTAACTCTACCATGAAGTCTGATAGCACTTCAAAAAAAGACTTAGATCTACAGTATGTTCCTAATGTATCAGAGAGTATTTAGAACTGGGGGTATCAAATACTATAGTTCACAAATTGGTCATTGCAAATTCTATAGAGGTTGTCCACTGATCTGTATATTGTGTGGGTATGCGTCAATACTCAATATCAAAGGTGGACATGACCCGTGTATTAAATAGGGTGATTCTCACGAAACCTGTTAAGAAAATGTCCTGTCATATTCAACCCCAAATCAATAAAAAAAGATAAAGGAATAATAATTTGCATGAAGGAAATAAAGTGTACATATAGGGCATTTAGATTCTTTGCATTGTGACATTATTTTCAGGGCACTTGAGCGAATTTTACTCCCCAACTGGGCGTTTTACTTTTACTATTCCCATTGTTTTCAATGATCACAGTATTACAGTAAAAAGATGCTATTTTTTTATTATTTAAATCATCAAAAATGAAAATCTATACCCAGGGAGTACTACTATGATGTATATATACTTAACGATTTAAGTTTAGTAGAATTGTTTATTAAAGCAAAAAAATGTCTCACTTGTTTCTTCTGATTTTGCTATAAAATAGGACCAGGTCATTTTCTAGACAGGATTTCAACCAAAAGTAAAATTTTCATCCTCATTCTGTTCCAAACCAAAATAATTTTGTCTTTTGTGTTGAACACAAATGAAGTAATCTAGTAGAATGTCCAAGCTGCTCTTTTGCACACAATGAAAGTGAATGGTGACTCTGCCTGTCCCTGGTCCCCATCCACTTTCATTATATGGAAAAGAGCAGCTAAAACATTCTGCTAAATATTTCCTTTTGTGTTCCACTCAGGGAAGAATGTAAAACAGTTTTGAAACAACATAAATGAATAAACAGTAAATAAAGGTTATTTTTTTAAAAAAAACCTTATTAAAATAGTTTTGTTATGACTAAAGAGTCTTTTGGCAAGAAGGATACAATAGCTCTGTCTATTTTTCTCTTATTCACTCTAGTCTCTCTCTCTGTCACTCTTTCTGTCTCTGTCCCTTCCACTTCCTCTTTCCATCTTCCCCTCCCTCTCTGGCGGACTCAGCAGTAGCTCCTCTAATCTCTTGCGCTCCGGCGGTGCGGCACACGCTGGCTCCTCATGGGCCTACAGATGCCCTCTGTCCATGTGAGCACTTCCTGCGCAGGTGTTCCATGGGGTAAGGGCGGCACTAGACAACATGCAGCCATGCCAGGCTGAGCGTTGTGCTGTGGTACTCCCCATTCGTCACCCAAAGCCACCCAAACCCCACCGGTCCAGATGCCACTTCATACACTGAAAGTATGGCTCTGGTTCAGCTTGCATTCTACTGACTTGATCGAATTTTGATAGTTGTACTTTTTCTCGTTGCTGGCATCTCTTAATCAATGTTAACTGGCTCCAATTAACATATGTTAATTAATGATATTTACCTCAAATTAAAGGTATGAATGGTCCCAGAGGGTTTCCTGTTCATCCAATTAAAACCAATTAGCTGCAATTAACACGTGTAAATGAGATGCTATTGAGTCCAAAACAAACAGTGTGTAGCCTGTGCGATTCCCATGCAGTTTAACCTGGGCTGTGTGTGTGTGTGTGGCAGTAGAGTGGCGTGAGCCTCGCATCACACACACACACAAATCGTGTTGAAAACACACATACACACACATATACAAGGTCTGTTGGGCAATTTGGCAGGTCTATGGCCAGGATTTCAAGCTTTGCCATCTGACACTTCTCAACAGACTCAACAGCAATTTATTTAAAAGGGAATGTAAATTGTCTTGTAAATAATACTGTTAGCATGCATTAGCATTCGGAATATGTTTTTACTTAATGTAGTGCCACTAAGTTTATTGATAAATAAATATATAAACCAGGATTATAATTCATTAAAGGTCTGAGACTTTTGTTAATGTAAATAATTAATACTTTTTAGATAGCTGTTGACTCAAAGGGGGAAAATACATTGCGTGAAAGACATTCAGATTTTAATGTGGTGTAAACAGGCAATGAGAGCCAAATTAACGTAATACCTTATTTTGTAATAAAATATCCCACCTCTTCTCCATAGAAAACTTCTTTCATGGTGACAAAAAGGTGCCACAGTTATTCCATACTATAGGCTCATTCAGCCAGTTTACTACCATTTACTTAAGAAAACTACATATTTTTAAAAACCAAACACTGAATTCTTTACCTGGGTATTAAGACTCAAGGAAAAACGTTTTTCATGCCTCTTTTTAGTTCAATAATACCAGCAGCAGAGGCAAGGTACCAATAAGCATGCAAAGTTGACATCAATAACTTCCATACACCCTCTCTATTTGTGAATAAATGCAGATTATTTCACATTGAGGTTGAATAAGCGAAAGAGCCTTTTGAAATCAACGTTGAGAGCAGGCTCTAATCTGAGTTTGCAGTTTTGGGCAAGTGTTGACAGCAGTCTCCCCCAGCGTGGTGTGGTTGCATTGCATTAGTCTCCAGGTTTTACAGTGGCAATGGAGAACGCCTCCGATACTTACCATTGTAACAATCAGGGGTTTCTGAGCTTTGCGATGGGGAAAGAAGCCGCTTTGTTCAGTGATAAGAGCAGAGGGGAATATGTGAGCAGAAAAGGCAATCCAAAGGGCTGAGCAAATCTGGGAGCAGTATTATTGGATGGTAAACACGTCTGCAGCTAAGAGGCAGCAGATTTGCTGTTTCTCATTTTGGGGATGTGCTGTGTTTGAAGAGGAGCACAAAGGGTGGAAGGGTATCATGGGTGGGGGTAAAGGGATGTGCCTTGTTGAAACAGGCAGAAAACTACAGGGGAAAAGCAAGAATCAAAGTACAAGAAAGGAGTAAAAGAAAAGTGCCCTACTGTAATTCTAAACTTAAATGCATCCAAATAAAATATCTCATGTATTTTTACCAATTCTTAACAATGTCCTCTTTCCTCTAGACGCAGTACCGCCACTCCCTATATGCATTCTACACAGTCTGCGTAGGGTACCAACTCCCTAGGGGGGCACCATCTTACCCTAGGAGGGCACCAGAAAGTCCACTGGCTACCCAGTGAAGTCAAGGACTCGAAAGCAGTTGAAGAACACAGACAATCGCTTCACGCTCATATTACGTGAACCCCACCCCCATCCCCCCAAACCCCTCTAAAGTACACCCTGTAATCCCACAAAAACAACGATTCAAACAACTTTATAGCTTAAAAAATACACAAGTTTTAACAGCAGAATTAATGTAAGAGCTTTTATAAAATCACTTATTAAATTTTTTAAAAGTTGGGATGAGTTGAAAGAAATTTTTGTGGTAATCAACATTATGGTACAAATGCTGTCAATTGAGTTTAACTTGTATTGACTCTGGAATATTCCTTTAACAGTCTATTTTAAGTGTAATTTCTTCATGAAAAATCTAATTGTAAGAAGCAGTTAGTGAGATTTCAAGACACACCATGGACAAAAAGACACGCTTAAACCAAATCTTTGAGTCAAATGTTATATTTATTGAAATATAAGTCAATATAAAATCGGTATATAAAAATAAGTCAAAGAAATCTGTATGCAAAATTTGAAGAAATCAAATGCATGTAAAATCACCATTTCAATATATAATTTTTTTCCTTTGCAAAAAATATAGTTCTCTGTACACACACACACACACACACACACCATTAATCCACATAAATATTTCTCTCCTTACATTGTTCAATTCAACCGTAATATTTCAGCAGCTCTCTGATAATCATTAAAGCCATGCAAGTCAATCCGCTCACACTGTTTATTTGCAGCTAAATTCATTTCTGTCGATGATCTATGTATGATCCAAGGAAAAGTATTTAAGCCATTTAAAAGGGGAAAATCTTGGAAATGCTGTGCAATATCAGATCAGTGTTCTCACATGTTTTTGTGCTACATTAATTCAGCTCTCCATCTCTTTCTCAGAGCAGTGAAGGTCTATGGGGGCTTTTCTGTGTGTGCAAAGCTGTACCGGCGTTAATATTCTCAGTGTCTCAAGCTTACAGAGAGTGAACTCTAACCCCACCCCACTGCTGCCGCACAGAGATAAAACTTTCTACTCTCCTCTTTTTTTTAGCAGAGAATTACACGAGGAAGTCGATAACACCGCCACAATCAGCTTTTACACAGAGGATTGGGCTCAGGTGAATAGCATGGGACTTCTCTCTAGGCTGACAAACAGACAGGACCATACAGCACATCTGTGGGACTCAGGAAGACCACTTCATTCCATTGTGAACATGACCAATGAAAAGAAATATCCTATCAAGCAAGCTTTTGTCTGTGCAATGCTACAGGAGAGTGGTATTTGTCTGGATCTCTCATTGCAGTGAAGCAAGCTCAATTACATTATCTTGCACTAAAGGTAGTTTCAAGGCATTCTGTTAGCAATCAATCAATTAATCTTTAAGTGTGTGTCTTGTTCTTTTTCAGGTCTGGAATCTCTGGCAGAGGAGAATACCACACCCAATCATCTCTCTCTCTCTTCATGTGCATGGACAAGACTGGAACGTTAAACTTCTCCCTGATATAGGACAGCCACACATTTTAGAGGTCAGTTTATACTTTAGGTTGAAAATTTAAGGCATGTAATCATCAGCATCGAAAGCATTCATCAGTCAACTGAACATCATCATGAGTCATCTTTCCTAGCTATTAATTTTCACCCACTTAATGGGAGAGTTTGGCCCAAAATGAAAATTCTGCCATTATTTGCTCCTGAATTACTTTTTTCTTCTTCCATGGAACACAAATAGAGCTGTTAGGGAGACTGTTAGCCTCAGTCAAAATTCACTTTTACTGCATCCTTTTGTACATGCAATGAAAGTGATTTTTTATTTTTTTTAATTCTGTCTAACATCTCCTTTAATGTTCCATGGAAGAAAGAACATAATAGTTTTGGAAGAACATGAATGTGAGTAAATGATGACAGAATGTAAATTTTTGGGTGAACTATCCCTGGCTTGAAGTTTGATGTTTTGCTCTTTTATGTTGAAGGATTCTAATTTTTACATATTATAGAAATAGCTACTATGAAGTCCAACAATTCAATGTATTTACAGACACATAATTTGGGTAATTGAAGTTTAAATGCAGTTTTTGATCAGACAGATTTACTGATACTATAAAATATATTCCAGATTTAAAGCATATAAAACATATTGAGCCTGCAGTTGATTAGAAAAGCACTCTTCAGCCAGAAACCACATTCCACTACATTTCAACACAGATGCAAAATTGCATTTTTTTATGCACAAAATGCATCTGCTGTAAAGTTTCCACAGCAATACAGTTGAGAAGATAGTGCCCAAGTGTATTGATAGAGCTTGATACACTGAGCCTCTCCTTTTTGTTGCAACACACTGGAAAATCTGCAATCGTCTGTCCATCTGTCTTTAACAAATATATTTATCTAGAAACGGAATGTGTGGGTGAGATTTATGTTCAGGCTAATGTATACACTGGTTGGCCTAGTTGCCATTTCGTGAGGCTGGTCGTCAAGACTGTGAATCTGTGATGCTCTGATAGGGGATTCCTGCAGGCCTGATTAGATCTACAGGGCATGTTTGTCTTCCAGTAACAGGAATTACATAATTTGTAAGGAGGCCTGGCTTCCAGCAGTTTTTGAGTATTAATTCCCACCCACACCCTGAGGAGAGAGATAGATAGAGAGAGAGAGAGAGAGAGAGAGAGAGAGAGAGAGAGAGAGAGAGAGAGAGAGAGAGAGAGAGAGAGAGAGAGAGAGAGAGAGCAAGAGCTCTCCAAAGCAGGAAATACATATTAAAGAGCTGGGATCTTTCACACCACAAGAGCAGTCAATAAGGCATAGATCTGATGCATAGATCTCTTGCAAGCGAATGGGGAAATGCTCAGCTAGGCAGTGATATGTTTTCGTACTCAAAGGCGCAATAAATTATTCTTTATTTTTCATCTAAATATTTTTAAAGGTCTGATTCTTGAACTGGATGTTTAAAACTTATTCTAATAAAATGCTTCAGATTGTAAATGTCAGATCACACAAAATGGTAACACTTTACAAATGTTGTATGTGTTTATATTATTGAACTGCATTAGCTAACATGAACTAACAATGAACAAAATTTTCACAGCACTAATCTTGCTTGATGTTAAATTCAACATATACTAATTATTTTCTTTAATTCAGTTTTACATGCTAAAAATTCACAGTTGTATTTTAATAATGTAACGTTGACTAAGGTTAATAAATGCTGTTCAAAACTGTGTAAATGTTCGTTCATGTGACCTATAAAAATAAGTCAAAGATATCCAAATGTATGCAAAATTTTAAGAAATCAAATGCATGTAAAATCACCATTTCAATATATTTCAATATAATGCAGTAACACATTTTAACAAATACAACCTTACTGTAAACTGTTATCCTGAATTGTCATCTCTAAATTAATTTATAAGTGCTAATGAAAATGTCATCTACAGTATTATCAGTGTTGGGTGTAATCTGATTACAAAGTAATTGGTAAATATAATCTAACTGCTTTCAGCCAAAAGGTAATGTAACACATTACATTTTTAATTTGTTTAATAAAATTACAGTTACTGACTTTCAATTAAGTTAATAACTTTTAAGTACAGTACATGGGACAAATGTTTCTAAATTAATATTATTGAAGTACAATAAATGTAAAACTTTAATCATGTTAACATATACAGTACATCTGTTTGAATTTCTGTGACAGCAGATGGGTGTGTGCCCCATAACTAGTCATTGTAAGGGAGAAATGCTGCAATGAACAAAAATGAATAATAGACATTTTCATTTGTTGAGCAAAATTTTAACTTTTCTGTGAAGTGTTTTAGAAAGTAACTTAAAAGTAAATAAATTAGTAATTTTATTACTTTTCCCATAAAGTAATATTTGAAATAATATGATCACAACTTTAGAGAAATAATTCATAATTTGTAGTTAATTGTGATTATTTTTTTATTTTTTATTTTTTTCAAACAATTTACCCAACACTATATATAATGACAACTTTTAGGTAAAGAGGTAAAGAATGCATATAATGAGACTACAGAGTGTTAGGAATTTGTTGTTATATCCTCAGAATTCACAAAATGGGCTGCCAACATTTAATTTATGTTAAATTAACTGGATGGTTAAACCTGGAGATTTGTTTTCAGAGGACTCATTTTATGTGTAGTTATCATGTAATTACATAGTTATAGATTAAATTTAGATACAGCTTTATCACTGAGGAGACTTCCTCTTCCGATTTTATATTGCAGTATGTTCAGACACACTACCATTAGGTGCTCTTTTAGTTGGTATTTTCAAAATAAGGTCTGTTCCAGCGGTCCCTGCCATCTGGACCCAGTAGACCCACAAACAGGTCAAGGTGGATGCCATTCCCATAGCTTTGACTGCCTGTCACTATGCCAGTGTGCTAATTTACAGCCAGCAACCCCCTGATCCTAACCTGCCTTGCCAGCCAGCAACTCAAGTGTGTGAAGATGCCAACAGCATGCTCTGCTGAAGACAAATCCGCTTCAAACCCTCATAAATCACCCAGAGGTCATGACCTTTTCACCTTTTCAACCCATCACCAGCCAATACACCTTCCCCCCATCCCATAACCCTGCCTCCCGCATGCCTACCTGATGGCCCATTCAAGCACAAACACACAAGGGAAAAACAACTCCAAACTAGGTAGCTGTCTCATCTGAGCTCACAGTACAGGGAAAACTATTTGCATGCCCACCCTCTGTTTCAGCTCTTGGGACACAGCAGGGAGGAATATGAAAGTCTGTAGTCTGTGAGTAAAGCAGCCCAGATATCTGAACACACTGTATGACGTGCAGAGAGAAACTGCTGAAGTACAGTGGAGCAGCACCTCATTCAACTAATGGTCCTGGAACACCAGGAGGCCAGCAGCAAAATGGGTTTGTCTGGCATTCTAACCAGTGTCTTGGCTTTTGTTGTCTGATGAAAATGAGCACATTTTATTTTCAGTGCAATGTGCACTATTTTCTTAGCTAGAGTTTTCTTCTATTCACTTAAACTTTTGCCCATTTTAAAATGGAAAGTAGAGAGAAGACTATTCACTCCTCTTTCTCTTTACACTGTACAGTCAGGGGTATTGGCTTTGAGAGTCTTAACTGGGACCCCAGTGTCATTATCTAACAATCAATCTCAGTGCTCTTGATCAGGAGCAGAGCCACCACAATAGGCACTTTGCATAATGCCGTATCAGGGCCCAGATGAGCCGAGCATGACTGCCAATCCAGGAGGCTGGATTTGGCAGCTCCTTGTTGAAATTCTGTGAGCACATGCTGCTAAAACGCTTAAAACGTTTGTCTTGGATTCATAGCCAAAGTTAATGTTAACCCGACTTCCAACTAAACGTTGGACTTATAAAATGAGTTTACAGACACTGAGATGACTGTGCATGCACAACTCTACAAGCATGATATAGTTGCAGCAAAAGCATATACCTGAACTAACTACCTGAAATAAACTGCCCAATTAATATAAAACGTTGCCCATATAACAAATTGAAAATGCTGCATAATTTGGAGGGGATCCCAAGCAGTAGAACGATTATTTGCAGTGAATTATAATTTCTTCACAGCCTTATAAGACCAAGCATCCTGAACGAAACTCAGTGTGAATTCACTCATTATTTATATAGCTACAGTTATTGAAGTAGGCCCATCCATGAATTACTGTCTTATATTTCTATTTTAAAGCAGGTGTTGCTGTGGTGGAAATAAAATTGAAAAAGGTGGCAAGGAATCTTTTTTTTGGGGGGGGGGGGTCGCCATTATAAATCTCTTTAACTAGCTATTACTTTAAAACTGGACAGAGAGGTGGAAGCATGCCCGTATTCGATTAAAAACGGCATTGTAGGCACGTGTATATCTGGACTGTAGACAACGTCATGTATTTATATTCTCGCGCTCAGTCGCGCGCTCGGCTCTCACCGGTCCTAAATCCCAGTAGCGCGTGCTGATGTGAGGCATGCTGGGCTGAGCGCGTTTTGCCTATGCATTAGCCATTCACTTCGTCTGTCTGACATCTCTCCAACATAAAACCGTACGGCGGAGGTAAAATATCTCTCTCCTGGCGAAAATAAAGCTTTGTCTCCCTTCTGATCTATAGGATATAAAATAAAGCCAAGGGTTTGATGGTGACTTTATGCAGGGCTTGCTTTTTTGTTCACACAAAAGGCAATGAAGATGAATGAGGAGGGATTGCCGGGGCCTTGT
This sequence comes from Moxostoma hubbsi, assembly GCA_032164185.1. NCBI lineage: Eukaryota > Metazoa > Chordata > Actinopteri > Cypriniformes > Catostomidae > Moxostoma > Moxostoma hubbsi. Next base: position 26,578,965 of record JAVLUX010000029.1, on the reverse strand, counting down.
CTCCCGTGGTCCTGTAGCATCACCCCCCTTTTCCCGTGCTCACTCCACACTGTCGGAGAAGTTAGTCAGGGAGCTTTATTATTGATCCGAGGCAGTCGATCGCCATGATGTGTCCGAAATGTCCGGTCTGTTTCCTGTTTCCAAACTTGGATTAAATCGATCAGCACCGTTTACATTTTTGTCAATTAGAAGGACGCTTTATTCTTTGTGTTCTATTATAGCGTTTGTGGCATATATTCGCATGGCATTCTTCCCCAGTCAACTAAAACTAAACCTTTTGTTTCCCCTCTCGTTGTTCTCTTGGGATTCAACCGTCCATGTTTATTTACATCTTGCTTTAAGAACTAAATAATTGTTTCAAATGGTAGCTATATTGGAGTCTACTCATCTACACTTTTGGTTCATATGAAGACTACATATTCCTTACAATAGAAAATAACTAAATAAATAATTCTTTTTTTCAAAGATAAAAAAAATGTTCACCTATCGTGGATGTTGTAGTTCATTCCGGGGATGTTGGTATCAGCAGCAGGCAGGGCGATGCTTGTGCGTGCTCTAGGAGCTTCAGTGCAGAAATCGTCTCTTGTTTAGTTGCTATCTGCTGATTTTCAGCCCCGCAGTCTGTCCCCTGAGCATTGCCCACTGTGCGATAATATCTCAAAAGGAGTGGTTATCACCACACATTATATTATAATCATTAGTGATCCTGGCCCTTTCACCCGCACTGCAGAATAAGCGCTGGGAACCATTAATCTAAACTAGAGCGACCACTCGCAATGACTGCTCGTTTCCATTCTTGACCAGCGGGGAATAATATAATAATTTCTCGTCACCACTCTTTGGTTAGCTGTCTCTAATGAGATAATGAAGTGGAGTTTGTTGACGTGTTGTAGATTTGAGCTGTATTAAGAATGGTTATGTTATTATATGTAAGATAAGAAAAAACATATTTTATTGTAAATGTTGATGTTTAATAATGTAGGCCTATTGCTCTCCTTGGATAGAAATTACATAGTGTTGAGTATTCATCGAAATGATTAATTGTGTTTCATTTTCACGTTAAGCTTCCATTGCTCAAACATATCGAGAGCTAAATTGGTGAAGCATTTTCCCTTTTGAATATCAATCAAATTTATGGCCACTATATATATATATATATATATATATATATATATATATATATATATATATATATATATATATATATATATATATATATATATAATTTATAATTGCTTACAGAATTAGAGAGTAGTTATAGTATAATTTAGAATTAAACATATATTTTTAATCCTTGGTATGAAATGGAAGGACTCAGCGATTGTCGTGTCTGGTTTTGATTATTGGGTTTAGTGGAGAAATAACAGCTGTTCCAGTGATGGGACTGCGAGAGAAGATCTATAACCTCAATCGAATTTCTCCTGCCAGTCTAAGGCAGAGTTGGAAAGTCAGGAAAATGTTTATGTTGAGCTGTTAGTCAATAATGAAGCCACTGGATTATGTTTGCATTTTGGACTCCTCGGAGTAACTCAATGGGGTTCATTTGACGTGGTCATGGTTGCACTGATGGACTGATAATTACTGAACACTCATGATTTAGCCGTCAAGTCAGCTATTTTAGATTCGTTGAAGTCTAATGTTTATTCGTTCTTGTAATATTTTTGATTGGAGACTCCGGGCGTCGAAGATCTGCTGGAAGCAATATAATTGCAGAGGTCTTGCTTCAGTCGTCCCTGACCCCTTAATCGGTTTGGGCATGCTGTGGATCCGGGTTTGGTCGCTGCGCATCACCTCACTGCGCAGCAGAGTCGAAAAGATTGACACAACGTGGTCCTGGAGCGCCACACATGTCTATTGTCCACACTGCGAAAATAAAGACATTCTCATGAAAGCAAAGCGAGACACATGCTTAATTGCAGTTATATTTAAATTGCCCTGTCATCACCACACAACCCCAAATACACACACGCACACGTCGTGGTAAGGGCATGAGTATGGCATTGAGTGCTTAGGGCATGCTGTCATGTCGGGCCTTTAGATCTGTCCATTCACTGACTGTTCTTTTTTCCGAACTTAACTTAAATGGAGCAATCATAAGGGTATAGACAGTAGACAACACAACATGCTGCATACCATGGATTTTATTATTATTATTATTATTATTATTATTATTATTATTATTATTTTATTTTATTTATTTTATTTTATTTTATTTTATTTTATTCTGTGACGTAATGGTCCTCCCTATGGTTTTAAAATGTTTGTTTTCATTCTTTCTTTTCTTCTTTTCTTTCTTAGTGAAATACTGATTCCACTGTTCTTTAACTGTTATTTGAGGTTGAATGAACACCAAATATTACAAGAAAAAAGAAATGTAAAATCAGAAACTAGTTTAACAAATATGGACTATAATGTTTCACATATTTTCTTATTTATGAGTTAATATTCTAAATATCTGCACATGTACTCTATATCTTGTTTTTTTTACTCAACCTATGCAATACCCTGCCCGCTTTTTACTGCAGAGCAGGTTACTAGCAGCTATTACAAATATCATGAATAAAACGCGTAAACAAACAGGCAGCGATGCAGAGCGAGGGGCCCGAGGCACAGAACCCCCCTTTTCTCGAGCTCCTGGCGATCCCGGTGCGCCAGCTGATCAAAGCCCGAGTAAGTGGTAATATTTCTCACTTTATTACCGGAGTCACAGCGTGTCTGTACGGCCAGTGATCACACACTGCACTGCCCACACTGCCTAGCCGGGTTAATGTGTTGTAGCTATATAGGATGACTACATATAGTGCGTCTTAAGAGGGGAAGCAATAACAACAAATAGACTAAAATCTAGAATTCTCTCTCTCTCTTTAATATATACAGTATATCCTCTCTCTCTCTCTCTCTCTCTCTCTCTCTCTCTCTCTCTCTCTCTCTCTCTCTCTCTCTCTCTCTCTCTCTCTCTATATATATATATACAACATTGCCTATATGTTGTAAGTCGTTAAATAATTAGATTGAAATTAGAATAATTCATCTCTCTCTCTCTCTCTCTCTCTCTCTCTCTCTCTCTCTCTCTCTCTCTCTCTCTATATATATATATATATATAGAGAGAGAGAGAGAGAGAGAGAGAGAGAGAGAGAGAGAGAGAGAGAGAGAGAGATGAATTATTCTAATTTCAATCTAATTATTTAACGACTTACAACATATAGGCAATAAACCAACAAATGCATAAAAAAAATGCTTTTCCGATAGGTGAGAAATGTTACTTCACGATTTTAATCGCGATATAATGCTTAAACTTTTTAATGTATTTATTTATTTATTTATTTGTTTGTTTGTTTGTTTGTTTGTTTTCATGTTATGAAAGTGATCCCTGTGAACTTGACGGTCCATTACATCACAGACTATGAACTTGAACTTGATTTTCATAAATGCCTTAATCATTAAGTAGAGATGTTATCAAAATAGTTTTTACGAGTCGCAAAATCAGGGATCTCTTCTAACAAGATGTGTTTAAATGAAGACAAACTTTAGAGAATTTCTAACGTATCTAAAAGCCATTAAGGTAGCGGAAATTGTCTAGTTCACTTGCACCCTCTTACTTATTCGACACTCCACCAAAGACCCATTGCTATGAACTTGCGTAATGCAACAAATATATTTGACAGGCAATGCTCTCTGCCGGTGAGAATTTTTCGATCGATAGCTCTTATTGTTATTATTATTATTATATTTGTAATAATAATAATATATATATCCTTTATCCTTTAATAATGCATTAATGTATTAATGTATTATGTAATGTGAAATGACCGAAATAAACTGAAATAGTTTATTTATTTTTTAAATGTATATTTAAGTTCGTTTTTTTAATAAGACCATTGATCATTTATTCCGTTTCTTTCATTATAGGCTATTCTGTCCTCATGACAGTGATGTTCGTCGAAATAACCAGCACATTTTGCATGCCTTCCAAACAGGGAGAAAATATCAGCTGAAATTAGAGAAAGTGTTGGGGGTGTTGGCCGCATAGTCTACTGCAAAAGATGGAGTGTGTTCATCTTTTATCTGTAACTCTTCATGAAACAACACATGTCATCCAAGGGTCCCAAAGTCAAAGAGGAGCACTCCCTAGACGCTCATCGTCAGCTGTTTCTGTGTATTGTATAAGGCCTTTCTGCTGCCATAGCGTGGACTAGACCCACTATGCCGTTTTACATGAGAAGTGGCCCATATGCACGATGTTGCTTGGTATTGATTCCAGATTCCAGACTGGAACGTTTGCACATTATTTGCTGACAGAATATAAATAGCTGAGATTGTGAGGTTGAAGTGCGCAAGCTAGAAAGACAGTGTGCTTATGCAAGTGATGAATTGTGCCAGTGTCACATAAGAAGGCAAAGACACCGCGGATTGTGATAGATAGATAGATAGATAGATAGATAGATAGATAGATAGATAGATAGATAGATAGATAGATAGATAGATAGATAGATAGATAGAGAGATAGAGAGATAGATAGATAGATAGTGGTAGAAGAATTATTGCAGTATTACAGTAATACACATGTTGATGGAAATAGTTTTTTCAGAGTTAAGGTTAGTATGCATACAACAAAAACTAGGCTACACATTTCATGTTTGTAAATACTGTAAAATATTGTGACAGGCAAAACAATGTTGCCTTAATTTAACGTGAAATATTGAGTATATTTTAATGATTATTAAACAGTAAAGATAAAAGTCAGAGGTTTCAGACAAAAATGTTATCCATCTCGAAACAATCATAAAATGTTCAACCCAAACCCCATATGAAATTTTTCAAAATAGCATTAGCCATACGTTAATTTGACACTCTTTTTAGAAAATTTAACACTTGGCAACATTTTCCTGAAGAACACGATGTATATTGCTTAAAAATCAGAGAAACGGACTTAACAGATCAAACTAAACACTTCAAGGTGTGTGGGCCATTAGAGGCTGCTGAGCTGATCTAACATCCTGTAAAGTTTAGAGCCCTCTTGTCTTTCACTTTCTCTCTAACAATGGACCAAAGGAGGAAGAAGTCCTTACGTGAATTTTCATTGATTAAATGAAGTAGGCTAGTTAAATAGGTTAAAACAATTGTCGGTATAAAATGAATAAAGGACACGCGCCGAATTTGCTCAAAAAAGAAAAGTATTGATGAGCACTGTATCTTGCTGTCTAGCGAAGTAGTTGGGGCTATAAATTAGAACTAGTGTCAGTGAATAGGAAGTTTAGACTATTTATTTAGACTATAAAGTGCACGCCATAATAACAATCATTGCTAAACATATGGAATTTTAAAACAAAGTGATAAGTCATTATTTTATGATAGGCTATCCCTCATTAAGGTCTCAGGAAAAAAAAAAAAAAAAAAAGTATTTACGTTTTATTGACAGTTAAAAAAAAGAGATTTTTTAAATGAAGATAACACATTTAATGCTTGCGCAGGTTTTCGATATAAATAATAATAATATTTAAAAAAAACTGCAGAATAGCTTACCACATCCCTGAGATGCGTATGTTTTAAGACATTTATTACGCAACTACAATACACTACAGTTTTCACAGCATGATATGCAGGCCAAGATTTTTCTTACATCTAAATATTGACACATCTATGTATTCATAACATCGGTAAATTATCAGATATGTACCTTCTCAAATGGTTCTCTCGCTCCTCGGCTCCACCAGAACAGATGATTATTTAAAAAATTATACGAAAAAAAAAAAAAAGACTACAAAGGTCTGTTTTCTGACTCTCCGCATTAACTTAGATATGACAGTTTCTGGGATTTTTGACAATTGGTGTCTTCTGTTCCCTATAAATAGCGCAGAGTGCGCCGGTAAAGCGATGAGGGGATAGCTAATGGTTACTTGAACGGAAAGCCGCTGATTGGTCCCGGCCTGGCGTGACGTCAGGAGGCTGTGAATAAGGCTGGCTCGTGTGCTTTCAGGAACATGCAGAACACCGGAGGCTGTTCGGGGAGAGTCAACAGTCCTGCAACGAGATGTCATGCAAATTCTGTTCACACTAGCATCTTTCACCATTTCTATCTTACCGAGGAAACACCACGCTGTACGGAGGGAGACGCACTTTTCAAGCGTTTGATGGTCTTTCGTCTTTCAGAGGAACCTAAACAGTGGATACATGGACATGGTAAAGTGCACTCTAATGTCTCTTGGCTCGCATGTCTCGTGTGCTAGTTCTGTCCAAGACCGGTTGCATTAGACGCTTGCTTTTGAAAGACTTTAATACATATAATCGCCAATGCTTCACCTTGTTGACAACGGCTACGTGCGTATGCGCAATGATGTCCTCTTTGTAGCCAACGAACAGTTGGTGTTTTGAAAGAGAAAAAAAAAATCTCTCTATGTTTGCTTCATCGTCTACAAAATTGGTTGCGTTGAAGAGGAAGAAGAAATAATGACTGACAACTGACGCATTACTACCTCATGTGAAGATCACCTTTGTTCATCTTGATTTTGGACCGCTACATGTTTCCGCGTTGATCGTTCACTATACACAAAAGTGGTGAATCTATTTCAAACATCTAACTTCTTGATATTTTCCTGTCGAACCTCTTCACAAAGACTCTTTTAAGGACTTGAAGCATCCTTCAGTGTTACGAGCCTTTCCCTCCCTCTTTTCTGAAAGAGGGAAAATAGGAACAGACTCTCAGGTTGTGGACACCACGGCAGTAACTGTGGGAGCACATCCAAATACGATGGTCCACTGTGCGGGCTGCGAGAGGCCTATATTGGACAGGTTTCTCCTTAACGTTCTGGACAGAGCATGGCACATCAAGTGCGTACAATGTTGCGAGTGCAAATGTAACCTAACAGAGAAATGCTTTTCTCGGGAAGGAAAACTATATTGCAAAAACGACTTCTTTAGGTAAGTTCGTGAGTTTGATTCATCTGCAACATTTTTTTTTCCTGTGGATCTGTTGTTCTGATAAATTGGAATATAATGGTTCATTTAATCTTCTGTGCTTAAGGACACTGGTGTAATTGTTCACAAGAATAATACAAACATTTGTCAACAACAAGATACAGATATAAGATATGTTATCTTATATCTGTATCTTGTCGTTGACAAATGTTTGTATTATTCTATATTATTCTTATATATATATATATATATATATATATATATATATATATATATATATATATATATATATATAGGAAACATATTATTATAATTGTGAGTAATTTACATCTGATATAAACTATAAGATCAAACACCCCAAAAAACTCTTAATGTTGGGGGTTTAACAAACATCAAAATATCTAATTTTTCATTCATTTAAAATCACTCTTTCAAACAGTGATACTACATTTTATTTACATTGCTACTTAAGCTTAGTGAAACCTCCTCTGTGTTGAACGTACATTTAAAAAGCTTCTAAATTTGATTTTAATAAATTAATGAAATTTGTCCTGACTTTATTTGAATTTGGGGTTTACATTCACACTAACATGAGAATGTAAATACAGACTTGTTTGATTCTTTGATTAGGACGCCCATTAATTAAATGCTTGTTAATTTGAATTGTTATGCAAAATGACGAGCAGATACACTATTAGTCTGTGTACTCGTCTGCAGCAAGGGTTTTAAGGAAATCACACTTTGTTTACAACGAATAGCAGCCAGGGAAGCCGCAGGGATCAATGCTTTGCCAGTAGTTGAAAGTGTAACGCGGCCCAGTGGCAGCCTGTCTGCACAGTCGCGCGTGTTTGCAGTGGTTCAAGTTAAGATGTGATAAGTGGATTTGAATAATAAACGACTTTGAGATGGAAACCCTCAGACTATGTAATCACAGATGTAGAATCAACAATCTGTACAGAAAATCAGAATACACATTACGTGTCACAATTAAGTGGTGAGTATTTACTGCAGTGGTGTTCATGAATGTACATGTCCTTTTGTTAGGGGTGATTATTAATGTTTCAATCCACGTTAAACTCGCCCCTATAACTTAACTCACTATGAATACATGCATAATAAATCTAAATACCAAATTCGTATTTTAATTTCTACATAATAGAGAAAACAAATAATGCCTCTATAGGATTATATTTGCGTTAACACTAGGTCGACAATAACAAATAAACACAAAGCCTAATTATTGTGATAAATATCCTCTAAAAATATATACAAAAAATGAATAATTTTGCATACTTAAAATGTTGTTTTTATCAAGGTATAGTAGGCTAACCCTTTTCTTTTTTCTCTCTCTTTTTTTTCATTTTTGGTCTGTCTATTTGCAGGCGCTTTGGAACAAAATGCGCGGGTTGTGCTCAGGGGATCTCGCCGAATGACTTGGTCCGGAGGGCACGAAGCAAAGTGTTTCATCTGAACTGCTTCACATGCATGATGTGTAACAAGCAACTATCTACAGGGGAGGAATTGTACATCATAGACGAAAATAAATTTGTCTGTAAAGAAGATTATTTAAGCAGCACGAACGGAAAAGACACCAATCTCCTTTCAGGTAAGTAAAATGAACCAAATACCGAGAACAGGAAAATGTTAAAATGTTAATTACACATGCTTTTTTAAAGAAAAAAAATAAGTAAAAGATAGTAATATGACAAATATACACGAAATTGATGTTTTGAAGTCTTATAAATATACGATATAAAGTCTCAAAAAATCTGATTATTTATATTGAATAGTGTTTATATATATAAATATCTATTTATATTATTTATATTATATAACAAATTATATATATATAGTCAAATAATATTAATAATAGTCTAATATTAATAATAGGCTATTAGCCTTTTAAAAGCCTAATCAGACCTTGTCACCAACATATTTTTAACATTTAAATTTAAATTTCGTTCGAATTTCCATGTTTTATAAAATATAGATTTGCTGCATTTTGTGACCCATTGTAGAACAACTAAAAAAACAATTTTTTAACCCGTTTTACTACCGTAGCCTATTGTCATGTAACGTTTTTTTATCATTATTTGTTTTTTATTTTTTTATTCCTGCCTTATTTTTTTTTATTTCACATTCCATTGTTTAGTGTTTAGTCCTCCGGCCCCCATGTCTAATTCTGAGGTTTTTATTTCGACTCCCTGTCTCCGACGGCCCTTCTTTCCCCATTCAGTTACAGCGTGTAGTGATCCTAGTTTATCGCCAGATTCTCAAGACCAGCTACAAGACGATGTCAAGGATGGGGAAATCGCAAACTTATCGGACAAAGAAACGGGTAATAACGAAAACGACGATCAGAATCTCGGAGGAAAACGAAGAGGACCGCGTACTACTATTAAAGCAAAGCAACTGGAGACATTGAAAGCGGCATTCGCGGCGACCCCCAAACCAACGAGACATATCAGGGAGCAGTTGGCGCAGGAGACGGGGCTCAACATGCGAGTTATTCAGGTAAATTGATGTACATATATTTCAGAAAACACGTTACATTATAAGTGTAAATATATGTATTTATATTTATAATATATACACATTTAAATATAAAGCATTACAATAGTTATAATACTTTCAAAAATATACAATAATTTGCGGATTTTGCTGGGGGAAAATGAGATGGCCCTACAAGTAGCGATTGATGCCATGAAGCTACAAGCTGAGAATGTATTAGCTATCTGTGGCAGCTTAAATATTGAGTTTCTCTGTGAAAAGTTTTCTCTGGTACACGTTTCTCATCTTGGATATATTGTACAAAATGCCATGGAGAAAAGCGCAAGCTGTTTATTGTGTCTTCCCTTTGCAATCCATTAGGAAAGACCATTTTAATTGAAATGAGGACACTTTTGTTGGCACCTGTAAATATTTGGAAGTAACAGTAATATTGTTAGCCTTTTTATACTTGACTCGCGAGATGGAAAGGCAGGCCAGCTGGCATCAGACTGCTGAGAACGATGGGACTCTTGGCAATACAGCGCCATCACGTTTTGCGACCACATTTAGACATGCTGTGACGGTTCTCAGTCAAATGGAAACACAGAAATCTGTCCCAGTGTCTGTCAAAGTATCTCATACTAGGTGGTTGTCTGTGATAAATTGAGAATCGATCCTTGCTTTTTGTCGAGTGATCGCCAGAGCAATGAAAGCATAGCCGAGGCGCGCAGTCAGTGCACTGGCAAATATGTGCCTCATTTACCCACACGACCATATGGGATTTGTCAGCATGATTTTAAAGGACCACATCTTAGTCATTTTTTTACGGCATGAGAGAACCTATAAGAACACAGCTAAAGCATCATCATCGTTAAAAGCCCCGCAATATATTGGTGCTGTGGGAATAATGCCTTAAAATGAGACTGTACATAATATCAAGTGGAGAGAAGGGTTGTGAGATTAATAGAGTGGCGAGGTTAGATATTTAAGACAGTCAGAGTAAACTGTAATTAGAAAAAGGAATTCAAGGGTGGATATTTAGATTACGAAATAATAACTGCATAGAGCCGGTTAATTTATCGGTAACAACCCTTCTATTAAGTATTAATTAGAGATTTGAAGTCCCTGCTGCTGCCCTCTCAGTCGAGAAAATGGGGGGTTAAAAGATCATTAAAGTGAGGTTAGATCAGACTCTTTTACATTGACGATAATTAGGAGTAATCTTGTCACTACAATACGAATGCATTCAGTCACCTCACAGGCCCACCTCAGCAAACTGTGAAGACTCTGCTTAAAAATGGTAAACTTGACTTGTAAACATTAGGCCAACGTGGCAGACTGTTACAATGACCATCAAGGATTCACGTCTAACGTTGTATCACATAGGCCTAGCCTATTTTATTGAAACACATCACACTTAGTTTGCAATGCACGGATGTCGTAGGCCTGTCACACAAATTGCATATAAATCACGCTAAAAGATTACCTTGATTCTTAAACGTTTTTATTTTCACAGTGTTTATGCAGTTTGGTTTTGTTTGTTGTGATAAAAAATAATGCGTTGGTCACACTTTAGGTTGGCAAGCTACAGTGTCCATGCTACTACGTATTTACATAATACGCATTGAGTAACAGCCCACTAATGAAATACATAATATGTGGGCTGATTATTTCGGGAAGCTATGTATGATCTGTTCGCCTAGACACATGCAATGTACACTTATTTTTATTACTACTGTAATTAATTACAGAAAGGTTTTAATATTGACACTGTATTGCAAAGTGTTCCGCATTTTTAGTTAACACAATTTAAGTTAATGCATTTCCATTGCTATTTGTCCACGTGCATTAGGTATGGTTTCAGAACCGGCGGTCCAAAGAGAGGCGCATGAAACAGCTGAGCGCGCTCGGCGCGAGGAGACACGCGTTCTTTCGGAGTCCAAGAAGAATGCGGACGCTAGTGGACAGACTCGAACCTGGAGAATTAATTCCAAACGGCCCGTTCTCATACTATGGAGGTAAGACTGAATGGCTTGCTAAAGATGTACATATTTCGGAAATGTGTATTTTTACTTGTTTTTTTGTTTTGTTTTGTTTTTGTTGTTTTGTTTTGTTTTTTTGTTGTTGTTGATGTTGTTTAGTTTTTTACGTGTTTGCTAAAGGCTGGTTGCATTTGCCTCCCAGTGATGCCTTTGATGGCTGTTGGTCATACACAGAAGTAAATATTAGTAGGTCTACGCGACAATTGTATGAAAGGTGTTTTATTGGACTATAAAATTGTGTTTCAGTTTTGAATGGTCAGTGAAATTAAATGCTGGTTTTGTATTTTAGACTAGACATTTTTTATAAATGGCAAATGAAATAGCTGCTGGTCATTTTGGTTGTGAATAAATGTACTGATGTTGCGGTCCAGGGCAGAATGCCATTGTCCTGCTTTCCACGTGTTTAATGCTAAATGCATCGATAGCATATTTTTGAAACAATTGTTGTGCAAGTGTTGTGTTGCTGTTTGAATAACGCTGTACAGTTGCTAGGTCGTTTCGTCCATTTATTCTGTATTTTAATCTGCAGTGTGTAATGTCCGAAAATTCGTTTATTTATTTAATTCGTTTTTTTTTTTTTTTTTAGTTTAGTTTTAATTGTTATTTTTTGTTGTAGTTTTGACGTTGGATAAAAATCGCACTCTCACTCTAATGATAGAATGCAACATGATATTTCATATTCTTTTTTAATTACTTATAATATGCATAAAACGGTGCAGTTATTGCTATGTTCTCATCTCAATAACTGTTTGTTTTATGAATATTCAGCATTTCAGAGAACAGGCAAATCATTCCTTCCTGTAATTCGTTTCTTCCAAGCTTTGTTCTTCCCACCCAGCTATATCCACCCAGCTACATTTGTGATTTAAGTGTAACATGTTCTGTGACTAATGTGGCATATTGAGATTTGTTCCCAAGAACTATGGGCTACATATTATATGCATTTTTAAACAAGGATTTTTCTGCCTATTGTTTCTAAACCTAAACCAAACGTCATTTATATTTTTTGGATCTGCAGATTATCAGAGTGAGTACTATGGTCCAGGAGGGAATTATGACTTCTTTCCCCAAGGCCCGCCATCTTCACAGGCCCAGACTCCTGTAGACCTCCCCTTTGTCCCATCGTCAGGACCCACTGGTACCCCGCTAGGGGGCATGGACCATCCTATCCCTGGCCACCATCCATCCAGTGAAGTACAGCGCTTTTCAGATATCATGTCACACCACCCCGGAGACTCACCTAGTCCAGAGCCAGGGATACCTGGACCCCTCCACAGTATGTCCTCAGATGTCTTTGGACCCAGTCCTTCCTTTACATCCCTCTCTCTCAACGGCAGCGGATACAGCAACCACCTCTCCCACCCTACATCAGAAATGAATGAGGGCACAGTCTGGTAGCTTCTGTGAATGGACATTTTAGTAGAGAGAAATTATGATAAACAGAGGAGACAGGGTGGTAACAGGGACATTGGCCACATATTCTGGTTACCATTTTTGTCTTTTTTAATTTTCTTCATTTTTTTCTGTGTCATAAATGTGGTGGGACAGCTCATAGAGCAGCAGAGGGCAGCATGGGCATTGACATTTCCCTTCTTGAATTTGTTGTGTTGATGTTCAGTTTCCTTCTTTATTTATCCCTTTGAATTAAAGTCAGGACTCAAAAAGAGAAACAAATGATACTGTTACTGTTGACCCAGTCGCTGTATGAACTCTGCTATGAGACTTAGCACAGCAGTGTCACTGCAGAAGTTTAATGCGTGCCACTGGTTAAAAACAGTGATAGTGACACATTAACAACGTTAGCTACTGTCAAAGACTTGTCAGCTTTACAGAGAAACACCCAAGGCGGCTAATCTAACACTAACCTGCAATGTTGACTCCAGAAAAGATCTACGCCGTCAGACTAATTTATTTATTTGAAAACTCCTCAGACCTCCTTGCCTTTCAAGGCTCTGCCATACTGACACTTAAACAACCTTTTTGACACTAAATCTTTCTGAAGGCCAGGGAGAAAAAAATCTTTTTTCTCTTTCTGGACATATCCTTGTTTCCCCAAGAATTCCACCAAATCCGAAGAAGTTAGCCTTCAAAAGGCAAATGTTAAAATTTGTATGGATGGTGAACCCTTTATTTAATGGAAGAGAACTTGAAATGTTAATAAATGAAGTCTACCTTCTAAAATTATTTTAACAAGGGTCTGAAAGGGACATATTGAACAGTCAACTGTTTACGTCATATATTTAATTCAGGAGCTAAAAGTATCAACCATGATTTAGAGCCTCTTGATCCAGAAAAAAATGTTCCAAGCAACCAACCAAACTTTTGTAATGATTTTATTTATATTGTATGATGAAAAACAAGTTTGCTGGGGTTGTGGTTCACTGTGCTAGTTTGTACAAAATGTTGTTTACAAAAAAAGGGAAAAAAAATAAATAAAAGTAGACAGTTGCCAAATAAAAACATAGCACAAATACAAAAGTGCTTTGCACCATTATCTGCAGAACGTGTTGAAACAAAGTGTTTAAGTGTTTAAAACAATAAGAAGTATTTACTTCTTAACTTTTTTAGTCTGCTGAAAAAAACATTCATAAATTGTTAATATAACATACTTAGACCTACAAGTTTTATTTTTGTGTCTTTAAAGGAAAATCCAAACTATTGAAATTGATGGTCAAATGTGCAGCAAGCAGCTGCTACTTTCTTTAAATATCAAATTCTCATGGTATGTCTTTTATTGTTCTAATAAACCTAAGCTTACATGACCTCCAGTGCATATTAGACCATTCACTGTATAAATACATGTTGAAAAAATTTGTGAGTTTTTAATAAAATTAGAAAATATGAAATTTGGATGATAGGTGCTTTTTCTTGGACTAGCTGAGATTCTCCCCCTTGACTTAAGCCATCTAAATATTTTGAGATGCTCTTTTTAGTGTTAGTAGGTTGGGTTCAGAAAAATATAGCTTTTGAAAAATATAGAATTAATTCCACATAGACAATATTCACAAAGCAACCAAATCAAGTTCAAGTTAAAACGCTTCCCTGCTTTAGAGTGACGTTCTGATAATATTGTTATGTTTCACCTTTTCCACTTTGAGATATGCTGTGAATGGAAAATGTGTTTGCCATGTCCCCATTGATGAGAGTAAAATTTGCCTTTCGTGCAAACATGGTTAGAGGGCATGTTGTCACGAGTTCGCTATAGATGAGAACATTTACTGCCATTTAAACAGCTGATATTCTGTTCCATTTCCATTATCTCTTATTTTCATCTCAAATCACAGAAAAGCATTTAAAAGGCAACAAATATAACATTTTCGTAATTTCAGTGAAAATTGTGTTGCTTGGGCATAATAATTCATTGCCCTTTAAAATGTATAGATGGTGCATCGGTTTTAGAACAGTAGTATTCTGTTTATAGCAGCAATAATTTATACTTAAATGGGATTTGATACACCATACAACTGACTTTATTTTCTTACACACCTACAATGCACATATGGTATCTGATTTTGTATATGTTGTATGACAGATGCATCAATTAATTCACAATTTTTAATGCTGGCTATTCCAAAAAAAGTGATTTTCTGTTTTCTAACATATTCAATATCCACCAAGAGCCTGATAACAAAGAATTGACTCTTCAGGAGAAGTCCGTTCACAGCACATCAGAAGGATACAGCTCAGGATTTTGTTTGCATCACACCTCAGTCACTCATGAAAAATCTTAAAAGGCAGTATCAGACATGCAGAGCAACACCCCAGCATCTGAAACAATAGATGGGGAAACGAGTTCAGAAAAGAGACAAACTTATCAACAAACACATCTCATCTCATATCTATTCATAGATGGAAAAAAAAAAAAAACAATCAGATGAGATTCAGTGATTTAACTCTCTGTGGGGGGGAAGAGAGAGGGGAATCTTTCAAATGTACATATGCAAGGAAGACGGGCATCAAATCGAGCCTGATATCAAGAGGAAAAGCCTTTATTTCATTGCAGTGTGTGGTTTTAGAAGGAGCCCAATGGTGGCCCTGATGCACCCAGCACATAATCCACTATGAATGAATCATGGTCCTGAGAGTTAAACAGGCCAGGGGGCCCTCCTGAGCCCCAGGCTTAACCACACCGCTGACTCCATGCTCTATCTCCCGGGAGGCCAAAGCTCTTTAAATTCAAATCGTATATTGATTGAACATCGACTATTGGTTCGGCCTGACCTTGACGACACATTAAGTATAAATGTTTTGAGTGTTTTTTAAATACCATTTTTAAATCTTGAGAGCAGGATTTGAATACAGACATGCATTCTGCCAATGTCAAAGTTTTATTTTTTATTTATTTTTAGGTGCTGGTGGTCATGTGAAGGTGACAGTATGTGACAACACACTGGATGTGTATTTCATGCATAGTTTATTAAAAGAGGGATTTCTCTCTCTGCTGTTTTTATTGATTCCAAAGCTTTTCAACATACCATATTAAATATGTGTTAGTCTTGTAAAAAAAACTGCAACAAATACTGTGAATGTTTAAAAAAAGAAGAAAAATCTATTGCACTAATTCAGCTCTTACTGTCAATGATCAAAATACATTTAACCATAATGATGTTTATATTGCACAGTACATAAATCAAATCATGACTGTTTGTGTAAAATTAGGATTTTTGCTCAAATTCATTATAGCAAAAAAGAATGAAGAAACAATATAAATTGAATACATCTAAAAAAAAAAAAAAAAAAAAAAGTACAGTATGAATGGCCATCTGTTGCAGAGATCTTAACAGCTTCTATTTCTTCTTCTTTTGCGCTCATAAACATTTTTTCTAAGTACAGCTTTCCTCAAATAACAGTTTATAGGTTCTGCGCTAAATCAACACATTGCACAGATCTGATTATCCTGATTTGTTTCTGCTTCCATTATTGTTTTAAATGATCTTGCATGTTTTTCATTCTCTAAACAATATTAATAGTAAAGGCATATTTTCAAATACTTAACGTATATTTGCAAAAGATTATCCTAAGGAGATGTTTCATTAGATGACCCTAAGGTGAAGGTGATCTTGCAATGATCAATAGAATCACTGTGCTTTGCATCAGAAAGAGAGAGAGAGAGAGAGAGAGAGAGAGAGAGAGAGAGAGAGAGAGAGAGAGAGAGAGAGAGAGAGACTGCTGCAAAGGACAGAAATATGTCTCAAACTTGGCCCTGTTTTATGTAATAAATTGTAGCTTTCCATTTAACACTGTAACAATTTTAAAGGGGAAATCTTGTACAGTAAAAATGGACAGAATGGACTAAACAAACAAAATACTGTCACCTTCATCATGTAAAAGGTCTGGCCTGACAATCAAGAACAAAATAAATCTATAGTTTGAATAACAATTTTACTAAGGTAACTAACATAATTGTTCTAAAATTGATTAAACATCCAATCCTGGAGACTTGTGCAATTTTTGTCTAATCCTCTCAAGACCTCACAAAAGCACTTCATTTTCTCTATTATTTTAAAATATTTACATTGATCATGTAGTTAGTGGTTTGTCTCATACAAACTAGTCAATTGCAATGGCCAAGATACATAAACGGGTAGTTGACATGTACTTTTGAGAAGTTGACATGCAGTGTGTTACAGTATGCTATCATCAACCTAAAACTTTAAAAATAATTTAGCTAATTCTTTTATAATTCTTGAACATTTTCATGACCTCCTATTATTTGAGAGACTACATGGAATATGTAAAAAAAACCACACCACAGAACCGTTAAAAATGAATAAGTGAAGGCAAAAATATAATTACAAATGTTGAAAAACATTTTACAGCACATGTGTGCGTGTGTGTGTGTGTGTGTGTGTGTGTGTGTGTGTGTGTGTGTAGGTTTAAGTGGTTTATGAGGACTTTTTTAAAGTTACAAACTGGTAATTACAAGGGTATTGTGCTATAAATGTTGTTTATGAGGACATTTGTATTGTCCCCATAATTCAAATCGCTTAAAATACACACTAAAGAATGTTTTATTGAAAATGTAAAAGTGCAGAAAGTTTTATTGCGATGGCTAGGTTTAGGGGTTGGGTTAGGGCTATAATCTATAGTTTGTACAGTATAAAAATCATTATGTCTATGGAGAGTCCTCATAATGATAGCTACACCAACATCAGCTGTTGACTGAGGATTATATTAAAAAAGAAGATGTTTATTTAAAAACTGGAATAAAGAATTAGTCTGTTAAAGCTCATTTAGCATGTAATGCATTTATACATTTCTTCAGGAAAAGTTTGCAGCGCCATAGATATATTGGAAGAGTTATTGTCAGATATGTTAAGCCTTCTTGAAGAAGTCCAACTGACTGAAGTCACCCAAAATAAATGTGGCCTTTTCTCAAGAAAACCACCAGCATGAATATTTTTCACATTTTCAAACATTCATTCCAATTAAAGCAGCCTTGTGTGAGTGAATTCAATTCCATTAAAATGAATGAAGCAGTGGCATGCAACCATGCAGTTAACAGGAATTAAAACTACAGGCGAGATGACAGATTACAGAGGAAATTGAGTGGAGTATGTGGGTGAATGTGTGTGTCTTTAAATTTTACCTGTGTGTGGCAGCATGCATGCATTTGTACATTTGTGGGTTGTATTGACCCAGATCTATATTGTGGCATATTGTATCTGTTCCAGAATAAAGGGCACCCTATGGTTATTAATGGCATATGTGAAGGTTAGGACATGTTTATTGACATTTGTTTTATTGAAAAAATAAAAGAGTGCTCTCGTAAGTGTTCTCTTTAAATTTTATTTAGAGGTAAAAGTTAAGTGTGGAAGCTTTTGACATTTTATGATTAAGAGAGTAATGAAAAAAATGAATGGTCAACAGACATCTCAAATTAATCAATACTATACAGATATTACAAAAGATACCAGACTTCACCCTTGAACGCATACGTGGATCAAAAATGATCCAGCTTCTAGTTTTAAAACATAATTTTTATATGTAGTGTTCTTTTAATCTGCCACTTAGGTATTCTTTAATTAAAGTGTCTTCAATCATGTGAATGGATTTTTTTTATATATAGTTTAGTTTAATTTACATCATGACCCCTAGAATGCATATGTAGGTCCAATATAACCCTAAATGTGTTTAATATGGTATTCAATGCATTTAACACAAATATAGCTATATAGAGTAATACACACATATAGTGTCATATGGCAATATAAAGTACATGAGGTTGTTATTTTAAAATTATTAAAAAAAATTGTAAAAAAAAAAAAAAAACAAACAAAAAAAAAAAAATAATAATAATTTTTTTTATCCTAGTCCATTATACTTTAATATATGTGTTTGTGTGGGTAGAGTTGTAAGGACATTGCACTGCAGCCTCAGCTTTCTGTTCGACGCATTCGTCTCAAGGTTCGACATGTTGTGCATTATGAGATGCTTTTCTGCTCACTACAATTGTACAGAGGTGTAATCTGAGTTACTGTAGCCTTTCTGTCAGCTCAAACCAGTCTGGCCATTCTCTGTTGACCTCTATCATCACAAAGCGTTTCTCACCGCAGAACTGCTGCTCACTGGATGTTATTTTGTTTTTGCACCATTCAGAGTAAACTCTAGAGACTGTTGTGCATGAAAATACCAGGAGATCAACAGTTACAGAAATATATTAACCAGTCCGACTGGCACCTAAAATCATGTCATGGTCCAAATTTTTTCTCCATTCTGATGGTTGATACACTGAAGCTTCTGACCCGTATCTGCATGATTTCATGCACACACACACATATATACTGTATATATATATATGTGTCTGTAAAATATTGGTAGAAATGTACAGACAAAAAAATCATCCACACATTATACGTCAGCTCTGACCTCTGAAATACGGACTAGCCATGCGATTAATTAAAAACAAAAGCTGGAAACAATTAATCAGATTGGAATACCTTCTTCTTTATATACCTTATTATGAGGAAGACTGTATAAAAGATATCTGTAAAAATTTAATTTATGAACACAGAGCCTGCAGAAGTCATGAAGATGAATAGTATATGTTTTACTCTAATGGTCCCCCAGTTTCTGTGGAGCTACTAAAAGGGAAATCTAGAAAAGCAAATGGGAGATATGACAGAAAAAGTTTTGGTAGCCATAGCGGGACTCTTCATGCCTCAAGCTATTCAATTTGCTTGTGTTTCCCAAGGTCACCACACCATGGTACTGTTCACACATCTGCTCAGGGAATAACAAAAAGTAAAGACACAGATCAGAAACTATATAAACCAAATCTCAGCGATTTAATCTAGGATAGACCGATTAGGAGAGAGAATGTTTTTCCCTCTAACTTTTTACTGTAAAGCACTGTATGTGTGATAATCATCACCCTTAATTTACTATAAAAAATTGATGAACCTGATCTGCAATGAGTTGCACTGAATACAGTGTTTATTTACATAAATTACAGACATTAGGCAAGAGATGGGCCACTCCAGCCTGTGATCACATGCCATTATTTGTGCTCTGATTAGTGCCAAGTGGCCAAGGAGAGCTCTGTGAGAAGCACTTGGGTGGTTCTATTGGACTGTAGGGGAAAACAACATGTTCTTGATTGTGTGTTTGATGAGCTGAACTAAAAGAGGGGAAAGGGCTGTGTTTTAAAAGGATAATTTCAGGATGCCTTTTATTTTACTGCTTTTTCACCTCTGTGTCACAAACTAATGAGTTTTCCCATCTGTGTGATATGGTGCCATCATACAGTCATTTATTTTTTGCCTTGAGAACATTTTTTAAATATCAGATCCAGACCCTGACCCGGGAGCAACTGAGAGAAACAGAGTTAGTTAGTGGTTTAAATTCTATTTCTGTTGTATTCTCATGTGTTATTGTTCTCAATCAGCTATTTTACATATTTAAATAGGTCTCCTCACTTTGTCAGTTTGGCAACTAGAGGAAAAATGAAATGTCAAAGAAAGAAAATGGCAAGGCACTTAGAGAGCAAAGCAATGACTGATGCTACCATATCAACACTTTTGAACTGTAACTATGTACTGTGAGATAA
The DNA here is from genome assembly GCA_032164185.1 of Moxostoma hubbsi. Taxonomy (NCBI): domain Eukaryota; kingdom Metazoa; phylum Chordata; class Actinopteri; order Cypriniformes; family Catostomidae; genus Moxostoma; species Moxostoma hubbsi. The sequence continues at coordinate 26,558,468 of JAVLUX010000029.1, read as the reverse complement.
CAGTAATGAGCTTTCATGGCAATGAGTATGGGTACTCATGGAACAATCATTGTTTAATGATTTATATACAAAGAATTCTTTTTTTCTCTCAAGCTGAAGAAGTAATCAAAGTTCAGCTGCCAAATTTTATTAATAATAATTTTGTAATCAACTTTGTTGTATAAAAGAGTTTGAATCCTTATTCTTCATTTTCTTCTTATTCTGTTATATTCTATTCTTTTCCATTCTATTCCTCCTTTTCATATTCATGTATTTGCATCAATATTTGTATATTATTTATATTATTAAATATTTACATTTCAATACTCAAAAGACACACATTTATATCACTAATGTATGTGATGTCCAACACAACACTATGTTGTCATGGGGGGTCCATACTTCCGTTCAGGTACTGCTGCTATTTCGTTCTGTCATTCTGTACATCCTTTGGAATTATGGCTGTTTAACGTGAGTCTATACTTCAGCCTGGGCCACTTCTGTCAAATGAATACCTTGAATACTTAACAAATACTTTATTGATAGTACACAATTTAAGCATCTGTTGGTGTTGGAGGTATGGTTCTGCTCTGGGCAAACTCCCTGCCCATTCATGCAGGCAGCCATGCATGGATAGGGCAGAGAGAGCGGAGAATAACCAGTGTTGGAGAAGCTACTCATAACATAACATTTTTAAAATGACTAAGTTCAGGCATGAAACTCTAAATGGTGCAAGTTGATAGCCAATCAACTTGCATATTCTCTCTCTGTCTAATATTTAGATTTGCTCAGTTTGCAAGTAAGCTGGTTTCATTGCAGCAAGCTGCAAGAGCTGCAAAACCCTCCTCCTCCCCAGAGCTACATGACTAGATCTGCTGCGGGGCATTTTATTTAACATAGGCAACTATGAATCCGAGTGGACATCCATGACATGTGGTGTCCCACAAGGCTCAATTCTTGCACTGCTCTTGTTCAAAAGTTTGTGCACTATTTTTTTATTTAGATATTTATTTTCAGTGTATTTTTTGTCAATTGTATTTTTTTAATGCAAGTGAAAAAAATATTAAAACCAAAGACTCTAAAAATGTAGTGTATTAATGTCTTTGCCAGAATGAACAGCACATGATACCTTTCACCTCTGGTTCTATGAGATAAATCATAACTTATTGGCAACAGGATTCCACCAGATTTCATATCTCTCTCTCTCTCTCTCTCTCTCTCTCTCTCTCTCTCTCTCTCTCTCTCTCTCTCTCTCTCTCTCTCTCTCTCTCTCTCTCACTCACTGTTTTAGTATGTTGTAGCAGCAGAGGCTGTGTCCTAAACAGTCAGTTCTGGATGATGATTTACAGCTACAGTTGAAGTCAGAAGTTTACATACACTTAGGCTGAGATCACTAAACCTAATTTTTTAACCACTCCACAGATTGTATATGAGCAAACTATAGTTTTGGTAAGTCGTTTAGTACATACGTTGTGCATGACATGTCATTTTTCCAACAATTGTTTACAGACAGATTGTTTCACCTTTTATTGACTATATATTTCACAATTCCAGTGAGTCAGAAGTTAACATTCCCTAAGTTAACTGTGCCTTTAAGCAGCTTGAAAAATTCCAGAAAACTTTGTCAAGCCTTTAGACAATTAGCCTTTTAACTTCTGATAGGCTAATTATATGATAGAGACAATTGGAGGTGTACCTGTGGATGTATTTTAAGGCCTGCCATTAAACTCGGTGCCTCTTTGCTTGACATCATGGGAAAATCAACAGAAATCAGCTAGGACCTCAGAAAACAATTTGTGGCCCTCCACAAGTCTGGTTCATCCTTGGGAGCAATTTATATATGCCTGACGGTACAAAGTTTATCTGTAAAAACAAAAGTAAGCAAGTATAAACACCATGGGACCACGCAGTCATTGTGTCACTCAGGAAAGAGGCGCATTCTGTCTCCTAGGGTTGAACGTAGTTTGGTGTGAAAAGTGCAAATAATTCCCTGAACAACAGCAAAGGACCTTGTGGAGAAGCTGGAGGAAACAGGTAGACAGGTATCTATATCAACCTTAAAACGAGTCATATAAGGCTGCTCAGCAAGGAAGAAGCCACTGCTCCAAAACCATCATAAAAAGCCAGACTACAGTTTGCAAGTGCAAATACAAATATATTACTTTTTGTAGAAATGTCCTCAGGTCTGATGAAACAAAAATGCAACTATTTGGCCATAATGATCATTGTTATGTTTGGAGGAAAAAGGGTGAGGCTTGCAAGCTGAAGAAAACTGTCCCAACCATAAAACTTGGAGGTGGCAGCATCATGTTGATATATTAAAGAAACATCTCAGGACATCAGCCAGGTTAAATGGGTCTTCCAAATGGACAATGACCTCAAGCATACCTCCAAAGATGTGGCAAAAAGGCTTAAGGACAACAAATTCAAGGTTTTGGAGTGGCCATTACAAAGCCCTGACCTCAATGCATTAGAAACTTTGTGGGCAGAACTGAAAAAGTGTGTGCGAGCAAGGAGGGCTGACACAGTTACACCAGTTCTGTCTGGAGGAATGGTCCAAAATTCCAGCAACATATTGTGAGTAGTGTGTGGAAGGCTGCCCTAAACGTTTGACCCAAGTTAACAATTTAAAGGCAATGCTACCAAATGCTAACAAAGTGTATGTAAACTTCTGACCCACTGATAATGTGATGAAAGAAATAAAAGCTGAAATAAATGATTATTTCTACTATTATTCTGTCATTTCACATTCTTTAAATAAAGTAGTGATCCTAACTGACCTAAGACAAGGAATTTTCTCTACGATTAAATGTCAGGAATTGTGCAAAAACTGAGTTTAAAAATGTATGTGGTTAAGGTGTTTGTAAACTTCTGACTTCAACTGTAAATAGCTTGTAAATTGGAGAAGAAACTGTTTTGCAGACCTGGCAGCTTTCAAGCCCTGCTCCCATTTGTCACCCAGCATTTCCTTTTGTGTATAGCACAGGAATTAATTAGCTGGTGCTGCCGGAAAAGTTTACAGCCATTATTTATGGGAGATGAAATGTCTTGGACAGAAGCCTCTCCCTGGCCCTCTGTTTTTTTCCTGTGTTGTGATTGTTTTTTTTTACTTTTGTCTGAGGACATCTATTCAGATTTTGTCAGCTGTAGGTTTTCCCTGACAGGTTCATGCTGGTGTGTCCATAAAAGTGACTCAGTGGTTACTGCAGCACAGTGACTTTAAATACTGACATCCATATACAGTATATGTAATGCAGAACATGCAGGAAGCAATATGTTTAGATGGCCTCACATTGAACATGTAAGAGAAGTTCAGGCATGAGAGTCTTAAATTTCACATTGTTCTACACTATTTTGTTTCTTATCATGTCATAGGTTTCATTAAAGTAATCAATTCGACTATATGTCACATATTCCAAGTGTTTTGAAGACATATGATAGACTTTCGTAAGAAAGCACATGAAATTAAAGTAATTTTTAATGAAATTCTTGGTGTCTGTTGCACATTATTAGTGCATGGAAAAAGCTTGTACAAAATGGCACACACTCACCTGAGAACTAGCATTGTTTTTAGCTCAAAACCGCTGGGAATTAGTGTTTCTCAGCACTCATGAAAGAGCAATGGCATCAAATGTAACAAAGAAATCTTCAAAAGTCTTGAAAATATGTTGCAGGTTTCATATGGTCTACTTTTATGATACTTTTAGATAATTTTTAAGCTTTAAAGTGAGGCAATATTTACTGCCATTGTATTGAACAGACGTTCAATACACGCATATGACTCATATGGGCAAGTCAACTGAGACAAATTTAAATATTTGATAAACTATTGCTTTAAGCACTTTAACTTGATGTGCCCTTTTTAGTATTCCAGCTCCTCTCTCTCAACATGATTGAGATCTAGCCATGCAAACTTCGCATGTTCTTATCTCCTTTACGTATACATAACAAGCAATATTTTATAATGACATGTTTCAATAGGTGAATATTTGGGTTCCAGAAGGCATAATCTCACATTAGATGAGCCAGTTGCAGATTCAGACAGTGAGCCCAATTCTGCTTCATTGTCAATGTCAATGGGCACAGCACATGTATACCCACATTTCCACATCTTTAAGTCATTTATCACAAGACTAGTTTACAATTAAATCTCTACCCCAACTGCAGCATTCACGCAGGCCATTCGCCTCATGCTGAGGAGCAAAATGTCAGGGTTTCTATTGTGTTGGTGGATGTGATAATCTGTTCTTTTTTTCTCCAAAGCATCCCCCTTGTGGTGCGGCGTGGCGCCCGAAGCATTCCCGATAATCACTCGTGCCTTTTTGTAATCAATGCCCACAGAAATAGGATTCCTTTGGCCGTTGGCAATTAATAAATTTGTGTCCTTTTTTTAACACTACTGAGCTGAGCTTGAAATTACCAGTGACTGGCTTCTCCACATTTGCATATTTATTGCAGCAGGGGGAAAAAAATTCCAGCGAATGATTGATGTGGAGCCTGCCTACTGAATCCCAAACAGCATATTATTATGATGGGGGGGGGGGGGGGGGGGGGGGGGTTGCCAACGTACAGTTGATTAAAGTTGAAGACGGTGGGATCGCTTGCTGCTAACTTTTTTCCCCTCCTTTTTGTTTCCTCTCCCATTTTTTTCATATCTTCTGAGATGGCAGTGCGAGAATTAAAAGCATATTTTAATGGATGTTGACAAGAAGTGAACTAACAAAGCCCAAGCAAAGGATTTGCTTGAAAAGATTCAATCAAACATGTTTGCTAGGATTAATTGTGGGTAGAGGCGGGGGATGGTGGGCTCTATGTAGTGTTTGAATGAGGTCGATTGTTTCTGGGGTCACCTGCACCGATTCCCTTTGTCATTTTGAGTGATAATTTGGAAATGTCCTATGATTGTAGCTGTACAGCTAAACTCCTTTGTGCACCCCCACCACTTCCCATCTTCAGCCTTTTGATAGCTGTTTGTGTGGAGGTGAATGGTGGTTGGAGTTAGGACAGGTCCTTACTATTTTAATTTGATGACACCATCTAAATGAATTTATCAACCTGATCTCATGAAAATTATCTTTACAAGTATCATGTCAGTTCAGAGCTAAAATGTCCATTGTGTGTCTAAAAGCGTCAAAGTTTTCCCAAACAGATGGTTTTCAACATTAAAAGAATATTCTGGGTTCAATATAAGTTAAGATCAATCAACACCATTTATGGCATAATACTGATTACCACAAAATAAATGTTGACTTGTCCCTCCTTTTCTGCACTTACAATAAAAGTTAATGTGACAATCTGTAAATTATGATGACAATCTGATTAATCATAATCAATATGCATGTTAACTTGATATAAGCGTGACAAAGTCACTTACTAACCATTTCTGTGTGTTAAAGCCAATTTTACCTCTTCATTACCAAGACGATGTAGTCAACAAACCATGAAACCCTAAAATGACTGTAAAAATTACGATAAAAAAGATGTTTTTGGTAATCAACATTATCACAAATGCTGTCGAGATTGTGAACTTGTATTGAACTCAGAATATTAATTTAATGCGGTATCGAGCTTTTAATCAGCAAAACCTGGCTCCCTACACTAAATTTTAAATCTAAACCTAACCGACATTGTAACAACAAACAAAAGCTGATAAAACACAATTGCTGATGCAACCACAACATGTCGACTCATGAGTTCTTCTGGACTTACACTCCAGTCCTTAACGTTGCAAGTATTTTGATTCTACAAGACCAGGTTGAAATGTATACATTCTAAGGCAGTTTTAAAAGCTTTATTTGGCTATGATCATTTTATTTATATGAATATAAATTGTTATACATACACACACATGCACAAATGCACTTGGAGGAGATAGGTGTGTCACAACTTAATGAAGAGTATTTGTGTATATGTTCAGAGAATCAGGTCTGCTGCATAAAACTTCCTCAGAAGTGTGCAGCAAAGTCGGATTTGTGCCGGTGAGTGCGTGCACAGCAAATTGGCAGCTACATCAAATTATTCCCGCATTAAGGCCTGCTTGCTGTAATCCACTGCAGAACCGACCGCCCCTCCCCCAACTTGTAACTTTTGTCAACGTAAACTGCAGATTTCATGCTCTGCCATTAATCTGTCGGATTATGGGTGCAGTTCAGGAGGATTTATATTTTAATGAATTCCTTTCCTGGCTTAACTAGAGGGGGATGGAGTTTGAGAAGGAAAGGGGGCCCCTGTTGGACGCAGGTTAGTGCCTCATACTCCAACACCCCCCATTGTTTCTGTATGTGTCCGCTTGCATCTATGTGAGTGTCCCCCACTGTCGGCCCCCTTTCAGCATCTGGAGTGCTGTCATGCAGGGAGATGGTGGAGCACTCCATGGTGCTGACATCTCCTCTCACAGAGACGACGCTCCTCTGCGCTACAATAAATTGAATGTCTTGAGGAGTGGCATTTGTAAAACAAGACAAATAATGAATTGTTGTTACAGTGGACTCTTCACCCTTTCCTTCAGCAGCGCCTGTGCATATACATTATGTGCTTCTTTTCTGTTTTTGCCTCCTGCACTCTCTCTCCCTTGCTTTCTCCATCCATCTATGTACTGTATCTCTCTATCTCTCTCCCCATTCTGTGCCTCTCTATCTACATGCTGTCACATTTTGCTGTAGTCTCTGTAGCTGTCTGCCGCTACAGAGTGCTGTAAGCCTGCCCTGCCCCATCCCTCCCCCTTCCTAACTGATGTCCTGGTTTGTCACTGTATGGCCAAAACAAATTAGGGAGCAGACTGAGCAAACTAGCGTACACATGAAAAGTGGTCTATTTTTCTGTCTTAGGATGAGTCACTTATTAGAATACGCTGTTACCAAATTCACATTCTTTCTAACCAAATATTGGGTTGTTGTCTCTCCTTTTCTTAAAAAATTAAAAAGCAAAAATCTGGGTTACAGTGAGGCACTTACAATGGAAGTGAAAGGGACTAATCTATAAAAGTTAAAATATTCACTGTTTCAAAAGTACAGCCACAAGACATAAACAATATGTATGTTTACATTATTTTAATGAGCTTACTAACCTTTTCTGTGTAAAGTTGTATCCAATTTCACAATGACAATTTGAACCACTGCCCCCAGTGGCGGAAGCTGGAAGTGTTGTTGGATGTACGAGCATGAGCTCCATTTTCTGGGTGAACTACAAGAACTACTGAATTCAGAACAGCATATTATCAATGGACTACTGAAAGAAAGGGAAAAAAAAACAGAAGTTTGAGTACTGCTCATTTTTCCTTGGGATAATTTTAGAAATCGTATTGTTTAATGCCTCATCCAACATCAAACACCTAGACTCCTCGTGGATTAAAAAGCAACAACGTGCACCAGAGTTAAACAAAGATATACCCATTTTATCCTACACTAAGAAACTCTGTGGAACTCCACTGCCCAAGCATCTGACACCCTACTGTTTGACACCCAAATCAACACTGCGAAATATACTGCTGGAGGCCAGTGAAAATTTGCATGGAACATCTCTGACTACTTAATTCTGCTTTGATCTTTGTTTCCTGAAGAGGGGATTGTCTGCTCCACTGCATCGAAACACTTTTGTGTGAGTCAGTGTGTTGTACATCATCCACCCTATGAAGAATCCCAGGCTTTGGCTCTTTCTAGTCACTCTCATTCCTCCCTCCATTGCTTTCATTCTCACTCTCTTTTCCATCTCTCACTCACTCACTCTTTGACTCCAGCAAGCTTTAATGCCTTTTCTTCAAGGACAAGCATCTGCTGCACATCATCTCAATAAGACTTTGTGTCAGCATACCCTCCTATGGCTTAAGTCCAGCCAAATGCACCTGAGGCCTGTTTTAACACCAGGCTACTTTTGTCAATAAATATTAATATTGGAACCAAGTACATCTAGTCCTGCAGACACATCTTTTGAGCTCCTCTATGATATCAGTGTGACTGGATAAAAAATCCAGCACCATTCTATATCTTGCAAAAACAATCAGTATTTATTAAAATATTTTGGTCCTGCAATGATCCATGCATATAAAAATAAAGAATGCAAAGCCAACACATTTAAAATACATCATTTCCAGTCAAAGAAGCTATTGTCAGTGACGTGGCCAATCACAATAGGATAAATGATGACAATCAAAACTAATATCAGGCTATGGAGGACCACTAAAAGTGAAAACACCTTGTGAAATTATTTTTAAATAAATGCCTACATAAGGACAAAGCAAATATTTAATTCCGAATTGTAAAAAAAAAAGTCACTCAAAAGCGTGTTCTAATTTTTCAGTGAAAAAAAAAAACGAAAGTTACATGTTTACATTTTTCACTGTTTCCAATTTTATCAATGTAAGTTATATAAATTTGGGTGCTTTATGTAATTAGTGTAAATTCACATGTTCAAATTTGGTTTGTTGCTGTCACGCTAATATTTATTTGTATTTATTTTTTTGTAGACATATCATAGAACCTTTTGCAATGCTATTTTCTGAACAAATCAATATGTGAATGTGACAAATTGTTTTTTTTTTTTATTATTATTATTTAGATCCATCACATACTGTACATATTGCCCACATTGAACTTTTGCACTAAAATGTGCATCAAACATACAAGTGATGCACAAATGTACCCTTAATCAATACATAGCCATTTAAAACCTATAGATGTGATTTGCATTTACAGTTAACAGTCCAGTGAATGAATATATCCGTAATCAGTCCAACTCATTTAAACAGCTTTATTTATTCGGTTCCATTTTTATTGAAAACTATTTAATTTCAGTCCATGAATAGGTTTCACCAAGGTTCACCAATTTGAACCAATAAAAAAGTATCCTTTCACCAATGAGGCATCACTATCACATTGTTAAAAAAAATTAATTGTAAGGTACAATACACTTGCGTAGATGGTAGATATCTATATTGCTGTACACAAGAGTAGCGAAGGAAAGTAATGATAGTAGGTATTACAGGAGAACTAAAAGTAAAATACATCTAAAAGCACTCAAAATGATTATGGGGAAATGCGAGGGTACCACACATATATAGAGGCAACTAGCTAAAATCCTACCCAAAATATATGAGTTGTTAGAACAGTACACCACATAGGCAGTGTTGGACAAAGAACATTTTCAGTGATAAGGCAAAACACAGCAAGCGAGCACAGATGACACATTACATAGCGAATCAGTAGCTAGCCAGTAAGTAAATGCATGCTGCTTAGCCAGTTAGTGTAGCTTTCAGCTGAGATGCACCTGAGACAGAGTTCGGCAGATTGTGGCTGCTGTCCCAGGTCCTGTTTCAGACTGCTCTCTGAGCCAGATTCATTACCACTTGCAGCAGGGGTATTAAGATATGGCTGTATTAACAAAGTTGTCTGGTATCTTAATTGAATCTAGCCCTGCTGCACAGCATCTGGATTATGTTTACCTACAATATAAGCAGCTCGGCACTGGAACATGGGCCCCGCTGATAAAACACTGGGTTATTCGTTCCAATCCTAATCCCAACTATAATTTGCTCCCATGGTGGGTGTATCAGTCTAGTGTAAGCAGCCGATTCGTTTCAGAATGGAAGCATTTGCAGGTAGGTTAATATATTACAAGGTGCTTTTTTCCCCCCCAGCTCAAGCTCTGAGCAAGGCTGTAGATCATTTTCTCCACACAGACAGAGCAGGTGCTAAGAGACTATAACCAAGGACTACAAAAACTACATGGCACTGTCTAGTTCCAGGTAGGGATCTGGGATGTGAAGTGTTGTAGATGATCCATTTACTCTTTATCTCCATTCTTGAACACAAACACACTTAAAGAGATTCAAGAAATTCTGTCATCATTAACCCTCATATTGTTTTCAAACCCATAAGGCTTACAGTAAAAATTCAAGGAGATGTAAGATAGAATGTTAGCCTCAGTCACCATTCACTTTCATTTACTTTTTTTCCACACAACAGAAGTGAATGGTGACTGAGGCTGACATTCTGTCTAACATCTCCTAGTGTGTTCCAAGGAAGAAAGAAACAGGTTTGGAAAAACATGATGGGGAGTAAATAATGATTTTCCTTTTCTTTGATCAAACAATCCTTTTTAATAATGTAAGAGATTTAAAATGTATACATGTTCAGTGACACTATTCAACTTTTTAATTTAGCCCATTTAATAGAGGAAGATGTGATTCTGCAAACATCCAGAAATAGGCACCTTGCTCAAGGGCATAGTAACCCCAGGGTCTGTACCTTTCAGCCCTCAAATCTGGACCTTATAGCTGAAACTGAACTTGGGTGAATGTTCAGGTGCTATTTGAGATGGGGAGGGGGTCTGTATGAAAGATGACTTTATGGTGGCTAGGAGCAAGGGCTCAGGGCAGTGCTATTTTGTCCTTCACAGGGTGACATACCCTCACTCAAGATATCTTATGGAGGGAGGTGCTTAATTCATATCGGTTGAAGGCTGATGGCCCAGTCATGTATTAGGGATTGAAGTTAATGCGACTGTGTGCTCGCTTGTGTTTCTATGTGTCTGTGAAAAGAAGGGGAACAGGGTGTACCTGCTGTCTCACCGGTCTTGAGAAAATTTCAGTCTGCGAGTCCTCGTGTGTGTCATAAATCATTTGTCAACAGCCAAGGACACACTGCTTAATCTAACACAAACGTACACATGCACACAACCATGAACAGATAGGACACATTTACTTTGTTATCTAAATGAGGACATACCATAGACTTCTTTTGTTTTTATACAAAGCTAGATATAAATACTATAGAGTAATCCTAATATACCTCAAAAAGAAAATGTTTACTGATTTGCTTTGCAAAAGTATATTTTTAAAGGGATAGTTCATCCAAATATATGATTTACTCACCCTATTGTTGCTCTAAACCTATATGACTTTCTTTCAAGGAACACAAAAGGTTTATTTTAAAAGTTTTTCATAGTATTTGCATAGGCCACATCCACACTAATCCTTTTTCAGTTTCCAAATGCCATCACTTTCCAAAGTATGCTGTAAAAGAGAGGGTTTTTTAAATGGTCCATTTTCAGTGGGAGGAAAACACAGATTTGGTGTGGATGAGAGGCCCAAACATAGTGCAAACAATGCATTTTCAAGCAAAAATATATCAGTGTTGACATGGCCTTAATAAAAAATTTTGAGTAAACTATTCCTTTAAAGTATTTATTTTCCAATTGAGGATGCCCCCGAATGTGGCCAAAGGGAGGTATTGACAGATTTATCTCACTTCTAAAGAAATTGTGTACCCAAACTATAGCTAGGTAAGTAAACACCAACACATGTGTGATGGTTTATCTAGGGACTTTCCATTTACTTTTTATTGTTTTTCCTAAGCTAATGATGTTCCATCCCCTACCCTTAAACCTAATCCTCACAGACACCTTTTCGATTTTCCTTAAAACATTATAGATTAATCTACTGTTTACAAAGAAATGTGACTGCACTCCAGAGTTGCCCAAGAAGTGCTATTTGTTGAATTGAAACTGTTTCCAAAAGATTATTGGAGATTTGTTCTTTTGAAGATAGAGTAGAAGAAATTGTTGCGCTAAAACAAGACGTGTATAACTTCAGGTGCGTAAAGACAAAAAGGATCCAAAATTCACAAGAGAATATGTCCACACACTGAATGACCAACAGACTAGAAAAAGTCTATATATATATATATATATATAGAGAGAGAGAGAGAGAGAGAGAGAGAGAGAGAGAGAGAGAGAGAGAGAGAGAGATTTTAGACTTGCATATTGAAAAAGTGCAGTGTGTAAGTTAAAAATAGACATTACAGTAATTTTATAGACTTTTTCTAGTCTGTTGGTCATTCAGTGCGCAGACAACTTCTCTTGTGGATTCTTTTGCAGATATCCATCATGGTATTTCAGAGAACACCGTAATTAGAGGCAAAGTACTAAAGGTGCGGAAGCCCCTATTGTATCTGTTAATATTCTTATTATTCTTATTATTATTCCTCTGACTGGGAGTCTATGGCAACCCACAGAACTGTATGGTAAAATGACACTTTAAATGATTACTGACCCAAATTTGGGGTTTCTAACTCAAACCATCTAGTGCCACCAATTGTTCAAATTTGCATAGCGCAACGCTAACGCTTTGTGCACTCACACAAAAAAAGAACTCAAACTAGCAAATGGCAGTTTTCAATTTCCAAACCACAACTGCTGCAATAGGTCGGCCAAATATGATCCAGCAATGATCCTATTTGAATGAGACCACCAGGTAAGATCTAACAGGACGAACTGGACCACTTGTGGGGAACCATTGACTGGTTCTCACAATAGGAAATTTCAGGTTTTACTTACCTTGTAGGGACATTTGTTTCCCACGTGCACAACTACATGCACACATACAATAGCTCCTTTATAGTGTCACTCAAAGTCAGCCAATTTCCTTTTCAGAGACGAGAAAACCAAATCACAGAGACACATACATGATAAAATTGTCATGCTCCCTTTTTGTCTACTTCTATCTCACATCCTCTCGCTGTGCTGTTCAGGTTAGTGCTGTCTGACTGCTAAGCTGAGTCCAGATGAGATGTGCTCGATGGACATGTTCTCTTGGTGCTTGCAATCACGCGATGCTCCCACTCCCTTTGCCCCTGTTCCCAGGAACAGATGCCAGGAGTGTGCCGTGTGCATGTGCTAGGGGAGTGGGTTAATTGGGGTAGTAGTGGGGGTTAATTTCAATTAAAACTTCAACTAATGGAGGTCAGGCAAGTGTCTGCAAACACCTGATTAAAACAAATGGTCCTGCCAGTCAAAACTTTATCTTGGTCACCCCCCGGCAGAGCGTCCCAGCAAGGTGGATGCAGAGGAGGGAGAGGAAAGAGATGACTAATGTAGAATGAACAGGAGGGCACTTGTTAGCCTAGCATCTGCTGGGAGGTTCTCTGAGAGAGAGATAGTATATGTAAGAAAAAAAAAATAGAATGCAGGGGGACACGCTCTCATCCCTATCTGATCATAGGCTTGCTGTGCTGACTGCTGCTGCCATGCTTCTCCATGCGTGCCATAGCAGCACCCAACATCTGGCAGGGCCCCGGAGGTGTGCACCCTGCTCGGCACCACACTGATGCTAAATATGGCGTGGGGTTAACGTAGAACTCTCTAATCACTTAGCCACTGTCTGGCAGCTCTGCCATCACTACTTCTTACTCAACTACAGACATCTGTGGTGCCAGCAGCTATTCTCTCACTTTTTTTACGGTGGCTTATTTCTGTAAACTTTCAAGTCAATGGCCAATGTGTAATATTTCTGGCTGTGGTATGTTGCCACATTGTGTTCCTGCAGAAAAATAACAATTACAAATGATTTCTTTTAATATCTCAATGGTTACTGCTAGCAAAGAGATTACATGGATGTCAAATGTAAACTTGAGGGCAAGTCTCCAGCTTCTGATTTTTATTTTGAGGAAAAGACCATCTCATGAAAATTAAGTGACTTCAGCACCATTTTTTGCAATGCTGAGGTGAAATGTCCACTGAATAGGCAAAAAAAAAATTATAATAAGATAGCACTGAGTGAGAAACAGAGCAAAAAGCATGTGTTTTTGAATTAATAATCTACCATTTTACTTGTGATTAGTGTGAAAGTGAATGAAAATCGTTCACTTAAAAGCACCTCTAGTGGTTATTTCAAAAGGAAAGTGCCACAATACGTAAAAAATTATTTTGAAAAAATGTAGGCTTGATTCTATGAAGCCATGTTGGAAATCTTAAAAGTTTCCCCTCTGGAGTTTCAAAAGAGATCTCAACAATGTCTCAAGCTGTGCTCACCAAGATAGCAAATTCATCAATCAAAAGTCAGAGATTTCAATATGAACTCAAACATATTTATAGTTCCATTCTATTACTGTATATCAACAATTGTTTCATTTGTGCCTAATGGATTTACAGAGAAACGTATGAGACACAGTTGATACATAAATTAAACATAAATGAGAACTCCATTAAATATGCTGAGCTATGAAAAAAGCAACAACATTTTTCTCTGGGTCTTAGAAGGTTCCGTATAGAACCCAAAAGGGTTCTATGGCTTGCTTCATATAGAACCCTTTTTAAAGGTTCTATCAAAAGAGGCAGGTGAAAAGGATCCATATAGAAACCTTTAGGGGTTCCCAAAATAGAATTGTTATATTTGGATTTTGTTTAGTTTTTAAATACTGATTTTGTTTTATTACCAGAAAAACGTTTGATGGACATGTGAATTAAATAGTTCATATAGATGCGATATCACTAAGAAAGTGAAATAACCTAATAAAACACATTTAAGTATTCTTTAGTAAAGCATTTTTAATAGTTTGTTTACAACACATTCAATAAACAGAGGTGTAAAGTAACAAATTACAAAAACTCACATTACTGTAATTAACTACTTTTTCCCAAGAATTGTATTTTGTTTAAACATTTTATACTTTTACTCAAGTTAATTTTAAGTGCTGTAACTGTACTTTTACTGTGCTATATTCCCACCGTCAGTATTTGCTACTTCCCTATGCTGATTTAGTTTTTATCCATCAACATAATTGGCTAAGGAGAGTCTCGTGACTGCCGTCAAATCAAATCACATGCATAGCCTGTCTATCACTGAGATTATTGGGCTGCTGTGAGAGATTAATGCCATAGTATCAATAGAGCTGGGCAATAAAAGGATCTAGATGTTTATCGGAAAAAAAGAGATGTCCTCAATCAAACTTTTCAGTAGTTTTCTATATTTAGCCTGTTTTACATCAATCACGATAGCAAGAGCTCCACTGGTTGATTGATCTAGATGATATATAAAATATTTACTTTTTATTTCATGACGTCTGTTGCTGCGTGCTGTTGGATTGTTTGATGCTGGGTCGCACCTAAATGGACAAATACACTTTAAAATTGTGCCAATGCCCATCTTGATGAGAATATTATGCATCATTCTAATGAGGCACTCAGTACTCACTACTCAGGAGTACTTTTAAATGAGCTACTCTTATTTGAGTAGTTTTTTGTAATTGTTTTGGGAAGTAACAGTATTTCTATTTGAGTATGATTTTTCAGGTCTCTTTCCACCCCTGGCAATAAATAACCCCATTCATAATGCTAGATTTATAACTTAATAAATCCACAGGTTTGTAATAAGGTTTTAACCATAAGTTAAAATTATAAATACAAGTAAGATTAATAAATATGTACAAAACCAATTGGAAAAATAAATAAAAACAAAATTACCTATGAAAATCTGTTACAAAAATGTAAGCACTGGGGCAGATACAGAATAATTTTGTCACTGGGGGGTCTTCCTATAGCATGGTTATAATGAAACACATGGAGGTATTTTGGATATGATAAAATAAACAAAACTTTCCTTCACGTCAGCCATCTCCATGTCTTCAGTTTGATGCTGACTCTCTGCACTCTCTGGGGTCTTGCCATGATATGAAAGATTAGGTTGAGGATGGATGTGCTGATCCCTGTAAGTTAGAGAAACATGAAATAGATGTGGTCACAGTATGCAGAGTAATTAAAAACAGATTGAAATTGGTATCTCTCTAAATGACATCTTAACTTAAATTAAGAGGAGAAATGTTGTGTTTTATCTGTATGCAGAAACAAGTAATGCTGCACTCCAAAGCCACTACAAACAGAACTTAATCAGTTTTTTGTACCATAAAACCTTTATGCTGTAACAGAGACTCTGGAAAAACCCCAGAGAACTGGGGTTTAGATCCATGAATGGTTTATTAGTAAAGGTGTGAATCATAAACAGACAGGAATCTCCAGCAATAGAACAGCATAGACAGTTGAGAGTCGAGGTCGTAAACAGACAAGGTTCAGGGTTGGCAGCAAACAATCAGAGTATAAGTCCAGGTAAACAGACGTAATCAAAAGGCAGGCAGCAGAGAATCAAATGGAGGGTAAACAGGCAGGAGTCAAATACAGGCAGGCAGGCAGGCAGACGCTATTGCACCACTTTTACTTCACGACTGCACGCTCTTTTCCACGTGAACCTCTGATACGAGCGGATGTATGTTGCTGCTCCGGGAGATTCAATGCTCCAAAATCATACACACACACACACACATATATACACTCACCTAAAGGATTATTAGTTCAATTTCTCATTAATGCAATTATCTAATCAACCAATCACATGGCAGTTGCTTCAATGCATTTAGGGGTGTGGTCCTGGTCAAGACAATCTCCTGAACTCCAAACTGAATGTCAGAATGGGAAAGAAAGGTGATTTAAGCAATTTTGAGCGTGGCATGGTTGTTGGTGCCAGACGGGCCGGTCTGAGTATTTCACAATCTGCTCAGTTACTGGGATTTTCACGCACAACCATTTCTAGGGTTTACAAAGAATGGTGTGAAAAGGGAAAAACATCCAGTATGCGGCAGTCCTGTGGGCGAAAATGCCTTGTTGATGCTAGAGGTCAGAGGAGAATGGGCCAACTGATTCAAGCTGATAGAAGAGCAACTTTGACTGAAATAACCACTCGTTACAACCGAGGTATGCAGCAAAGCATTTGTGAAGCCACAACACACACAACCTTGAGGCGGATGGGCTACAACAGCAGAAGACCCCACCGGGGACCACTCATCTCCACTACAAATAAGAAAAAGAGGCTACAATTTGCAAGAGCTCACCAAAATTGGACAGTTGAAGACTGGAAAAATGTTGCCTGGTCTGATGAGTCTCAATTTCTGTTGAGACATTCAGATGGTAGAGTCAGAATTTGGCGTAAACAGAATGAGAACATGGATCCATCATGCCTTGTTACCACTGTGCAGGCTGGTGGTGTAATGGTGTGGGGGATGTTTTCTTGGCACACTTTAGGCCCCTTAGTGCCAATTGGGCATCGTTTAAATGCCACGGCCTACCTGAGCATTGTTTCTGACCATGTCCATCCCTTTATGGCCACCATGTACCCATCCTCTGATGGCTACTTCCAGCAGGATAATGCACCATGTCACAAAGCTCGAATCATTTCAGATTGGTTTCTTGAACATGACAATGAGTTCACTGTACTAAAATGGCCCCCACAGTCACCAGATCTCAACCCAATAGAGCATCTTTGGGATGTGGTGGAACGGGAGCTTCGTGCCCTGGATGTGCATCCCACAAATCTCCATCAACTGCAAGATGCTATCCTATCAATATGGGCCAACATTTCTAAAGAATGCTTTCATCACCTTGTTGAATCAATGCCACGTAGAATTAAGGCAGTTCTGAAGGCGAAAGGGGGTCAAACACAGTATTAGTATGGTGTTCCTAATAATCCTTTAGGTGAGTGTATATATATATATATAAATATATATACTGCCGAGCCATCCGTGAATGAATCCTTTATATTCCCTGTGTTGAAAAGATACAGAAACTGAACTTGCAATTCTTCTGGAAACGGCAGAAAGTGGAATTGCAGATCAACACATTTTGTCCTAATAGGGGATGAAATTCAAGGGTTGTTGAGGTACAATCATTCATGGGAACTGTGGACTGAAATAATAGTTTGATTAATTGTTTTCTTTAGAGGAGTTATATTTGTCTTTTTTCTTTTTTTTTCTCATTGTGGGAAATCTGACTCTTGGAGAAGTGAAAACACTTACATGTGTAATTTGGGTATCATCATTTCAAGTGTATTTTGTTTAGTTCTATGTAATTTTATGAAATTTGTGGTAAAATTGAATGGGTTTATTTTCAAAGAGTTTATGTGTTGAATAGTGTCTTAATCAGCTAAAAGGAAGAAAACTAAAACAGGATAAAATACCACAACAAACCTTTAGAAAGGAAGTCAACTAGATAAAGTCCAATATAGTAGCTTTAATTAAATTAACTAAATAACTAAATAAATAAACATAAGCTTTACAAGAGTGAAGGATAGGTAATAAAAATATAAATAGAGAAATAACAAACTTACCATACCAACAAGGAGAAACAACCATAAATCCTGTGATGAGAAAAGAGGGTAACATTGAGTACCTTCAGGGATCTAAAGATATTGTACAAGATTTATGTAAGTGCAATTTATGTTTTTTTTTTTTTTGTTTTTTTTTTGTTCGTTACAATACATCAAACCTTGTTCTTACCCAACAAGAGACTTGCCTTTGAGTTTGTTCATTGCTGTTGCAGCCTCTTTCTCCACAGACAAATCTAGTCTTCTGATCCCACTGGTCCATCAGTAAAAAATTTTACTTGTAATTGGTATAGGAGATACGGGTTACAT
Source organism: Moxostoma hubbsi (assembly GCA_032164185.1). NCBI lineage: Eukaryota > Metazoa > Chordata > Actinopteri > Cypriniformes > Catostomidae > Moxostoma > Moxostoma hubbsi. Next base: position 26,540,260 of record JAVLUX010000029.1, on the reverse strand, counting down.
AATGCTCTCAGAACTCAGCGAGGGAGACCTCTGGTGTTGAACAGGAGAAGTCCTTGTGTTCGTGACATAATATGAGGATGTATGCACTGCAAAGTTCGAGCTTGGTGAAGTATCTTGCGGAGTGTAACTGTTGAAACCAGAGTTAAAGGATAAAGGAACTGTAATGTCATTGAGAGCGCAGTAATCGATGCAAGGATGAAGTCCGGTCTCCTTCTTGCCAATGAAGAAGAACCCGGCTGCCGCGGGTGAGGTGGATGGTTGAATGAAACCCTTTGACAGTTTCTCCCATATGTAATTTTTCATAGCTTCAGCCTTGGGTTCAGACAAAGGAAAAATCCTCCCTCATGGTAGTGTAGTGCCAGGCAGCAGTTCAATGACACAGTCACTGGAACAGTGAGGAGGGTGCTGAGATGCTTAGGCCTTACTAAAGGCTTCGACGAGGTTGAGCACTGATGAGAAGTCCTCCGTGATGGTAGTGGACCCGATGGAAACAGGTGTACTGGGCTTTAGGCAGCTGGCGAAACATGTTGAGTCCCACTGGGAAATTTGTCCTTCATGCCAAGAAATTTGAGGGTTGTGTCTTTGAAGCCATGGTAATGCAAGCATTACAGGGTTGTGTGGGAAATTAATGATATAGAGGCATGTGTTTTCCGTGTGAATCGTGTCAACTTGTAGGGTGACGTCTGTAGTGGTGTAATGAACTTGGATGGTCCAGAGGGCATCCATCTAACATTGCAACTGCCAAAGGACAACTTTCTGGCTAAATTTTCATCAATAAAATTGATGAAAAGTGGTCTGAATACCACTCAGCTCCGAAAATAAATCTGAATGAGTGGTTGCGAGCCAGCTCCTTTTATACCCATATGTCCGGAGGGGGTGGCATGCAAATTCCACTTGGTAATACCCATTGGCCTTTTCTCAAAGTTTGGGGTTCCCAAGAGCGACCACTAGTGTCACTACATTGACACAATGTTGAATAGGGACCTGAGGGAACTGGGGTTTAGATCCATGTGTGGTTTATTAGTAAAGGTGTAAATCATAAACAGACAGGCAGGGTAAATCTTCAGCCATAGAACAGCGTAGACAGTTGAGAAACAAGGTCATTAACAGGCAAGGTTCAGGACAGGCAGCAAACAAAGTATAAGTCCAGGTAAACAGCAGAGAATCAAATGGAGGGTAAAAAGGATATATGCTCAGAAATGTTAGCAATGGCAAGATATCTTGGTAACTCATAACCTCCGTTCCCTGATGGAGGGAATGAGACATTCTGTCGATGTAGTGACACTAGGGGTCTCTTTTGAGAGCCTCATTTACCTCTAACTTTGAGAAAATGCCAATGAGAATTGGTTGAACAGAATTTGCATGCCCCTCCCGTGGACATACGGGCATAAAAAGAGTGAAGCGTGCGTCTGTTCAGACAGGTTTTGAGCTGAGGAGCCGAGAGTAAGATCCCGGCCATTTCAGCGGCTTAGTACTGTGTTGTGGCAAGAGTGAAACAAAGTCTCGTTCCCTCCATCAGGAAACGGAGGTTACAACAGTAACCGAGACGTCCCCCTTCTGTCACTCACTCGACTTTGTTTCGATGTAGTGACACTAAGGGTCCCTATCTAAAAAAAACACAATACTGAATCGTGTTACGTGGACTGCTGATGCAGGTGCAAGCAAGCTGCTGCATGCGAAAATAGCAGGAGCAACAGACTGCATGTAACCTTCCCCAACTCCCCAAAATACGTCATATAGTTCCCCACATCCCTGAGGGATGGAAGTGACGTAACTAGCATGGGAGCAGGCTGTGCCAGCAGGGGCCTATCTAACGCTATAACACGCATCAGGGAAGACGTTCTTTTCCAATCCTATTCGTTCAGGGGGAAAAGACCCTGCATAGACAACATCCTGACCAGCAGGGTAGGTTAACATGTGGCAAGTATGTCACATGGACTTACCAGCCACATATGGAAGTGGTGCGGTGGTAGGTCCTCCCTTGATGGGGAGGAGCTCTAAAAACGTTCAGGCTCCGAACGTCCTCCGCTAAATTACGTGACTTGTGGACTTGACTGGGTGAGTAGAGCGCACATCTTCACCTCAGGGGAGGGCAAAGGCGCTACGCACAAATCAATCTCTCCCATGCATCGGCGAAACTCTCATCCAGCTCGGGGGCTCCGAAAGAGACATCGGACGGTCTCATCTCGGACCCAGATGTGGGCAGATGAGCGTGCTGGGGAATGGTTGGTCCGCAGGGATAGAAACTGCGCCGTTGAACCCCCAAAATCACCTCCAGCTCTATACCCGTGGATTAAAGCAATGCGGGGAGTGGCTTTCCCCCGGAAGGAGTTCTCACTGCGAGAACATGAACCATCCACAAAAGTGTTTTCTCTGGGGAGAGGGGTATGCAAATTCAGTTTGTCAATTCTCATTTTCTCAAAGATAGAGGTAACCGAGGCTCTCAAGAGAGACCCCTAGTGTCACTACATCAACACAATGTCGAGTAACAAGATTTACCATAGACTTGAGTTTGTACAGCACTTAAATAGTCCATGGAATTGGGAACAGGTGTGAGAGTATTCTGTCCAGGTAGGCATGCTGGGAAGTGTAGTTCCTAATGCTCTCAGAACTGGGGCGAGGGAGACATCATGTGGTGAGCAGGAGACGTCCTTGATTTTGTGACAGAGGCAATACAATATAATGAGAAATAATGGGGAAGATAAACCTTTTATGACTTAATTTATGTCAAATAAATTGATTTGAAGTCAAATATACCATTATGACTTTCACTTCTCATGGCTTTGATGATGTTGGTGGCCAGAATTCAAAAGTGCTCTCTGAGTTAGGTGAAGGTCTTTGCTAAAAAAAAAAAAATTATATTAATCATGGCATCTACAATTAAAAAATGCATAAATATCATATTTTTATAAATTAAAATAAAACGGCAAACGCTGAATACTCAAAAATTGAAAAATTTAAACATTTCCATCACTTCCTTTCTTTGATATTAGATATTTGTCATTCTCTTTAATCAGTGCAGTGTTCCTAATTCAATGTTTTGCTCCTGAAAACTTGTTTTGTTTTTTCTATGTTTTCTAGTTTGAAAGAAATTAAATTATAATATAACCCATCAACAGTATTACTAAAGAGATTTAAGTGTGAATTTACTAACCTGGTGGCAGAGTATTGCAGACATGGCCAAACATTTTTGTCGTGTTTTCTTCTTTGTGCTTGCTAAAATAAATGTGTAAGTCAGAAATGACTAGGAGTTACGTCAAAATAAATAAATAATAATTAAAAAAAACTAGCAACAAATTAATTTCTCTCACTTCCCAGGGTAATATCACCCCTCGCAAACTTTCAGCTCAACCGACTTTCCATGACTTTTGAAATAGGATTTCCGTTGAAATTTGAAATAGGCTGCTCGTGTGTTTTGATCACTGACTGAGTGTTTGAGCATTGTTGGTTGATGTTGAATACTAACCTCACCCTCTCTGCCTAGTTGGTCCTGCCTCATGTATCTGTTGGTTGCCCTCGTGTCGGGTGTGTGGTTGCCTTCCAGTTTTGCTGTGTTTCAGCTGGTCTTCCACAGAGGATACCTCATCTATGCCCATGTGTCGGGAGTAACATTGCCCTACCCTGCTAGAAATTTCTGCACTTAACTAAGCTTCTATGGAGGATTCCACAAATTGGAACTTATTATTTTGTCTATAAATCCTTTGAAGAGTTCCTCTGCTTTTGGGTCTGTTTGTCTCGTTACAGGCAGTCATTTTTCCAGGGACAATCTCCTTAGGCCATCTTAGGGTTCATAAGCACAATGGTGATAGCTCATGGATCACCCTACAAATTTTCAATTACCAGCCCAGACCTTTTAACCATAATGCCACGCCATATGCAGTATAGTACAAAGTCAGTTGGCAAATGTAATTAGCAGAAATTCCTTAAAAAAAAAAAGATATGCAGTGTGAGTTAAAGTTGATGCATTACAGGAATAGTTCACCCAGAAAAGATAGTTCTCTCATAATTTACTCAATCTTATGTCATCTCAAATTCGTATGACTATCTTTCTTTGCGGAATACAAATTAAGATTTTGGTCTGTAAAAGTGTAATCGAGCTTCTCTCAGGAATGTGACAAGGTGACTGCAGATGTCAAGATTTATAGTGAAAAGGGAGTTATATTTTGGTCTGTTTCTTACATAAAAACGATTGTATCACTTCACAAGATATGGATTAAACCACTTGAGTTGTATGGATTATTTCTTTACTGCCTTTATGTCCTTTTTGGAGCTTGTACATTTTGGACCCCATTTACTTGCTTGTTTGAACAAAAACGCATCATATCTCCTTCAAAACAAGAACATTTTGTGTTCTACAGAAGAAAGAAAGTCTCAAGTTTGAGACGGCATCAGGGTAAGTAAATTATGAGAGAATTATATTTTTTGGGTGAACTAATTTTTAAGGTTGTACAGCTTGGGCTTGCCATGTGTGTGCACATCTGTTTATGTGTGCAGGTGTACCTCATATTTTTTGCGACCGATCTGCTGTCCCCATAGAGTGCAGCGAGGCGGGCACCGTGAGTAACCAGAGTTTCATTGTGCTTGGCCCCAGGCAACAGTGTTTACTGAGCCTGCTACACGTCAGCTTTACAATAGCGCAGATGTGTGTAGTAGTGGATTTGGAGCTTGTATTTAGCTGCCAGGAGTGACGGTGATGAAGTAGCAGTGATAAACTGATAGATTGGCTGCCACTGAAATTTTGGGAATGGGTCAGATAAACATGGCAGAGGAAAAGCTCTCTGTATACTTGTGATAATAAACTTGTCGTTCTAGGGGTGCATTAGATTCCAGACCTGAAGACATTACAGGGGAAAGAGAGAGAGAGAGAGAGGTTGAGAGACAGAAAAATCGAGGGGGTGAGCAAGAGAAAGAGCGTGAGAGAGAATGGAATGGCTTCTCTTCTTGGAATTACAGCGGGCTGCCAACACTAGGTTTTAAGGGTAGCCCTGCAGACTGATGGGATTTCAGATTGTTGGCTCACAAATCATTAGCTGATGTCACTGTATGGTGCAGATACGTTTGAGAAACTCTCTCTACTTCAAAATATATGGGGCAGATGAGGAAGACTGCAGTCCATAGGCGGCTATATAAAAGCTTCATGGACTAATTTACCATTCCCTAAACAAAAAGACGACCAAAGATCTATCTCTTTGGTTTTTCACATTTCTGTCTTGGGTATCAGCCACAATGTATTCTAATTTCAGCATTACTTTATCATGATTGGATATTCATCACAGTACTGCATGAATGCATTGTAAATCGGTAATACTTTAGACAAAAGGAAGAATCCTTCTGAATCTCTGTATGCATTTTCAATGGTGCACTCTGTAAGTATAGAAATAAGTCTTTTTTCACACCTTTCTTGCCTTTGAGAGCTCCCCAAACAAAAGATATCAGCTTCACCTCTGCCCATTTCTGCTTCTACCCATCAGCACCACAAGATACAACCCCCAGCCACCCACCAAAAATAGTAGATATAATCCAGAGTGGAACAGGTTGGGGAGCTGGTTTTGCGTTTGAGGAAGCAGAAAGAAACCCATGTGTTTTAAACCAGCTACATATATGGTTGGGTTTGAGACTCCATCCATGCAGGTGGATGTAGCTGTATGTTAACATTTCTTTCTTCCCAGTGTTAATCTGTGATTTCAAGTGTGAAAAGGGAGTGCTACTGTTGGAGGTTCCTGCTTCTTTTCTAGGTTACATTGGCTGTGTAGCTTAGGGGTTGAACCAGGGAGTTCTTATATATTGTACCTCGAGAGAGCTATTCGTTACCATTAGCTTCCTCATTCATCTGTATATCGATGTTCTGCTGTTGCAGAAACCCCCGGAAATATGATCTGAAGTTGCTCATGGCACCAGATGTCATGTGACTGATCTCTTTTCAGCAGCAATAGATAGAAATAGGAAATATAAGTACAGAGTTATTTTCAATGGGGAAACTTACTTTTTGGCACCACATAATGTAGATCCGGCTTCTTCCAGCAAGGGGAAACAGGGACATGCTAACTAGCCATTCCTGACCCCCTGACTGGAACTCACATTTATTTTCATATTCAACAAATCGAACAATATTTTGTATTATAAATGCAACTATTATATGTATAATACTGTATGTACTTATAATCTCGTGTTATGTCCAGTGAGTTCAAATGACTGTTCATCAGCAAACATATTTATCAACAACTTTTTGTTGATTGTTAGTTTCAGCCAGAGGTGTACTGTATGATCGATCATTTTTGCTCATGAATATTAAGTTGTTGACGTGATGTAATGCTATGACAAAGCATTTATCTAAAATCCTCTGTCTTATTGTGTCTTACAGCTCACTTTACCTTGGACTTCGTTCGCCAGTATACTCGCGTATACTTCACGAATATTTTTGTGTACGTCAGTGCTTGAATAAAGCACTGAGCTCTGGCCGTGATACTGCAGATTACTGCTTACCGCTCACACGCTTGTTCAGTTCACTCTCAAAGCCCCCAGTTGGCAGAGGCTTCTGCAGGATCCTAAAGTATTTGCCTGCCTGCTGGCTGCAGTTTTCTTGCACACTGGACAAATCTCTTAAAATATAATTTAGAATTTCCCCCAAAAAGTGGGGTTGTAATGTTCCACATGTCCCCAGATTCAGTCCGAGTGTAAAGGGTGATATGGGAGGGCAGAGGAGATGGGACACAGACTATTCTGTATGTGCTCTGAGACTGGCCACAAAAGATACTGCTGAACTTGAAATTGATTTCAATACAAAATTACAATGTAGTGTACACATAAAAGGCAGTTTATTCAGTTGAACAGATAATTCTCCTCTAGGTACATGGGATTGATATAATGAGAAAACTACTTCTCACACAGTACAGTCACACGCAACGGAGAGAAAATTAAGTTGTTAATTTATTGTGAGCGCCAGATAAACAAGAGCTGCTAACACTTTATGTAAGTATAATTAAAGGGTAAGCATTGCCACTCAAGGTGAGAAAGAACATTTAAATTCTTTTCCCATGAGCAAGAATTGCTCTTTTAATTTCCCCATCTGAAAGGTCACAGGCAGTGTTCTTGTTTTCCCCCTTAATTGATTCTTAGAATGCATCGCAGTGTATGATGGAGAGTTCAGCAGCTGTGCATCAGCCCCCCTTTACCGAAAAGGTAAAAGTTGAACGAACCACTAATTGCTGTTTTGCGGTCATGTTACCTTATAAATAATATTATTCTGAATGAGCTCTATGATGTTGAATATGCTTTTATGATCTTGAATATGCTTTTATGATCTTGAATATGCTTTTATCTTATTTAAGGCCTATAGTCACATACTGTAAATGACTCAACCCAGCACCTTAGCAACACTGTTTGTGTACAGATAAAGGTTGCATCCGTAATCGGGACTGCTATTTTGTTGCTGCCATTAAAGACTGCAATTATTTGCTTCACTAATTTCATGTACAGGCATGAACTGATGATGCTAAAACTGTAATAACAAGGTGGTTCTATATACTGAAGCTGATTAATTGCTACCCATTTTCTAAAAAATGTCTTCAAAGGGGGTGGAACAAGGTAATGGAGGAAAAACCTCTCTCTGTTGGCTGCATGACCAACATCCCGTTGATTTTCGTGTATCAGATATATAATTATCAGGGAATCCACCCTTTTTGACCAAATAATTTCCATGACTTTTCCAGTCATTTGTGATTTCTGAAAACATGTTCTTAAAAATCCTTTTGATTTAGATTGATTCGTTGTAGAAAAATGTACACTCACCTGAACACTTTACTAAATACACCAGTACACCTACTTATTCATGCGATTATTTAATCAGCCAATTGTGTGGCAGCAGTGAAATGCTTAAAATCAGGCAGATATGGGTCAGGAGCGTCAGTTAATTTTCACATCAACAATCAAAATGGCAACAATCAGAATCGGAGCTTGATAATTTGTGACAGACGGGCTGGTTTGAGTATTTCTGTAACTGCTGATCTTCTGGGATTTTCACACATAACAGTCTATAGAGTTCACTTAGAATGGTGCCAAAAACAAAACTATAAGAGAGGTCAACGGAGAATGGCCAGACTTGTTTGAGCTTACAGAAAGGCTATGGTAACTCCGATAACCCCTCTGTACAATTTTAGTGAGCAAAATAGACATTCCCAGAATGCACAACATGTCAAACCTTGAGGTAATTCTGCTCACTATAATTGTACAAAGAGCCTTTCTGTTAGCTCTAACCAGTCTGGCCATTCTCTGTTGACCTCTCTAATCAACAAAGCATTTCTGTCATCAGAACTGCCACTAACGGGATGTTTTTTTGTTTTTGCCACCATTCTGAGTAAACTCTAGAGACTGTTATGTGAAAATCCCAAGACATCAGCAGTTACATAAATACTCAAACCAGCCAGTCTGGCACCAAAAATCATGCCATGCTCGAAATCACTGAAATCACATTATGATGGTTGATGTAAACATTAACTGAAGCTCCTGAACCATATCTGCATGATTTTATGCATTGCACTGCTGCCACACGATTGGCTGATTAGATTATCACATGACTAAGTAGGTCTACAAGTATACCTAATAAAGTTTTTTCCAGGTCTTTTTTATTATGTATACTGTATATTGCTATGATGGTAATGAAATTTGTTTTGGTAGAATTCACAAAAAAGATGAACTAGGTGTTTGAAACCAGAATACAAAACCTTTGCAAATTTGCGTATTTTGACTTTTTATTTTAAATCTTTAATACTAATATCTAGCCCTTCCCTGTGTGATATCTAGCCCCAGTCACCCCTATAATTAATGTATTACCAAACAATAATTTTATATTATGTATTTACATTTACATTTTTGCTGTTTCATGAACTGTTTTTTGCTTTATAATTGCTGAAAGTTTATATTTTTCAGAAAAAACATACATAATAATAATAGGCTATTTAATGGCAGGTCCCCATTGTGACAACTTACTCCATGTGACACTGTTGGGGTATATTGTCACGAAACATATGTGTTCGGTGAGCTATATCTTTTTTTTTTTCCTGGACAATAATGAGAAGAAAAAAAAAAAAAAAACCTATTTGGTGACCAATATTTTATGGTGTGCGCCTATACAGAAATTGACTTTAAAAAAATCAACCTTCCCTGAGAAATATTCACTGAAATAAAAGTGTGACAACTTTCCCCATTCCATTTACAGTATGTACAGTAACAGAGTAAAACATGCTTTACAGTGGAAAGCTCCATGTTGTAGCATAAAAATTTGCTCTTATTGGATGGTGTATTAGCAGATTCTATGTCCATATGTATATTGCTCACCAAATGTTTGTGTTGTTTTTGCCATTTCTTTTCTTTTCTGTTTTTTTTTTTTTTTTTTTTTTTGCAACAGAGGTTTATTCATATGGATGACACAGATAAAACCCAAAGTCAATGTGTCCTTTAAGTATTCCAGTACAACTGCATTCACACAGTTAGATGTATGCATTTAAGTCCAAAATAAAGCACAGAAAGCACTTAAAAACAGAAAATAGTTTTCTGCCAAGCATGAATGCTGTACATTATTTGTTCTTTTCATCTCAAAGAGAAACCACCAAATGGCAGCTAGTGTGTGAAAACACTATCATTCTGGAGAATTCCATAAACCAAGAGACCAGACTAAATTCAACTGTACTTGCTGACCACAACGGCATGAAGGATAACGGCCAGCATGAAAGGGATTAATACCGTTCATCAGGCGTTCCACCTGCTCCTCTCTTCCATTGACCCATTCCTCAGCCTTCCATCTCTTATCAGATCACCATTCCTCAGTGCCATCAATGCTCTGTCACTGCCTCGGTCCGCTGTAATTTTTTATACTTTAAAATATGTCTCTCTATACACTGTATGCTCAAAGCTCCGACCCCTCCCTCTCTAGAGTGGACGTGCCTCAAGGTAACTAGCCGTGAACTCAGCGTGCATCTTAGTGGACTCAACATAATAACCTTGCCGACATATGGATTGTTCTTGCTATTGTGGAATTCTTTACCGTGGCATAGCTGCCTCTGCTGCTGTTATACCTTTCAGATTAATGATACTTAAATGTAATAAAAAATAAATAAAAGCTGTGACTGCATCACAATCAGTGCATGTTCTATTTAAAATTATTTTGTTTTAATTAACTAAATATATGTGAAGACTGTCCTATCAGGAGCAGACTGGGAAGAGATATCAGCCATGGATTTGAAATAAAAACCAGGGTCTGGCCCCATTCGGCATGTCGCGGCCCCCTTCGGCAAATCGCTGCATCATTTTGTGGCCTGTTCAGCCCGTTTCATGGCCGAACAGACACAAACACCAATGCCGTTTGATGAGTACACAATGACAGAATTTTTGTATTTGGGTGAATTTTCCCTGGTGTGGACCAGTATCCAAAACACAACATAAGCTGATGATCAGCAATGCCGTTCTTTTAAGCAGGATGAGAAAGCTGAAAAAAATCATGCTTTGATTTTGATTTAGATTTTTCCAAGGGCTGCTGCATTTAGATCAAATAAGAACCTACATGTACAGTAATATCTTCATCTGTTTCAAAGGGCCCTTGAATAGATGAGTCTATTAATTTTGGTTTTGGTCAGTTTCTTCACTTCCTTTTGCATCTTATGCAAAGAATTGACTGTTCTCACATGTGGCCCTGGAGGTATCCTGTTTGAAACATTAGTCATCCACAGCAATGTTTATAACAAACACGATCTACAGAATACAAATTAGGCCAGTAATATATTCATAAATCATAGCTGTTGGCACGGCTTTTAATTCACTTTGATTAATAGTGACATGTGGTGGAGATAGGCAGCAGTGTTTTGAGGTCTCGTTTTGTCTTGGATGGTTTGGGTGATTTCCAGGGAAATCATACAAGAGGATATGAGGGTATCACACTAATAGACATGGTTGTGTGAGCATACTTAAAGACAAACAAATACTTGCATGCATCTGGACACATGATTCAAGATGGCGCCGAGTATGGCTGCTGCGTCACGAGCTCCGTCAAAACACTGCAGTTTATTGTTTGTTTTGTTTACAGTTCTGTTTTTTTTGTCTTGGATGTTGTCTGCCTTATTGTGTACGACAGACAAACGCTTTTGGACATTGGTTCGGCAATCACACACCGAAAACCGGACTTCACATTCCTCAATGCCGACCTGCGGTTTACAAACACGCCAGCGGAGCCCTTTGTTTGGGCTGCCCGGCCGCGGAAACGCAGAAGGAAAAGAGGAAAAAGAGCCGGCGTTCTCATCAGATTAAGACGTCGCGCAAATCGCCTCCCGCTACCCAGTATACTACTGGCAAATGTTCAGTCTGCGAGCTAAGAGCGCGGATCTCCTTCCAACGAGAGACGAGAGAATACTGCGTTATCTGTCTTACGGAAACCTGGATGTCCGCGGAGATTCCAGACTCGGCCATCGAACCCACGGGTTTCTCCGTGCACCGAGCGGACACAGCGAAAGACCTCTCAGGTAAAAGCAGAGGTGGAGGTGTATGTTTTATGATCAACAAATCATGGTGTGATCAGAGGAATGTACATTTTATCAGGTCTTTCTGCTCTCCTGATTTGGAATATCTCATGCTTCTGTGTCGACCATTCTGGCTACCGCGGGAATTCACAGCGGTCATTATCACAGCTGTGTACATCCCCCCACAAGCCGACACAGACCGGGCACTCAAGGAACTGTATGGGAGTATAAGTCAGCAGGAAACCGCGCACCCTGAGGCTGAGTACATTGTTGCCGGGGACTTCAACAAAGCCAACTTTAAAACAATAGCACCAAAATACCACCAACATATCAGCTTCAACACACGAGGGGACCGGGTTTTGGATCATTGCTATTCTCCTTTCCGGGATGGCTACAAATCCCTCCCCCCGCCCACCATTTGGCAAATCCGACCACTCTTCCGTTCTGCTTCTGCCCGCTTACAGGCAGAAACTGAAACGGGAAGCACCCGCCCTCAGAATGATCCAGTGCTGGTCGGACCAATCAGACTCTGCGCTACAGGACTGTTTTGATCACGCGGACTGGGAGATGTTCCGGTCTGCCTCCGATGACGACATCGAGGTTTACGCTGATAACGTAACGTGTTTCATCAGGAAGTGCGTAGAGGACGTTGTTCCGACGAAAACTATACGGATCTACCCCAACCAGAAACCCTGGGTTAACGGCGATGTTCGCGCGGCACTTACTGCGCGGACCACCGCTTTTAATTCCGGGAACGTGGAGGAGCGTAAACAAGTCAGTTATGCCCTCCTTAACTCCATCAGTACAGCAAAACGCCAGTACAGGCACAAAATTGAAGGACAGTTCAACACCACTGACTCCAGAAGTATGTGGCAGGGAATCAACACCATCACGGACTATAAACAGAATAAAAACTCCGCCATGAACACTGCTGCCTCTCTCCCGGACGAGCTTAATACTTTTTATGCTCGTTTCGAGGATAACAACAACACCGCCCTCGCGGAGAGAGCACTCGCGGCCGATACTACAGATGATGGTTCACTCTCCGTCTCTGTTGCGGATGTAACCTGATCCTTTCGACGGGTGAACATTCGCAAAGCCGCGGGTCCAGACGGCATTCCGGGCCGCGTCATCAGAGCGTGCGCGAACCAACTGGCTGGTGTTTTTACGGACATTTTCAACCTGTCCCTCTCCCTGTCTGTAGTCCCCACATGCTTCAAAACATCAACCATTGTGCCTGTACCGAAGCAAGCCAAAAACACTTGCTTAAATGACTGGCGTCCTGTTGCTCTGACCCCCTTTATCAGCAAATGCTTTGAGAGGTTGATCAGAGATTACATCTGCTCTGTTCTGCCCACCTCTTTGGACCCATTGCAGTTTGCCTACCGTAACAACCGCTCCACTGATGATGCTATTGCATCTACAATACACACTGCTCTCTCCCACCTGGAAAAAAGGAACACGTATGTGAGAATACTGTTTGTAGACTACAGCTCAGCATTTAACACCATAATGCCCTCCAAGCTTGATGTGAAACTCCGGGCTCTGGGCTTAAACAGCTCGCTGTGCAGCTGGATCCTGGATTTCCTGTCAGGCAGACGTCAGGTGGTTAGAATGGGCAGCAACATCTCCTCATCACTGACCCTCAACACTGGAGCCCCGCAGGGCTGTGTTCTCAGCCCACTCCTGTATTCCCTTTACACACATGACTGTGTGGCGACACATAGCTCCAATTCCATCATTAAGTTTGCTGACGATACGACGGTTGTAGGTCTGATCACTGACAATGATGAAACAGCCTACAGAGAGGAGGTGCACACTCTGACACGCTGGTGTCAGGAGCACAACCTCTCCCTCAACGTCAGTAAAACCAAGGAGCTTGTGGTGGACTTCAGGAAGAAAGACAGAGAACACAGCCCCATCACCATTAATGGAGCACCGGTGGAGAGAGTCAGCAGTTTCAAGTTCCTCTGTGTCCACATTACTGAGGAACTCACATGGTCCATCCACACTGAGGCCGTTGTGAAGAAGGCTCACCAGCGCCTCTTCTTCCTGAGACAGCTGAGGAAGTTTGGAATGAACCAACACATCCTCACACGGTTCTACACCAGCACTGTAGAGAGCATCCTGACTGGCTGCATCACCGCCTGGTACGGCAATAGCACCGCCCACAACCGCAAAGACCTGCAAAGGGTGGTGCGAACGGCCAGAAACATCATCGGAGGTGAGCTTCCCTCCCTCCAGGATATATATAACAGACGGTGTGTGAACAAAGCTCGGAGGATTATCAGAGACTCCAGCCACCCGAGTCATGGGCTGCTCTCACTGCTTCCATCAGGCAGGCGGTATCGCAGCATCAGGACCCGCACCACCCGACTACATGACAGCTTCTTCCCACAAGCAATAAGACTTTTGAACACATGATCTCTCACGATCAACAATCAGCACTGCACTTTATTAATCCTCATTCTGTCAATATATTCTCGCTCCCAATTCAGTTAGTGTATATATATATTTATATACCCTTATCTAGTGTATGTGTATTCTACATTGTGAGTATTGTGTACATTTGATATGTAAATTGTTGTGTAGGTATGTGTACATTTGTTATGTAAATTGTGTTGTGTAAATATGTTGTTTATTGTAAAGTGGTTTATGTCTTGTCACTGTCATTACTGCAATGTTGCTCGGAACTGCACACAAGAATTTCACCTGCTGTTGCACTCGTGTACACAGTAGTGTGACAATAAAGTGATTTGATTTGATTTGACATGCAGAGCTTTTCGAAACACCTGGACTTCTTTACGGTAACACTTATGAGATGGTCACTCGTGTGCACACATTCCTCTCTTGGTTCTGATGCTCCAGAAAAATTAATCCATTGTATTCCATGATACCCAACCAAACAATGGATACATATTTGCTGCTTTAATTGAGGCTTTGAGAGGGCAGCTCATTGAAACTGAAAGATCTCACAAGTGGATGTTTATTGAAACAAGCACCTCTTATCACTCTTTCAGGTCCATTGAAAACACCATCAGTATAAAAGGAGCTGGCTCGCAACCACTCATTCAGGTTTTGCGCTGAGGAGCCGAGACAGGTTCCCAGCCATTTCAGTGGGTAGTTCAGTGTTGAGGCAAGAGGGACACAATGTCTCATTCCCTCCATCAGGCAACGGAGGTCATGAGAGTTACCAAGACGTTCCCTATCTGTCACTCACTTGACATTGTGTCAATGTAGTGACACTAGGGGTCCCTATATGAAATGCCACAACTAGCTGAACTGTGTTACATGGATTGGTGGTGCAGGTGTGGGCAAGCCACTGTGTGCCTTGTAGCAAGCGCACCCGGCCCTAGAACATCGTACGGTCCCCCACACCTTGGGGACAAGCCGACTGCCCATAATGGGTACAGGCCGCACCAGCCGGGGCCTCTTCTCTTCTTTTTTGTCCCCAAAAAGTGGAGATCGTTCAGCTGGGGCCATAAGTGTCTGCGTCGGGGTGGGGAGTCTTTTCCCAAGGGGAAAGACACCACTGAGACCACACCCTGCCCGAAGGGGAGGTAATTGTGTGGAAATATGTCACATGGACTTACCGACCAGCAGTATCGAATGTGGAGAAGTCCCCAAGGTATGTCCTACCCGGAGGAGACAGAGTTCTACAAACACGGTGACCTGTGGCAGAGGGAACTTTGCCCAAGGAAGATGTGGGTTTACCAATGGGGAAATGTACCATCCAGGGTCCACAGTCTCGTGAACTCAGCTGGGGGACGCCCCAACCTTGCTTGGAGTTATCTGTTGTAACAACAATGCTTCTGGACACTTGCACTAAGGGGACCCCTGCCCGCAGAAATGCAAGGTCCGTCCAAGGGCTGAACAAGTGGCGGAAGATCAAAGTGATAGCCATGCAATGTGTCCTGCTGCTCCATGCCCATCTTGGGACTCAAGTGCAAGCAGGCTCACAGGGGGAAATCACATATTTGCACAGCCCCCGGGGCCAGCTGTGTGCTAGCGCACCTGTGCCAAGGGGAGCCTCAGTCAGGGCATCCCAGAGCAGGAAGTGAGATGATTACTGGTAAGCAAACAGGCCTACTTGCGCTTGGCCGAATCAACTCCAAATCAGCAGGACCACCTGAGGCTGGCTCCAGAGGAGGAGATGGTGGGCGAGTTGCTACATACGACGTGAGCATAAGCCACCTTAGTGATTTATATACACTACCATCGCCGTGTTGTCCACCCTGACCAACACGTGCTTTCCAATGGCAAAAGCCTCTGCAGGGCAAGCAATACCATCAGAAAATCAAGGGAGTTGATATGCATTTCTGTGTCAGCATCTTGATTGGGAGTCTGTGCAAGGCCCTGTTCAGTACTCGCAGGTCAAAGATCGGTCGCAACCCACCGCCTTTGGCACAATGAAGTAGGGGCTGTAGAACACTTTCTGCCTGGTGAACTGAATCGCATATCTGAGTCGGATGGTCCTGGCTAGCCATCACGATGAGTTGGAGAGCACTAGCCATGCCTCCAAGCTCTGGGAGCAGGGCTCCAAGGTGACAATCACATATGATGTAGCCACAGGTGGGGCCTCGCTGCAGGGCAGAGTAGGAAATGCCACGTCAAGGAGCCTCGCGTCCTGAGCACGGGGCTGTGCATTAGGGGAACATTGAAGCACTTACCTTGTTCCGCATACCCACCGTAGGACCGTTCAGCAACAAGGTAGGAGGGAGACCATCTTCTTGAATTGTCACAACCGCCTGGACGTGGATGTGTATGTGCCACTGCTGGGCATGCAGGGGCAGGGGGCACGCCTCCGCAGCGCCATGCCTGCCATGAATGTGTGATATCCAGTGATCGTAACAACTCCAGCAGTAAAAACTGGGTGTGTGACCCAGGGAATGAGGAAACCACTCTTTCTTTGAAAATATCAATCAAAGGAAACATCTCGGGTTACATGTGTAACCCTTGTTCAGCATCATAGTGAAGCTTTTTGTAAAGGGAACAAAGGATTCTCCTCCTGGCCCTCCACCGGGGGATGGAGTGGTCTGTTCACCACCTCCAAACTTGTAGGGGGTCTCCATTTCCCTGGTCGCCCATCTCAGTGGTGCTTTGAAGCCTTTCTAGGGTTCTTGGTGGTGGACCGTGAGATGGTGGCGTCAGCTTCCTGCAGGGAGCTCTATGGGGAGCGATAAGCAGATGGGGTGCTGGAACTTGATCCTCGACAGGGCAGGATGTGTTGGATGAACTCCGTCTGCTTCATGACCTGGATGGGACCAGGGCGAGGCACGGCTGTTAGCGACATTCTGAGTCCAGCAACCAATTGAATATTTTTCACCATCTGATCAAGATAATAGTCAATTTCTTAATGTTAAATTGATGGTGTAGTCATAATTTACTCTATGTGAATGCTATGCACATGCGGAAAACGCGGACGAAATGGCATCCGTAAAATTAACTATAAAATTTTGAATTTCACTGAATTTAACATATTTTGAATAAAATTAATATATGAATGCACAATTATTCAAATTATTCAAATATTATTAAAATTGGGATATATCCTTGTGTGATGATTAAACCACAAAAGGCTGTAGTTTCCACATGTCCTGCGCACTTTAAAATAAGTGTGTGAAGCCAGCCACTCTAAATAAATGTTTTCATTAATGCTTTCATTTATTATGTGACGCTTTACTGTGCAAGTCTGTGTTCAACAAAAATAAATTCATAACAGTTTTGTGTTTTGGATTGTAGAGTAATGCAATAGTATGTTGAAAAGTAAATGTTCTGTTTTTACTTGATTACAATTATTTTAATTTATTTGGTTATATCGTTTTTATTATAAAATTCAATTTAAACTTTTAAACACGCAATTCATGGAAAACCTGGCATTTGGGAAAAAACAAGTTGTACTGTTGTAAGGTCTCATCTAACTATACATGTTTTTCATCCCGGAAAGGAGTTTTTCATCCACTAAAAATGTGTGGAAATTATTTTCAATCTGACCACACAACAGTGGAACATACTGTACAATATTCTGTACTGCTATTGCTTATAGCCTACATTTTTGCCTGCATCAAATTATAATAATTTGCCAGTTCCAACTAAATTCTATGAAGCCATTTATATTTTTGTCAAAATGATGTCATGTTAAGTGAGTCAGTATATCTATGCTTTGAACAAAGGACAATAAAGCAGAGGTCTAGGACAGAAATGTCTTGGCTTCAAGAGCGAGTCTGAGAATCGAAGGGGAATGATTTCAAATGGCTGAGTGATTGATTGAAGTGGTCAGGGGGCACTGCAGGCAGACAGTGCCCAGTGCCATGGCAGTAGAGATGGAGTGCTGTTCCCATTGCCAGTGCCCTCACAGTCAGGCATCTGCTGAGAACAGCACTGACAGGAAATCAACTTCCATCAGACTGCCAGAACCGCCACAGGGACTTACCACAGAGCCACTTAAAGCAAAGATGTTTTACTTAAGTAAAGCTCATTTACAAAAAAACATGTTTATGGCATCTCATTCTTTGGAGTTTTAATAACAAAAGGCAAAAACTAGAAGCAATTCTAATTAACTAGGATAATGATCAGATGTTTGTTTCTAACCTCACATAAAAGTGATGTGGCAGTGCAAAGATGATATCAGATGCAGTTGTCAAGTGCAATTTATACATTTAAATCTGATTAAAAAGAATTGTGACGGTATAGTGTAGATATCAGATGGTACTTTAATATTCACCATTACCATGGTACTAAATTATTACAATTTTCATATACCATGGTATTTGCATGTTAAGCCAGGGTACTGTGCTCATGGTACATGTCCAAAAAACATGATGTTGCCATGGTACTTTTTTAAAAGTGCAAGTAATACATGTAAGTTCAGATTACAAAGGTACTGTGGCAGTATAGTGATGATTTGAGATGATATTTTGATAAAAATTCATATATAATAGTATTTACATGGCATTTAGTATTTACAAAGGTTTTGTGGACTTTGGAACAGTACATGTCCAAAAAACATGATATTACCATGGCACCTTTTGATAGGTGTAGGAAATACATGTAAATGCAGATTATTAATTATTAATTAATTAAAGTAAATTATATTAATAAATAAAGTTTTTGTAATGCAGAGCTAAGCAAGACAAATATAAACTCAATGAAACAATGAAAAAACAATATAACTAGAACAACAGAAGCACAATACACTGATAATGATCTCCAACTTTTATGATCTCAGAGATATTAAGCAAAATAATATTAACCAGAAACAACCCACAAGACCTAAATGATCTTTATCACCGCTTAAGCGAACAAATGTGAGATTACACTGTCAATGTGTTTGTTGAGCTTAAACTGGGACAGAGGCGATAACCCACATTCAGCATGCAGGGAGAATAGAGCTCTCACTAAACCCACCTCACTGATCCATGCACAAGGTTAGCCTCATCTACATACGATCAATACACTACAGTAATAATTGTGATCTATTGCGTAAATATTGCAGTGGTCATTGAACTGTCTCAGTGAGAGCCGGAGCAGGTGACCTGCGGGGTAGCAGCTGGAACCTCTCCGCACATCTCAATGGGGGGGCTGTGTGGAGAATGACACGGCCTACTGGCTCTATGAATGCTAATGTCCATCCAGGGGACAGGGGACGAAGACACCCACAGGAGCCTGTGTGGGATTGCACGTTAAGAAGGTGATGTTCCACCTGGTTGCCATATACATACACAAACACACACTCTCAAATACACACACACACATAGACAGCCATGCATGAAATACCTCTATCATAGCTACTTTTTGAATGTGTCAGATATTTGAAAGATAGTACTCTCCATGTTGAGAGACTCTGGTTGCTTTGAGATCTGATGACAAGATACAGGAAGATATTGAAGAAGCCTGAACTGTGGCCTAAAGAAACATGTCAGTGGGAAAGAAGCCCTAAGTCTATCTTTTCATCTCTTTTCTTCCTTCACTTTTTCTCAATCCTCTTTGAAGTGGCCCTCCCTGTCTCCTTCCTACAGCTCTGTATTCAGGGGTGGCAGTATGGGGCACTCTATTGGAATAAGAATGCATGAATGATTTGATAATCAGAGTTTATTGTAATCCTTGACCCTGGCCCTGCATTTCAAACAGGGATTAAGGATTAGAGATGCGCTGGCTGGTCCTGACAGTCTGACTCCTGTCTCCTCAGGGCAGCTCTCCTGTGTCTGTGTGTGATGGTGATGGTAGCTGTCTTACTGCTTTGAAGAAGCTGACCATAGCATTCTCTGTATTAAGAGGAAATACACCAGGGACACTGAGCTTTAACGCATCATATATCAGTTAGGCCTATGTTTTTTACATGTATTGAAGAATGCATGGAAAACTTTAGCCTAAGGCTATGTCCACACTAATCCATAACCCGATCTCATGACAAGTTGTATTAATAGTTTGAGATGGAGAAATTTGTAAGAAAACATAGTTGTCGTACAAAAACGTGTGATTTTTACTCCCTTGGAGAAATTAAAGGAACCAACAAACAATGTTATTACAATTTTCCTAAATTTTACCCCTAACCCCAACCTAAATCTAACAATGATTTTATTAGGAAAATAACTTGTGTACACAAGGAAGAAAGAAAACACCAGGGTGTAGAACAAGACAAGGAAAGCATATTTCATAAGTACTTGCATTATTTACGTGATTTGTGGTGCATAATTAAATATGGAATGAGTAATCAAATTTGTTCACAGACATTTTCTTTTCTTAAAATAAAGTGTTGGATTGTAGGCTAGTGAAAATGCCTGTATTGTTTGATTTGAAATAGTTTGTTTAAGGATTGTTTTCTATGGAAGTAAAAGTTTTACCTTTCTGTGCAAGCCAAATCGTATGATATCTTACGATTTTGCTATCTCGTACAAATTATTACGAGCTGTCATGAGACTTTGTTTCACAAAGTCACTTTAAGTTTCCTAATGTCAAAGTAAGTGGCAAAAGAGAGCGTTTTCAAAAGTCTCTGTTTTCTGTGGAGGAAAATGTCATTTATTAGAGCCTTAAACGTAGCAAAATCAATGCATTTTCAAAAGAAAATGTACTGGTGTGGACACGGCCTCAGTTTCCATGTCATTTTGCAGTTCTCTTAAAGGTGCACTAAGTATTTTTTTCCTCATTAAAAAAAGTTGAACTTCTAAAGACATGAATTATAATTTTGTAATATATGTAGGAAACTCCAGTCATATCAGTAACCTTATAAAAACTGTTTTATTCTACATGGAGTGGATCAGCACATGGGGGCTCCCATTTTAGAATCACATGACCAGCCGAATACTTCTCGCTTAATCTCAGTAACATCATGTTTTTGTACACTTTCACTTATTGATTAAAGTAATCATAGCTTACTGCGATTCCTACATTCCTACAATGGTATCTGAAACTGAAAACGATTTATGTATAATGATGCTGCACCCAAGCTGCTCGGCGTATGTGTAAATCCAAGATGACACAAAGAGAAAAGTTACTGAATGCACATTTAAATAAATAGTTCACCCAAAAATGTTAATTCTCTCATTATTTACTCTAACCCTAACCCCCACCCTCACCCTAACCCTCATGCCATCTAAGATGTGTATGATTTTCTTCTGCTGATCATAAATAAAGATTTATTTAGAATAATATCTCAGTTCTGTTGGTCCTCACAATGCAAGTGAATGGGTACCAAAATTTGAAGCTCCAAAAGCACATAAAGGCAGCATAAAAACAATCCATACGACTCCAGTGATTCAATTAATATCTTCAGAATCGATACAATAGGTGTGGGAGAGAAACATATAAACATTTAAGCCCTTTTTTTTACTATCAATCTCCACTTTCACTTTCACATTCTTCTTCTTTTGTTTTCGGCAATCCATATTCTTCATTAAATTAAAAAAGTTTGGTACCCGTTGCATTGTACGGACCTACAAAGACTAAATATTCTTCTAAAAATCTTTGTTTCTGTTCAGCAGAAGAAAGAAAGTCATTCACATCTGGGATGACATGAGGGTCAGTGAATTATCAGAGAATTATAATTTTTGAGTAAACTATCCCTTTAAAGGTAGTAATTTAATAGTACAAGATCAAAGCTTCTTTTAAGGAAGAATACAGCACTCTCTTCACAATAGACTAGAGAATGGTAGCACAGAATTGTTTTCAAGACAGTGTCAAATAAAAAAACAAATATGAAAATAGCTCTAGGATATTTTTCCATCTTTCTTCTCATCTTGTAAATCAGTTTAGCTAACAGTAATTAAACCCTGTCATCTCATAACAAAGAACTGAGAAAACTAGATAATCAGATTTAAAATTTTCGGAAGAAAATGTGAGTGGTACTTGCCTGTGCAAAACTCACTGCCAGGATGCTTGAGCATTACCAGGTCAAATCCGGCCCATTGGAAATTTTCAGTGACCCACATGAGGTTGGCAGTTGTCTTAGGGGCTGTTCACACTGAATGCGTTTTGTGTCTGATAGTGCTGTTTTTCAATTAGTCTCCTATGTAAATTTATACTGGCTAGACAGAAGTCGCAGGTCTCCATGTTTTTACAGTTTCTCATGCAGGAGCACCGTGATGTTAGCTGCTTTCAGAGGTTGTGCTACTAATAATAATTATCCGGAATTTTGACAAAATAGGATGAGTAAATAACTAAAATCATACTGAAAGTTTGATTAATTAATTTGGTGAAGAAAGCATTCAAGTTTGAATAATTGCATATATAATAAACTTCACTGTTATTGTTTTTATTTTTTTATTTATTTTAAAAACATTTTTTTATAAATCTGATTTACTTTCTCAGTTATGGACAAATTTTAAATAACTTTTTAGTTGGTTTATTATTATTTTTTTCTTCTTTAGAATGTTCTGCTGGAATAATTTTCTCTTGATGTTTTATTAATGTAGTTGTAGGACTACTATAACACAATATCTGATAGAAGCTTTTCATTAACAAAATATACTGGCTTGTCCTACATGCCCAAGAGGATTTTTCCATCTGACCCATTTGGCTGTGAAGTTGAATACACCTTTTCTAAGGTCTACATGATTTGGGTACCTCCTTCAATGTACGTAAGTCTATGGTTTTGCTCTTTCACACACACATACACAACTGTACTACTGTGTGATGGAAATATTTGTTTGCAGGAAACAGAAAGAAAGAAGAGAACATTTTAAATCAGTACAGGAAGCAAAAATCATTGTAAATTTGCATTAAAAACATTTATGTTTTGCCAATAGAGATTGATTGCACTGTTCACCCTCAAAATAATTGTGATCATTTGAGAATATGGGTTATTTAGAAAAAAAAGCGCATAGAAAAAAGGCACTGTGTTCTTGTGAGTGCGTAAAGGAAAATACAACATAAAAGAACAGTAGTGGATGTGAAAGTGGTTGATGACAGTATCAATGTAGAAGCAGTAAAAAGAGAAAAGCAAAAGGAAGAAAGAGGGCTAGAGAGTTGTGTTTGTGCTCATGTGTGTATCTGTGTTGTAGTATTATAGGCAGCTCTACTGGCCTATTGGCTGCTGAGCTGAAGCCTGTGCAGGGTCAATGGGCTCTATGTGTTATTTACAACTTCAGGCCTGAGGAGGCTGAAAGGCCCAAGAGCCCTTCATCTGACCTCTGCCATGCATATGAGAGCCACATACAACAGAGAAAAAACAAAGACAGTGACAAAGAGGAAAAGAGAGCAAGAGACAGATGGAGACCAGGGAGAAGAAGAGACAAAAAGAGGCAAAAGGAAAGCTAGCACCTGGAAGAATACCAAGGTCCTGGGTGTTATAATGCTATTGTAATTCAAACATTCACATATTCTCCCAAATGAATAAAACCTGAGAACAAACAAGGGGGCCGCACAATTTGAGCAGTGCTGCTAAGGGGCTATTCAGAATGAACCTGCAATTGCTCAAATACATCAGGGCGCATGTGTCTCAAGATGTGTTTTTAAAAGTTGACTTTTGTTTTAACTTAGCATGGCATTTTAAAACATGGTGCTCCTGTGGGAAAAGCTGAACAGCATAAAAAAGCAAGAAGAGGCACAGCAGTCAAGGACATCTGTCGAACACATGTTTACATAGAAAAAGATCATTAACAGTGCATATGAATGCAAAAATGTGTTTGGTCTGAACAGCTCCTAAAACTCAATTATAAAACTAATCCATTCCACTCCTTGATGCTGATTGGTCAATACATGATTCCAGTCATTCTAAAATATTATTGTTATATAAATACAATGTTACTTTTGTTGCAGAGCAATGTTCTGTGATGTCAGGGGGTATAATTTACAGATGGCACCTAATGAATTTGCTAAAATAATGTTATAATGAAAATGTGTGTACTTAACGGAATATTCAATACAAGGTAGCTCAATCTACTACATTTGAGGCATAATTCCTTCCTTTTCTTTAAAATAATCTGTGTCACAGTGAAGACCTTACAATAGAAGTGAATGGGGCCAATCAATATACATTAAATAGACAATAAACATTATGTGTTAGTATGATTTTTGTGTGATAAAATTACTTACTAACCTTTTCTGTGTTATAGCCAATTTTACTTTGTGCCATGATTGGATTCACTCAGCACAGCCTGGTTTTGAACTTGGGACTCATGGTGTAGTAGTCAGCGTCTTTACTTACTGAGCTACCCAGGCCCCCACACATGAGTTTTAACAGAAGAAATAATGTGCTTAAAATTATATGCTTCACGTTTCTGACTTTAAACTCTTCAAAACCAGTCACTTCTATTGTAAGTGCCTCACTGTAACCTCAGGTTTTACTTTTTTAAAGAAAAGGATGGATGAGTCTAAATATTTTTTTGTGGTAATCAACATTATGCCACAAATGCTGATGATTGAGATTTACTTGTAATTAACCTGGAATACTCTTTTAATATTTGTATTATGAAGGCGTATGTATAGCAATCTAGGCTGTGCTATTTAGTGAAAATAGTTATGGCTATGCTAAACAATGCCTATCAGCATGGTCTGTTGTACCTTATTGTACCTTATATATAAACCAACAATAAAACTTTTGGCTCCATGTGTAATGGTTCCTTGGATATTCTAATAACACAGGTTCATATTACTTAAAAGAATATAATAATAAAGTTCTTAATGAGAGCATCCCCCATTTTTTTCTATCTTTCTATCTCTCCCTCTTGCTCTCTCTGTTCATTTGTCTGACATTAATGACTTCAATTATGAAAATTCCAATGACTGTTTCGTTTCCTGTAACAATGTCACAGCAGGAGTTTAGTGAAACTCACTCATAAAAACAAATGAGTGTGAATAGAGCCTTTAAGGCACATTGGTGTTAATGAGAAAGGTTGTAATATACTTTAACACATAGACTGAATGTTATAGCTATTAACATAAGCCATTTTCAGGTTCTTGTATTTTAGAGAACCCTGAGGCCTTCAAGTATAGAAGGCTCAAATGCTGTTTTTCAGCATTTGAGCCTTCTATACTTGAAGGCCTCAGTTTACAAGTTTAAGACCACAGTTTGCAATGATTCTAAAGCTTGATGATGAGAAAAGCTAAATATTTTTCTGTCAGTGTCCTGTTGTTTTCACTTTTATTGATAATTATTCATTAGAAATGTGATAATGAAGGATATGTGATTTGTGCTCTTTTTATTGTTAAAATCACTTTATTAAGGTGTTGTTTAACAACATAAATGTAAAGCTAGAGAATAATGCTCTTTTTTCTTCCTGCCGAAAACAAAGAAATAAAGCCTCTCCCAAATACATAATTATTAGCAATAATGGTCTCAATTTGATACTTTAAGTGATACATATCATGGTTATTATGACATTAAAGACACTTATAGCTATAGTGTAATCTTCAAAGCTGACTGACACAATATTTATCCTTTCTGTAAATGGACAGAATGCATGCATGTTTTAAATTGTCTTCCATGACACAAGTAAATAAATTGTGAATTAATCTTAATTTTGAACATGGAACTATAATGTATTAATATCATGTAACTATGTATATACGTATAGCCGACCTAAGTTTCTTTTTCTGTTTATTACTCTTGAATCCTGATTATGTGGTGAGTGATATGCATTTCTTTACATTCACAGTTTAGTAGCTGTTAGAGCACATGTGTACAACAATGCCATCTAGTGTTATAATTACTTTAAGCACCTCTGTCCACAGGAATTTAATTAGCTTGAACATGCTACACACAGAGAGAGAGACATACACACACACACACACACACACACACACACACACACACACACACACTGTTGGTGCTGCTATCCTTATGAGGACTCTACATAGACATAATGATTAATACTGTAAAACCATATATTCTATACCCTAACCCTACCCCTGAACCTATCCCTCACACAAAACATTCTGCATTTTTTCATTTAAAAAAAAAAAAAAAAAAAACGTAGTTTAGAATGTTTTTTTAAAGCGATTTGAATTATGGAGATGCTAGTAATGTCTTCATACACCATATTTATAGTATAATACCCTTGTAATTACCAGTTATAACCAACAAAATGTCCTTGTAAACTACCCAAATCCACCCACATGCACACACACGTATGCACACACACACACACACACACACTCTCACACTTGCACACACACACACACACACACACACACACACACAAGTTTCAGTCTGAGTTTGTTCAAATGGAGAGACTGGAGATTGTATGTGTTGATACACTGCAAGTACACAGTGTTGTGTTTGTGCTCTAATTTCTCAGTTTGATATCTCATTTGTAAGTACAAGTGAATAACCTCACTTTACAGCCACACCATGTAAACTAGTAATATGGTTGTCATTCAGTTTGACCTTTCTGTTGGCAAACTGCAGGTGAGAGATGTAAAGCCCAGTGAGACGAGTGGAAGAGCAGTGGATTAAAGCAATGTCACAACATGAGCCACTGACCCAGGCTCTGACGGCCAAATGAAGCCGGCTCTGGATTTGCACAGCCATGGACATTAGGCAGAATGCTCAGAAAGTTTTAATTAAATGCTCTGTGGACTTTCAACTGACCCAACATCCCAGCACTCTGCCGCTACCTGCTGTGCGTGTGTGTGCGAGGGAGTGTGTGTATGCTGGGTTAATTAGAGTGAGTGGCCAGACGGCTGATCTTTGACTTGTGACTAATACTGAGCAAAGAGAGAGAGAGAGAGAGTTAATGGGATTTGGTGAAGGGTCCAGAACAAGGATGTGTCAGCGTGAACCAAGCTGTGAAGACATGGGCTCTGAACAAATATGAACTTTTTTAACTTCAGAGTGTTAAAAATTATTTTCAGGTAAAGACTTCTGTATGGCAGGCATCTACTGAAGTAGAAAATAAAATAAATGTAGGGATTTAGGGTCACTATGGAATATTTGAAAAACCTTTTCAGGCAGGATGGAAAAGATGGATAATTTATATTGCATCCTTATAGGCCTAATTCATAGTAGCACCATATTTTAAAAAACAAATTGAATTTTAAAATGAGACTGTAAAGGATAAACTAACTGTCTGTTTAATGGCATGCACTGAATAAAGTTGTATAAAGGTCATAGATAACATCTTATTTTCACAACTCAGATCAACATCAATTTAAACAACTGTACAGCCCACTGAAGAGACTATACTTATATCCCTTACAGCCTTGTTTTAATTTCCATCAAAATAATAATAATCTAAAAAAAAAAATGGTCTGTTGTTTTTCTGATTTGATAAACTTTGTTTGGCCATATTGCTGGTACATATAAAACATATAAGTCCACTACGGACCAAAATATCAGGTGTTTCCCAAATTACATCACTTCTGTGTAATCGGGTGGGGGGGGGGGGGGGGGGGGGGGGTTGATTAATATTTTCAATCCTGAAAAAAATATGTGATGCCTTACAATTGTTTGACTGAGTCTGTCATAATCAGACTAAAAACTGAGAGTCCCCTCTCATTTGTACAAGTTGGTATCATCTAGTGTTGTGCAACTACCAAAGATACTGGTGTCACATGGTACCTGTTACTTTTCTCAGCGCTGGCCAGGATGGGCCACTCACAGTCGTTTATTATTATTGCATACAGAGTTTGAATCCAGGGTGTGCTGAGTGACTCCATCCAGGTCTCCTAAGCAACCAAATTGGCCCGGTTGCTAGGGAGGTTAGAGTCACATGGGGTAACCTCCTCGATGTCACAATTAGTGGTTCTGGCTCTGGTAAACTTTCAGAAAAGATGTGCTCAGTATTAATGCTGAATGTAATTTTTTTTCTTTTGCACAGTGACTGGTGTCTTCACTAGTGAAAGATGAAGAAGTTGAAAAACAGTAGAGATCCATGCACTTTGTAATCTCACCAGTACCATCAGCCAGACATCAAATACACAAGCAAACACACACACACACACTCTCCTATATCCTCAAAAAAATTCTCCTTGCAAATTTCACCCTGCTGATTAAAATAACATCGTATCTGGCAGGAAGAGTCAAAGTATTTAGAAATAAATATTACCCCCAGTGAGATGATGTGCTGGCAGGTCCTGACGACTCCCTATCTGGATCCCTATATCCCTCTCTTTATCATGTCCTGACACTTGTGCAGCTCGGGTAATCATAGTGCCCGTCCACCATAAAGGAAGCCTGCGTTCTAATCTCAACTGTTGCATACCTAATACTAATTAGAATCCTGCAACTGGGTCACTGTCATTGTTTTTCAAGTACTGTCAAGTCGAGGGAAACATATGAAACTGAAATGATACCCTGACGGAGGCAACTGATTGAGTCCTCTCTCTACCACTGATGTGCTCTCATCCATCCTATTAAAATATTCAATCTGCTGTCGCCCATTCTGAAGGGCTGAGCTAGGAAGGGCAGCTGCCAAGAGGCCTGTTCTCTCTATCAGTTTCTCTCTATCTGTCTTTCTCTCTATGCACAACCACACCAGTGTTCAGTGCAGAAACCCACTCCAAAAATCAGAGGGCTTTTTCCTGTCATCTCTGGGTCTGATTTTGATTAACCATTCAATCCCTGCACAGGCAGATTTGATTTCTCATGTTTGCTTATGCACTTTTTCAACCTAACATTCTGATTCCCAGGGCAATCAGATTACAGATTAAGGGGGATCGGTTTTCCCTCCACAAGTCCTCAGCACATACGCACGCACACAAACACACACATACATGCAAATTATTCTATCCTGCATGTGGTGTTCAGTTGTGATATGGAAATCAGAATGTGATGTTTAGCAGTGGCCAGTTAATTTGCAAAAGAGATGAGTTTTCAGAAATATCTGATTTGTGTGTGTGTGTATATATATATATATATATATATATATATATATATATATACTTCTGGTAAGTATGTTATACATAAAGATACATAAAGCTGCGGATTACATAGTGATAAACTGATATTAACGTTCACTCAATCAGAGTGCACTGATCTGATTTTGGTGATGTAAAGCTGGCAGCAGAACTCTTTAATAAAGTCTCTGATAGGCAGGATTTGTGATCGGACTGCTTGGCCAATTTAGAAACTAATTAAGAGGGACCGCCAGCCACTGACTGTGATGTTATACTGTGCTGTCCCCTTAAAATGACACATGTGTATTGTATAGATAATGCAGTGTTTTTGAACACTTTGCTTTCCACACGTACTATTTCACTTTTAAGCATACAATTTTCAACAAGTCTAATCAACACTCAGACAGTCAGATTCAAATGAACTTAAATATAATATTTGTTAATGATAGGTTTTGTTTGATTTTACATGTTTGTGTCTAATCATGTTTCTTCTAAATAAAGTCAAATATAGTGATTCCAAATAGGAATTAAATTTGTATGGCACACTAAGTTGCTTGTCAAAGATGTATACATAAAATGTAATCAGAATTAAATAATAGCAATAATTATTTTTATTGTTTTTATTATTATTGTGTTTGACATTAACATACATTAACATCAACATGTATAATAGTGACGTAGACTTTTAAAAGACATCCTTTTTGAAAACCCTTTTTACATTCATAATAACTAAATTTCTTCATTACGTTTACTGCATTTTCGATAATTAAATGTGATTTAACAAATGCTTAGTAAATACTTAATATAGCACAATAATAATAAATGTTATAATAGAAAACATAAAAATAATAATAAAACAGTCAGCAGTTTGTAACGACCTCAAGCCTGATAAAATGAAGCACATCTAAGTCTCTCTTTTGAAACTGTCATTACCATTATCGAATTCCTTTTAAATGACAATAACAAACAAGATATTGCACAAAAGACACAAACAAACGTGACCACACACACACTTTTTAGTGTGTCTCAGCATAGTCTCTGTTCCTCTCAACACTGAAAATGGTATTTGAAGACAAACAACTTTATTCTGCGGTGCGCTTGTAATTAGCTGTGGAATTAGAGGAATTGACGTGCCTCCGTAGATCAGCAAGGCCCTCCAGGGATGCTGCCGGGACCGCGCAAGCCACATTTCCAATTATTGTGTTGAATTGCTAATTTAGTTATTGTGCCTCCCGTAATTGTGATGGGTATTGGGTGTGCGATTCAATTTGTTTTAAATATTTGTGGGCTGGCGGATTGGTAATAGAGCTGACCTATCTTGCAGCCCAGTATAAAAGTAGGAGAGTAAAAACAAAGGGAAGGGACTACAAAGATGTTCTCCCTCTCCCCTTCTCTCATTCTATCATTTTTTTCTCCTCTCTCATCGCCTTAGTTTGATCTGCCTCATCCCTCTTAAGACCGTTGAAGTTAAAAAGCTTGAAATTTAGAAAATAGTACTTTGATCAGCTGCAGGAGGGAAACATCAGGCAATAGAGGACAGAACATTGAGGGCTTTGGTTTGAAGATAAGCAGGGAATGCCTGGCTCCCTAAATATTGCGGCAGGAGCTTTTTGTGGGCGTGTGGAGGTATAGGCAGTGCCCAGGCAGGATTAGCCAAGAGGTTTATGCAGTTCTTGGGACCAAGCTCTTGCATACATGAACTACTGATACACCATGTCACTGCCATTCCCTCATTTTGCACTACAGTCTTTCTACAGCCCTGGTGATTCTGTTTATGTTGGCACAAGCTGCACTGTAAAAAAATCAAACTTCCATTTGTCATGCACACTCAATTTTAAAAGCTGATTGAACTATCAAATGCAGAAAATGCTGAGATTACTTAAAAAAATCAATAAGTTCAACTTTTATGCTTTTCAGTGTGATCAACTTAAATTATTATAAATATTTAAAAAAATATATATATATATATTTTAAACAGCAAGAACATACAATGTCAAGATTTGTCTTGAAGGTAGAATTTACAGGATTTTGAGCATTGTTATGAAGAGGGCAGACGAGGGAGTAAGGATCCAAATGCAGCTTTATTCAAAAGTCACAAAGTAAAGGGAAGTAGGAACACAGGAACAAATGAAACGTCCACGAGGGGAAAAATAAAGACATAAACACTAGATAATGACACAGGGAGTTTTCCAAGGAGGGCATAGGCAGGAACACGGACTAAGATAGGATTCTGGAGCGACATGAACAGAGCATCAAACATTAGACAACGACCAACAGAGGACAAAGTGAAACATCAGGGCTTAAACACAAAACAAGGGAAAACATAAACCAATGGACAAACAGAACTCATAACGAGGTAAAAGGGCAGTTAACTAAAACCAATGACAAAACTAGGACAGATAATAAAGTAATCAAACAATAAACCAATGAGGACCGGACACAGACAAGGAGGGAAAACAGGATATGACAAAACTTCAAAATAAGAGTGCACAAAACAAAAGGCAATAAGGAACATAAAAAAAGTGCCAAAACTTAGTGCATAAACAAAGAACAATGTGGAACATAAAAGGTGACAAAAGCGTAAATAAAAAGGTAAACAAACCAAAGACGGTGAGGATCGTTACAGAGCCCCCCCTTTAAGGAGCGGATTCCAGACGCTCCTAACCAAAGGAGGGGCAAAACGACAACGGAAAACGAGGGCGAACAGGCAGATCTAGGGAACACGAGGGGCACAGAGGGACAAGACTGGGACAGAGGGACCGTGACAGAACAGGAGGGTGGCCAGGAGGTCAGGTAGGTGCCCAGGGGACGACTTGAAGGAGGGGACCGGGTCGGGAAGACTGGGAGGAAGCTGCGGGGTTGAAACTAGGTCAGGGGGCAACCATAGGGCAGGGACTGGGTCAGGAGGCCGGGGAGGTGGTCGTAGGGCAGGGATTGGGTCAGGTGGCCAGGGAGGCAGCCCTATGGCAGGGACTGGGTCTGAAGGCCGGGGAGGTGGCCGTAGGGCAGGGATCGGGTCAAGGGGTCTAGGAGATGGCCACAGGGCTAGGGCAGGGTCAGGAGGCTTAGGAGATGGCCTCAGGGTTAGGGCAGGGTCAGGAGGCTTAGGAGATGGCCTCAGGACCGGGACAGGGTCAGGAGGCCAAGGAGAGGGCCACGTGACTGGGACAGGGTCAGGAGGCCAAGGAGAGGGCCACAGGACAGGGTCAGAAGGCCAGGGAGGAGGCCGCGAGAGAGGGTCGGACGACCAGGGAGGAGGCCGCGAGAGAGGGTCGGAAGGCCAGGGAGGAGGCCACAGGATAGGGTCAGAAGGCCAGGGAGGAGGCCACAGGACAGGGTCAGAAGGCCAGGGAGGAGGCCACAGGACAGGGTCAGAAGGCCTGGGAGGAGGCCACAGGACAGGGTCAGAAGGCCTGGGAGGAGGCCACAGGACAGGGTCAGAAGGCCTGGGAGGAGGCCACACGACAGGGTCAGAAGGCCTGGGAGGAGGCCACACGACAGGGTCAGAAGGCCTGGGTGGAGTCGAGGAGGACCCCAGGGACGGTGCCATGGTAAGCGGTGACCAAGGGGGCTTGGAAGGTCCTGGGGGCTGAGCTGGCACAGGCAGAACCGTGGAAGGTGGGACCATGAAGCCCCTCTGGGGCAGAGCCGCAGAAGGCGGAGCCGTGAAAGGGTCAGGGGGCGGAGCAGGCGCAGGCAGAGCCGTGGGAGGCGGAGCAGGCAGAGCCGTGGAAGGCAGAACTGAGGAAGGGTTTGGAGGCTGAGCCGAGGAAGGGTCTGGTGGCGGAGCAGGTGCAGGCAGAGCCGAGGCATTCTTCAGAGGCGGAGTGCTGGGTGGCTCGAGAGGCGGAGCGCTGGGTGGCTCTGGAGGCGGAGCTGTGGGTGGCTCTGGAGGCGGAGCTGTGGAAAGCTCTGGAGGCGGAGCTGTGGAAAGCTCTGGAGGCGGAGCTGTGGAAAGCTCTGGAGGCGGAGCTGTGGAAAGCTCGGGGGCTGGCTCTTGGACGGTCGAGGTTACAGGCGCTGGCTCTGGCTCTTGGACGGTCGAGGCTACAGGCGCTGGCTCTGGCTCTTGGACGGTCGAGGCTACAGGCGCTGGCTCTGGCTCTTGGACGGTCGAGGCTACAGGCGCTGGCTCTGGCTCTTGGACGGTCGAGGCTACAGGCGCTGGCTCTGGCTCTTGGATGGTCGAGGCTACAGGCGCTGGCTCTGGCTCTTGGACGGTCGAGGCTACAGGCGCTGGCTCTGGCTCTTGGGAAGGGGCCGTGAAGGGAGGAGACTGGTGAGCGGAAGCCCCTCCTCTTCTCCTCCTCTTCCTGGCCGACGAGGCTGGCAACGCCGGCTCTGGGACGGACGAGGCTGGCAACGCCGGCTCTGGGACGGACGAGGCTGGCAACGCCGGCTCTAGGACGGACGAGGCTGGCAACGCCGGCTCTGGGACGGACGAGGCTGGCAACGCCGGCTCTGGGACGGACGAGGCTTCCAGCTCGTTGGCCGTGGCAGGCGTGGGCGTTGGCTCGTTGGCCGTGGCAGGCGTGGGCGCTGGCTCGTTGGCCGTGGCAGGCGTGGGCGCTGGCTCGTTGGCCGTGGCAGGCGTGGGCGCTGGCTCGTTGGCCGTGGCAGGCGTGGGCGCTGGCTCGTTGGCCGTGGCAGGCGTGGGCGCTGGCTCGTTGGCCGTGGCAGGCGTGGGCCGGGAAGCAGAAGCCTTTCCTCTTCTCCTCCTTCTCCTGGCGGACGGGGTTGTCAACGCTGGCCCTGGGACAGACGAGACTGGGGGTGCGTTGGCCGTGGCAGGCGTGGGACACCCAGGGGCCCTGCCCGGAATTGAGAGAGGCGGCTCCCCTGCAGCGTAGGTCTCCACGATCAGGTCCACATACTCCTGCAAGGTGCAATCCTCGATCTCCGGCAAGTCCCTCCTTGGGCGGATGGGTACATTGTACTTGTATATGCTCTTTAGAACCTGGTCGTCCCAACCGGAGCAGCTGGCCACGTTGGAAAAGAAATAGGAGAACTCACGTATGGTCAGGTTTGCCCTAGCAAGCTCCACGAAAAAAGCTGCTGGATCCATTAGCGGTTGGTCGTTCTGTTATGAAGAGGGCAGACGAGGGAGTAAGGATCCAAATGCAGCTTTATTCAAAAGTCACAAAGTAAAGGGAAGTAGGAACACAGGAACAAATGAAACGTCCACGAGGGGAAAAATAAAGACATAAACACTAGATAATGACACAGGGAGTTTTCCAAGGAGGGCATAGGCAGAAACACGGACTAAGATAGGATTCTGGAGCGACATGAACAGAGCATCAAACATTAGACAACGACCAACAGAGGACAAAGTGAAACATCAGGGCTTAAATACAAAACAAGGGAAAACATAAACCAATGGACAAACAGAACTCATAACGAGGTAAAAGGGCAGTTAACTAAAACCAATGACAAAACTAGGACAGATAATAAAGTAATCAAACAATAAACCAATGAGGACCGGACACAGACAAGGAGGGAAAACAGGATATGACAAAACTTCAAAATAAGAGTGCACAAAACAAAAGGCAATAAGGAACATAAAAAAAGTGCCAAAACTTAGTGCATAAACAAAGAACAATGTGGAACATAAAAGGTGACAAAAGCTTAAATAAAAAGGTAAACAAACCAAAGACGGTGAGGATCGTTACAAGCATACTCAGTCTGATCACTGAGGAAGCCAATTGTGACAGAATAATACCATCTGCTTATCATGGCTACTAGTGTGCAACACTGTAAATAAACGTCTGTAATTTTAACAGTAAAAATTGTTAATTGTTAAATGGGCAGTTAGCTTAAAATATATTGTAAAAATAATAATACATTTATAAAGACAATACATGTAATTTTGCAGTACAATGTTGTAAAAAACAACGAGTAAAAAGTATATCACCATATTAATATTAAATATGATTTTACCGTATTAATGGTAAAATATTTAGATTATGTTTAACAAGAGAGTACATGTACTTTTTACGGTAAATTATTGTTAAAATTACAGTAAAAAAAAAAAACAATAATCAGGTGTTCCCAGAATTCCCCTCCATTATTAGCCCCCTTAGGCCTCTTCCTCAGTCTCTAAATCCACCCCCTGCCGGGTGCGTAGAGCAGGGTAAGGGCTTCAAGACTTCTCTCAGCACCCTAGCCTCAGGACATCCTTCTGCTCCTGACATGCTATCTCCTGTTCCCCCACGTAACACGGTCAGTGCATGGAGCTTTTATATGGGACCCCATGTGTCACTTCATTAGACACAACGTCGAGTGAGTGACACAAGGGGTCTTCCTTGGACGCCGAATCGTACCTCTGAACCTGAGAAAAGGCCAATGTCAAGTTGGCAGACAGAATTTGCATGCCCTGCCCCGGACATATGGGTCCCCCTTGAAGGGGGAAACAGGTGTTACATGCCTAGCATGGGGGCAAGCCCAGCAGCCACAGCCTTCTCTCTCACCCTGTCTCTCACATA